>WOXC01007316.1:0-288446 GCA_011680675.1 Gymnobelideus leadbeateri | reverse complement strand
GATAAAATCAGTCAATACTCAAATAAATTAATTTAGGCTACTCATTAGAAGGTCAAATACCAAAAGTGAAACTTGAATATTTTGATCACATAATGAGAAGATGGGACTCATTGGAAAAAACCCTAATGTTGGGAAAGAATGAAGGAAAAGAGCAGAGGATAAGAAGGATAGTATCATGGAAACAACAAAGATAAACCTGGATAGACTTCGAGAGATAGTGGAGGATAGAAGAGTCTGGCATGCTATGGTCCATGAAAACACAAAGAGTTGGACATGACTGATCAACTACATAACAAGGGGAACAGGAATGTGTATTGGGGGAGGTAAGGCAGGTGGACGGAGTGATACCAGGGCAGGTACTACTTTCCTGGTAGGATATGAAGCATGTTTATGGGGCTTGGCTCAATATAGACGAATTTTCATTCATTCACCAATCAAACAACAACTTAGCCCCAGGGCAAAGTACTAAAGCTACTTAGGTTGGGGAGGAGGGGGGAGGGAGGGAGGACAGAAAACAGAAACAGAAACCCAGAAGACATGATGATTTTCCCAAGGTGATGCTCCAAGCACAGAGAAAAGGAACGATGGTTAAGCAGAGAGCAAGATGTTATGGAGGTAAAGGATAAAAATTATTGAGGAATTCTGAAATAAACAACAAAATGTGAATTTTTTCCATCTTTTAAAATCCTGAAATAACAAATAAAATAAACATTTCCATATACTGTAAAAAGAGAGGGGGTAGTGATAATATATAAAACTGATTTTTTAAAAATTGTATAAAGCTTGCTTTCCTTTTCAAGTATGTAAGTTCCATATGTAATTTTCAAAGCTATTCTGCTTGTCTGTGACTCCTCCTGGCCTTCTTCTTTTCCTTCTCTCAGTTTTGGGAGGTTTGGGAAACCTATCTCCATCTCTTCTCTCCCTCTCAACTCTTCCTCCTCCCCTCCCCCAAAAATTGTGTATATGGGTAGAGGGGGAGGAAACAAAACCCTTGTAACAAATATACATAGCAAAGCAAAGAAATTCCCGCACTGGACATTTTCTAAAAATGTATGACACATGCTGCATCTTGAATACATTCATCTGTCAGAAGGTAGATGGCATAGATCATGAATACGCTGAAATCACAATTGATCCTTACACTGATCAAAGTTCTTAAGTCTTTCAAAACTGTCTTTACAATATTGCTGTTATTATATAAATTGTTCTGCTTCTGCTCACTTCACTCTATGTCAGTTCATATAAGTCTTCCTAGGTTTCAATAAAACCATCCCTTCTGTCCTTTCTTATGGTAAAATATTCCTTTACATGTAGCCATTTCCCAATTGATAGATTTCAGAAAGTAGTCTAACTTATTGAAGGGATGATGTTGTCAACCTAGCAGTCATAATGGTTGCCTATTTGCAACCATGAAAATTGCCAACAAAGACCCAAGACAAATATATTCTGATAATAACAGACTAAGATTAAAGCCTACCAAAATTGGGGTATTTGTGAATCACAACCTTGTAAGGTTTATTCTGGGTATTCTGATCATGCTAAAGTATTTTTTTTTTAAATAAAGGGAAGGGTGGGAGAAAAGAGGAAGAATTTTAGGTAGTTACAAATTCCCTTCGTTGTGTATTTTGACTTAAAACTCTTAGAGGCCCATAACGAACTTTGCCATTTTAAAATATCTATTTTAAACTAATTCTTCTTGTACATTCTCCACAAGTCCAATTAAACTAGTACATTTGCTTCATTTTTAGTCAGTAAGACTCACGTTTTCACATTTTAAAATATCAGCATCCAATACAAAGTGATGAGATGTTTTTCACAAAAAGCTAATGGGTCAATATACCAAGCCAAAGATGAGAATCTTCTCCTTAATTCTAAATGAAAAGCTGTACTTTCCTCTAACTTTAGTGGAAAAGCACCATTTCAGTTCAACAGCTAGACAGGTAACAAGAAGTCAAGACTCAAGGCTACTTCCATCCCTAATAACCTGAATATATCAATGGCAGAGTGAAGTAATGAGGAGAGTTTGGTCAGTTTCTGAAGCCTTCCGTGTTTGATCTTTAGTCATTTCCTACTGACTCTCCACCACCACTCAAAGCTCATGAAGATTTCCAGTTTTCAGAACCCTTTCCCCCTTCAAATTCAAAAGTCTAATGAATAATGAAACCATGGAGAAATCAAAATTGATTCATCAGAAAAAAGGGAGGAAACTATGGAGGGGACATTGAGAAGCAAATTTTCAAACAGTTTCTGGTGGTCTAAGTATACCTACCGTTTTACTTACAATGATACACTAGAGTGCTATGCAAAAACTTAAGTTGTTTCTGTGGGACCAATGATCTAACTTAGACCCATTATTTAAGACTTGTGCTATACTCTGACTCATATAAACCAGACCCCTGTAAATATAAATTAATTTTGGAGTGATTAACACTAGGACAATTATAAGAATATCTGTAGTAAAAGTCATGAAAGTATGGAAATGGATTAACATAATCCAAATAAGAAATGTGGCCCTTCTTCTTCAAGTCATCACTTCATTCCACTCCACAGCTGTTTCTAAACTTTTTAACAAATTATGAGAACTCATCTGAAGCCCTCCTGATCAATATTGCACTTCATGGTCCAAAAGATCCAAGTTCTGAAGTGACAAGAAAGGGGGTTCAGATAACAGGGACTGGAGGCAAGAGGTAGTTCCCATTCAACTACCTATGCTAGGAATTCTATTTGGCTAAGTCTAGAAATATCTCTTCTATGACAGGCATCAGAAAAACTTCCATAGGAGGGTTATAACTTATTTTGTTGTTCAGTTGTGTTCAACTCTTCATGGTACTGTAGACCCCAGCATTCCAATACTGTCCATGGAGTTTTCTTAGCATCAAAACTTAGTGAATGATGCAGAAAGAATGATTTATCCAGTTGCTGGTATCTTGCTATATATAACACTGTTTTGGGAGACACACAAAACCGGTGCCAGCAGCATTCTGATGATATTTCAATGAAGAGGGTCCTTCTTTAGTAACGGAATGAAATCAAAAAGTGATTTCCCAAGGAAACCTTAAAATCTGAACTATATAAGTAAAGTAGAGAATGCAACTAACTTATTTTTCAATACGGTTTACTATGTAAAGGGCTCTCTAAGAAAAAACACATTATACACGAGAAAAAATTGGATCCTAGAGTTTCTGGAAATTATTGTAAACATTTTTTAAAAAGTTTCTCAGCACTTTGGCTTCAGAGCATTGAATCAGTAATCATCTATAAATATCTAGACATTTTTAAAAGCCTTTGGGTTTTTATTTAACATAAACATTTTATTTCCTGTGTTCTTAGAATAACCACCTGTGGTATAATTCAAATCATAGAAGAAAATGTAGATATTGTTACAATAAAAGAATTATATAACACCTGGATCCTCCTTTTTATGCCACTTGTATATACATGTATTTAATTTTAGTGACTAGCCAATGCAAGATATTGGGTTCACTAGAAAATAACATTTGTGGACACTTTTTAAAAGTTTCAAAATAAAAATGTCAATTCTTAGGTACATGTACAGAAATATATAGTCTTTGTTGCCTAGAAACCAGTATGCATGATCTGAATAAGCAAAATTAATCAGAAGAAAAATACTTTTTACCACTTGCAATAAAGCAAGGCTCAGTGACTCAACTGTCTTAGATACTAGTACATATTTTGAAAATGAAATCTCAATGTAAATAAACATAATTGGAGTCACATGTTACTGAATTTTTAAAAAACTTTTAAGACAAAAAAGCATTTTAATCTTGATTAACTCTTGAGAAACATCCTTCAAATTCAGATGTGGTTTAACAGAAAAAAGACCAACTTTAATACATGTATTAAAATTTCCATAGCCTCATGCATCAAAATGTCAAAAAACCACAAGAAAGAAAAACTGACCTACATTTATGAAGTTCCCAAAGGTCAAAGTGAAATCAACTTTTCAGTAAAACCATAAGGTGTAAAAACTCCATTTTCATTAAATTTTGACTATGAAACATTGAATCAGAGACAGGACATCTATTCTGAAAACCCTTGTCGTGATCAAAAGCACCAGATGTGCAAATAACAAGAAAAGTTTTTATAGATTTGTCCCAATAAAAGCTTAGGGGCGGCTAGGTGGCGCAGTGAGTAGAGTGCTGGCCCTGGAGTCAGAAGGACCTGAGTTTGGATCTGGCCTCAGACACTTAACGCACACACAAACAAAAACCTAGCCATGTGACCTTGGGCAAGTTACTTAACCCCAATTGCCCTCCAAAAAAAATAAATAAATAAATAAATAAATAAAAATAAAACATAAGCTTCTTGAAGGCAAGGAAAGTTCTATCTATGGTATCTACCACAGAGCCTGACACATTGAAAGCAAGCTGGATAATTGATTAGCATATGCTAACAATTATTTGTTAAACCTACTATGTATCAAATATTTATTGTGCCAGGCACTGGGGATACAAAATACAAAAAAGTCCCTAGTTATGAAAAAGCTTATATTCCATTTGGTTAGGCAGCAGATAGGCAGATAGATAGATAGATAGATAGATAGATAGATAGATAGATAGACAGACAGACAGATAGATAGATAGACAGAGAGACAGACAGATATGAGGGAATTAAATGCAAAATGGTTAAGGAGATAAAACACTAACAATTAGAGGGAACAGGAAAAGCTTCCTAATAGAAGATGGTGCTTGTACTGCATTTTAAAAAGAAAGAGAGGAATCCTATGGGGTGAGGAGGGAATGCAGTTAGGCAGAGCCAGAATGAGAAAAGCTTTAAAAGCCCAAAAAGAGGAGTCTGTATTGACATGGTCAAATAGGTGTAGGTTTCAAGAAAACCATTCTGGCAGCTGTGTGGAGGCTGCACTGGAGAGAATATTTGGGAAGGATGAAAACACTCTTAGCTAGGCAGGTGAAGAAAGAGGAGAGACTAGTGAGAGCTACATCGAAGAAGTAACACCTGAGCCTACAAGAAAATGAAAGAATCGAAAAAGGCCAAAAATATAAGGAGAGAATACATCCAAGAAGGTAGGGCTGGGGATGGCCACAAAAGTAAGTGGAGGTGGGAGATAATGTGCTGACTTCAGGGAATAGCTAGCAGTTCAATTTGGCAAAAATGCAAAGTACTGAAAGGAGTGATATGAATAAAGCAAGGTTAGATAAACAGGATGAATCCAAACAGTGCAGAGTCTTAAAGGTGAGGCTAAAGAGTTTATATTTATTTTAGAGTCTAGCGTGAACCATTGAAGGTTTTAAGCAGGTTTATAACGAGGTCATATCTAGACAGCTGGGGACAGAGGAGAGGAAGAAACCAGACTAAATGCAGGGAGACAGATTAGGAAGCCATCTCAACAGGAGAGGTAAGAGATGATGAAGAATCTGAGATGGGGGGGGGGGGGTGGCTGGATAAGTAGAGACAAGCAGAAAGATTCAAGAGACATGGAAGCAGAAGCAATGAACTCTACAGATGATTACAGAATGCTGGCGAAAGTGGATCAAAGATAGTTAAGGCTTTGAATCTAAACTGTTACTATGAGGATGGTGGTATTATCAACAGAAAAAGGGACACTGGGCATCCAAGCTGGATTTGGGTTTCCCATCATAGTAGAGAAGCAGTACAGCATTATGGATAAAGGGTTATTCTTGGACCCAAAAAGACCTGAGTTAAATTCCCGTCTCAGACACTTAATAGCTGAGTGACCCTGGGCAAGTCACTTAACCCTGTCTGCCTCAGTTTCCTCATCTGTAAAATGACCTAAAGAATGAAATGGCAAGCCACTCCAGTATATTTGCCAAGAAAACCCCAAATGGGGTGAGGAAGAGTTGGACATGATTAAGTAGCAACAACAATCTACTTTACAGCCACAAAAACTCACACTACTCTCTCCAAACTTATGATCTCCTAATTGCTAAATTAGGCAATCTAGCAAGCTGATGAACTTTGAGCACATTTCATGGTGCTGACCAGCCCCTCCTCTTTTCTTCCTAGAATTGTTTGGACACTAGTCTCTCCTGATGTTATGCATTTCACTCTGTTTCTCAAATTCCTCTGACAAATCACCATTTATGTTCCATTCCCTGTGTATGGGTGTGCCCTAGCATTCTATTCTATGGGGGTTTTTCTGTCCATCCATGTCTCCATCTCAATGATTCCCAACTGTTCAGTTATCATCTCTATGTTGATGACTCCCATATGTGTCCCTTTAAAACTCTAGCTCTTTATCAATGACACCAAATGGATGTCCTGGAGATATCTCAAACTCAGCATGAAAAAAAAAAAAAAAGGAATTGATCATCTGTATTCCACAATCCACCCCTTTCCTAATTTCCCTTTTTCTGTGGAGGGAACCACCCTCCATTACAGGTTACAGACACCCAGGTTTAAAATTTGGAGACATCCTCAAACTCTGCCCTCTCTCCAACCCTACCTCATCCAATTGGCTGACAAACTTTTCCTTCTCTCTACTCTCACTTTAGTTCAGCCCTCCATCTCATCTCACTCAAATTACTACAATACCTTCTTAATTGGTTTCCCCAACTTGGATCTCACTCCTTTCTCAACAGTTACCAAAGTGATATGACCTTGGTACAAAGAAGTTCCAGTGGCTCTTTCTTGCCTACTAGAAAAAATTCTTCTCTTTGGCTCTTTTAGTCCCTTAAAATATAGCTTTAGCCTACCTGTACATTATTCTCTATTACGCATCCCACAGTTCTACCAAGCTGGAATCCTTGATGCTCCCCAAACATGCATTAACCCCTACCTTGTTCCTCCACACAGGTTTTCCTCCCATGGCTGCAATACAGTCTCTTAATTCACATCTCAGTTTAAGTGCTACCTCCTATGTGAAGCCTACATGAATCCTACTAGAATTTAATAATTAGTATTTACCTTGTATATATTTTGCATTTAATATATTGTGTAAATGATAGTTAATAAATAACCCATAAACTCCTTGAGCAAAGGGATTTTGCATTTCTTTTTCGTTTCCTCAGTACCCACTGTACTACTGCCTGACACAGTACGGATGAAATGCTCATAGCATGAATCAATGGATGACATTTGGAAAAGGAAATGGGGGAAAAAATTAAACATGGATATGATTGATACTATACCAGCTTCAGCCACTGGCCTAATTTTTTATCCCAGTAACAATTTACCTTACCTTTTCCAGTTTATGTTCAGATTAAGACCTTCCTGATTTTAGCTCTTCTGTCCCATATATTTTGGGGACTACCGTGCTAAAAGTATGTTAGAAGAGAAGCCAGTTCTCATTATTTAAAAAAAAGTCTGAATTCACATGTAGGTTGAGCCCAAATTAAAACATAGAGGAGAGAGTTATAAACACTGGAAAATACTTAGCACCAAGCCAAGGTAGAATTAATGTCCACTCTACGTCTAAAGGAGGGTATGGGGGAGAAGGAATTTAAGTACTGATGGAGTGTAATTCTTCAGCAAAAAACAAGACTCAAAAATCTTTCTAAAAGCTTAATGACATTTATTAATACAACAAAATACAAAAAGTATTTTAAAAATTTCATCTGCCAGTATTCTTTTTTAAGAAAAGATTTTAACTTTCCTTCTGCCTAAATATTTGAGCTATTTAATTGTAATTGTTTTGACAACTGTCTTTAGATGAATATCATAAAGAGGGTACAGAAATGTCCTATGACTGACTGGCTGAGTTACCCCCTGAAAAGCTTCAAGAGAAAACATTAAAAAGTATCTGCTACTTGGCATTCAATAAAATAAAGCACAGCTAAAGGTCTCTCTATTCAAACCAGCTGCTAATTGTGTCCTGAGTATTAAGAATTATAAGCATTACCATAGAAAACTAGGAAGGGACTGGCATGTAAAATTCAATACAAATAAAGAAATGTGTGTAAATGGAAGAGTGAATAATTCTCCCAGACAGAGGCCAATGATTGTTTTAAGATATTGGCTGTCACATACATGCTGTTATAATTACCTAGTAAAGCAAACCTGCAAATCATTACAGTGAGCCCTGAGTAAACTGTAAGCTTGGTCACACAGGTTTCAATGAGGTAAGGAGAAATACTGTAAGAATCCTGTTTTATTAACCACATCCAATAAGATACTGAACCAGTGTTAACTCTACATAGGAAAAGCAATCTGATGATAAACAGGAGACCACTACTGGATGAGCAGATGGGAAAGGATGTCAAAGACAGATCATCACCCTACTGTTAGGGGGAACTCCTCTATTCAAAAGGGTTTGATGACAAGATTTCTTCTAGGAAATGCTTATTCTTTGCAAAACTAAAAACCTTGATTTCAAAAAAGGCTCTTCTTAAAAAGTAAAGTGTTGTTATGAATTTTCCCACTATGGATCAGTATTTACTTTACATAGGCTTAAATTCCTATAACAGACTGAGCCAAGTCCATAATTATTTTCTATTTTCTTGATATCTTAGCCCCAAAGGCCAGGAATTACACATCTTCAAACTCAGTACCAGAAACTGATTTCTTGAACTAGAATTTCTTTGCTTCTATTTTTGCTGTTTCATTTGAAGGAAATCAAATGAAGCTATTTTCATGACTTCCATTTCTCTACAATATAAAATTTCTTGATGGACTTCTCCCTTATGATACATACATTATTAACACCATACATTTTTAACAGTGGTTAACAATTTTGCACCTTGTACCCCCTTTCCCAAGTCTGGTGAAACCTAAGGACACATCAAAATAAATTTTAAAATGCATAAAAATAAAATAAATAGGGTTAGAGAAGAAACCAGTGAAACAGTTATAAAAACATTTAAAGAAACCAATGAATCTGAGAACCACTAGATTAGAAGAATTATTCAAAATTGGCATTAATACCTCACTTTTCCAGAATTTAGTAAGAGAGCCCTAACAAAAGTCCTTTTGAAAATCAAAATAAAGTTTGTTATTAAAAAAATCCTTTAGATCTTCATTTAAAGACTTCTTATTTTACATATAATTCTACAGACTGAGTTTCAAGCTCTGAGCAAATTAGAAGTGAGGAATAATCAAAGTTAACCCCTATTCTAAGTGCTATGTTAATAACATGTATCATAAGGGAGAAAGCTATCAAGAAATTGTGTTTGCTATATTACAGAGAAATGGCAGCCATGAAAGCAACTTCACTTGATCTCTTTCAAGGGAAAACAACAGCTTGGCAAAATGGATAAGGATCTCCCCCACCCAAGACCTGGATTCAACTAAGACCTCTGAAAAAGTCTGCTACCTGACTCCTGGGAAGTCACAGCAAAACTTCCTGTTCCCCAGCAGCTCTCTAACCCTAGGTTGCAGAAAACATGCTCACCTACGGTGGCAGAGGAATTTTCTCCTATGGCAAGCATCACTTATATAAGTGAAATCACACGTTCAATCCCTATCCTATAAACCAGATACTGTACTAAGTACTTGGGATACAATGACAAAGGTGAAATAGTCCCTACTCTTTTTTTTTTTAATTTAAAAAGTGAACATTATTACCGAGGGACTATTGGGGTACACGCCCAAATCAAACAGTGCTTTGCCACAGACACTGTGCCGGTTTTATAGAGGTTCCATAGCCAGATTACAGTAAACTGAAATTACAGTGATTGGTCAGTGTACATTTGAGTTTCCCTCCAGGTGAGAAACCCTAGGCTGGAACTCCCGCCCACAGATCAATCAGGGGAAAGGAAGGGGTGGGGGTCGTGCTTGTTTACAGATCAATTAAGGGAGGGGAAGGTGGAGTTGTCTGTTTTACAAATGAAGAGAAGGGGAGGTTGGAGTTTACAAATCAATGAAGGGAAGGGGAAAGTGGAGTTTACAAATCAATGAAGGGAAGGGAAAGAGGAGCTCTGTTTTACAAATCAGTGAAGGGAAGGGGAAAGTGGAATTGTGTCCAACATACCCTACTCTTCCTAGTAGGTACGTCAAACCTTTGACATGGCTGGGGTCACATCTAGATTACCCAATTCTGTTCCTAAAGGATGGGGGGTGGGGGGAAGTCCCTACTCTTAAGAAGCTAACATTCTAATGGTAGAGAAGTCAATGTGTGTGTGACACACATGAGCAGAATATATTTTTAAAAGAATACAAGGTAATTTGGGAAGGAAGTACAGTAGCAACTGAAAGGAATCCAAAAAGGGTTCCTGGTGGAGCATCTTGTGAAAGGAACAGTAAATCATTGGATCACAGGGAGAGAAATAAGGTAAAAGAAAATTGGAAAAGCCATGGCCAGGTTATGGGCGTGGGGTGGGGGGAAGGGAAGGGAGAAAGAGGGAGAGAATGAGAATGAAAATAGAAACTGATTTAAGCCATTACTATGTGATGGGCACTGTGCCAAGCTCAAGGAATACAACAGTCCCTGACCTCAAGGAGCTTATATTCCAAAAGAGGAAGACAACAAGTACAAGGGTGCTGAAAGGTAGGGAAGGGATAGGTTGTGAAAAGTACAAGGGAAAGGTCCCTGAAGGATCAAGAGCTGGTGCAGCTGGGTTTGAAGCGACTTTGAGTGGGTTAGGTGATTCCTCAAATTGACCAAAATATTCGAGACTTAATACATGACACCTTTGACTGAACTGTGCAAGACAGGGAATCTTTGTTATGAGTCTTGTATGAAAGAAGCCTATCAGAACTAAGACTCAATTAAGTGGTTTATTCTTAGAGGAGAGGGTACTGTTTGCATGTTTTAATTGCTAAAGTTTGATCTCCTTCATCCAATCCATCCTTCCACGAAATGATTCTCCTTAAGTGAAGTTAGGACCAGGTTGCTCTCCTAACTCCAACTCCAGAAGACACCTTAATTCCTTTAGAACAAAATGTAAACTTGGCCTGATTTCAAATACTGCCCCTCTAACAGCTACTACCTTTGTAACTTTAAACTTGTCGCTTGAACCTCCCAAGGCCCTGTTTCCTCAATCAGTCTTCTCAGGGTTTATCTTTTGATATTTCTTTGGCACAACAGTATTCTATTACATTCACACACCATACTCAGCCATCTCCCAAATGATTATCATCTCCTTAAATTTCAAGTTCTTTGCCACTACAAAACACAGTTGTGTTATAAATATTTTTGTATACAGGTAATTCTTTTCCTCTTAAATTTTTTTTTAAAGCAATAGATCTAGCAGCAGTATCACTGTATAAAAGGTGCACACAGTTTAGTGACTGTGGGGGCACAGTTTCAAATTTATTTCCAGAATGGCTAGACCAATTCATAGCTCTACTAACAGTGTATTAATATATGCCCCTCCCCTTTTTACTGGAGACTTCTAAACTAAGCTTTTCAAGTAAAATTATCCTTCCCATTTTGATAAATGTCCTTGAATATTTGCTCAGATGTGATGTTTAAAAAGATAAAACAAATATCCTCCTTCATATATCACCCCCCTTCCCCTTTTTCCTAATTGCAACAGTTTCTCTGTCTTCACAATCTTCTGGGGCTGAATCCAGCTGTCACTTTGACTCTAAGTACTAAGTCTTCAATATGGATTACTTGCAAGTGTTGGAGGCACTACACAGATTCACAGCTTCTGAATTTTTAGAAGAAAAATAAACACTTCTCTATTCAGACCAATCATTTCTAGTCTTGGTTTGGTGATCATCAGGAGTGTTACCAAAAGGTGTCAGGAAATTCAGGATAGATAGTTAAATCACATTAATTAAAAGGTATATATATGCTATAAAGTATTCTGGAGATGTGATGCAATTTTTAAAAATATGGTGCTACAACTCCAAGAAGGTTAGGAATCATTCATATAGCTCTATATAGCCTGGCACATATCAAATGCTATATAAATATTAGTTATTATTATGTAAATTCTGGAGACCTGATCTCTATTCTCATACAATTTCCTCCAAAGACTGTGAGCTCTTTGAGACCATGGTCTGTTTTTGCCTTTCTTTATATCTCCAACAGTTACCACTGTGCCTGGTACACTTAATAAATACTTCCTGGCCTGACTTGACTATAGATACAGTTTTTAAGCAAACAGGGTTACACATAAGTCATTTTAAAAAATCAATTCTTGGGGCGGCTAGGTGGCACAGTGAATAGAGTGCCGTCCCTGGAGTCAGGAGGACCTGAGTTCAAGTCCGGCCTCAGACACTTAACACTTACTGGACATGTGACCTGTAAATCACTTAACCCCAATTGCCCTGCCTTCCCCGCTCCAAAAAGAAAAAGAAAAAAAGAGAGATTCTTGGGAGTTAACTGAAAGCTAATGTTGAATGTTCTGAAGCTTGGGACAGAAAAAAAAAGTGATAAGCATAAGGGTAGAGCCAATTTACAGGATAATTACAAGTTTCGAATACTGTGAGACCTGTGGCCAGGAAGATCACCCACACATGTTGGTAGTGAAATTTCAGGAAATAGTTTTAAAATCAATTTAAAGAACAAGGTTTAAGAAGTATGGTTCTATACTATAATGCTTTCCTTTGTACATACCTATTTATTTATGTTAAAAGGAATAGGGATGGAAGACAGAGAAATGAACCTCTGTTGACAAGTCACTGGTATAAATAATTCATCATAGTGTGTTTATGGTCAAATATCCAGATAATTTATGTCTAGGATCTATTTCTGAGGGGAAAAAAATGACTAATCTACTAGATAATTCCATAAGGGTAATGAACAGAATTTGATCACTATGTGAATTAGACAACATGGCTCCAGACAATTTTTTAAAGTAAAGAAAAAGCAGTCAGCCCAACAGACAAAACGTATAATGTAATTCTGCAGAGGTCTATGAAATTCATCAATGATAAACCAGTGGCCAGGCCAAGGGATTCCCCAACACCATAAGCCAAGGGCAAAAGTCACAACTTAGAATTAAATCCCTGGCACATTAATCTTGACCTCATTCTGCTGCTATGCTGGGGAGGAAGGGCCAAACCAGGTATTCTTTACTACTTCACTACTCTTAAGAGTCAAAGGCACTTTGGTTGCAATGCAAAATGGGAGACAACCTCTTGAACCTAATCAAGCAGATCTGTAGTGGCCTGAGGAAATTAACTCAGAACAAGGACATCAAAGTCTTACAGTAAATATAAAATAGGATACAAGCTAATATATTTTCACATTTCTCCTTTTTACAGGAGCTGTGAAGGAGGAGTTAAGAGAAGTAGAGAACAGGAAATCACTTTTGAAATAGTACCACCACACACAAAACTGTGCATACCATATACTTTAATAGCGAATAATGTTTCAAAGGATCACAGACTTAGGGCTCAAAGGTATCTCAGATGCCACGTATTCCAAGCCTCCACACCGAAGCTACAAGCATGTAGAAAACAGATTAGAGAGGCTGAACTTTTTAACTGAAACCACAGAATTTGGGCTATAGTACAAAGTCTGGTTATAGTAACCACATACTTAAAAATTTAAATCTTCAACATGAGAGAAACTGTAATAGATAAAAGGAATAAACTTTGGCATTTCCAGGACTTTGTGATATTTCTGAGTCAGTAATATAATTCACAGTCATACAAAAAAAAAAATCTTGGACTAGGAATCAAAACACCTGGGTTCAGATCCCACTCTGTAACTTACTATCCTGGAGTATCCTTGACCACTCCAAATCTCATTTTCCTCGTGTGTAAAATTAGTGTTGGAAAAAGAGCTCTCAATAAAGCACTTCCTGTCTCTATGACTGAACCTCCATAAAATGGGAAGCTGAAGACAAACTCCAAATGTTCCACAGGCACATGAGCTTTCTGTAAAAGGGGATTAATGGAGAATCGACACTTCTCACAGTATTAGGAGAAAAAACTAGACACTATCAAAAGCACATCCTCTAGAATCTAGAAAAATGAAACAATTTCTTTGAAATGATGTCCAAAGATCCTCTACAGCAGAAAGAACTGATGCTGCCCCAATGACAAACATCAAGTCCACTTTCACATGTACTGGGGGAAAGGGAAAAAATAAAATCAAGTTCAGCCTTTGGTTTCAGCCAGGTGTGATTCTACCATGAATTGTTTTGCTGGCTCTGTGAGATGCTTTTGCTGAGTCAATCCTCCTCCACCCCTCTCACCAAAATCTAGATTGGTTTCATAGCCTCTGCTGAGACCATCAGCCTTTTTTATAAATATTAATATTTTATACCTACCAGGGCAGTCGGCCATAAGGAACAGTTTTATTTCCCCAAAATTTTGCTTCAATTCCCTCCCTCTGCTACTGAAAGCTAGGTAAATTGTGAGCATGCACACTCACACCCCACTGGGTTTTCCCAGTCTTAGTACATTCATTAATATTTTACAGAATTAATTCCAGAACAGCTAAACAACACACACACACACACACACACACACACACAAACACCCCCCCCCCTCCAGCTTATACATATAATGGTGATATATAAAGAGTTGTCTTAAGAAGAGTAGGCTCTACTACTAGGCACAGACTCACAAAGGAAAATAAATTTAACACTGAAAAAGAATACTTGTCAGATCTGTGATCGTGGGCAAGTCACTTATCCTTCCTCACCTGAAAAGTGAAAATAGATATTACACCTGATCTGTGGATCAGCTCCCAGCCCATGGCGGGCAGCACAAACTGTTGGGATGGGCATTCAATTTGAAGCCTGCTGATGGTACCATTTTTGCCATATATGACATTGTGTGCTCACTTTGATGAGGGGGCGATAGGTATTACAGGGGCTCCAATCAATGACTAGAGTCACTGCTGTGCAGTCTAGAAGGAATTCACTAGGCCCAAGCAATCTTTTGAGTCAGGATTGTAAAAGTTTATTGATACGCTTTACAGCCGGCAGGGGTTCTTAGGGAACCTGCAAACTTAAAGAAGTCATAGGTATAGTTTATAAAGAGTTACAATAGTAAATCAGATGCCAATTATGCTAACTAGGTAAGGGTGGGATTAGGGAGGAGTTAAAGAATGGTCAGTGCTTAAAGGAACATGCACTTTTATTATCTACTGTGCATATTTGGGCATATACTGCCCATAATTCACTGGGAAATAACCTGGGGTGGGGGGGTGGCGCTACCTGGAGGTGTGGTTTTAGGACTGAAATGTCACTAAGTCAGCTAGCAGTCAGGGCTGACTGAGAAGTGCCTAGTCTGCCACCCATCAGTGTCATGTTTGACAAGATGGATGTTGGGAACCAAGGCTAATGGGGATTCAGTATGTGTATAATTGGCTGAGGAGTAAACCTACTGATAGTGCACTGAAGGATTCATAGGTGCAGCTGACCATTATACTAAGGAGAGATAAACAGTTCATGAATTGGTGCCAGGTAGAGTGCTGAAAAGGGGAAGGGGCTGAGTTAATGCTCTGAGGCTGGTGGGACTGGAGGGGGGGTGGGGAAGAGTTGTGATTTTACAAACTGGTTTTACAAATTGATTTTACAAACTGATATTACAAACATAGACACCCCAAGCAGCCCTCAACTTCACTTCTATAGAAGTTTCTTCTGCAAAATGAAGGGGTTGTACTAGATGGTGACTAACGTTCCTTTCTAGTTCTAAATCTATTAACCTACTATCCTCTGAGATCAGACTTAGGACTCCAAAAAATCCAGATTATGGTCCCATTAGGCCTGACTTTATTCTTAATACAGGCACTTAAAAGAGCTTGAAAATTCCTATTTGGTAGGAAGAAAATACTTAAGTACAATTTACCACCCAGCCAACCCTCCTCATTTGGGAGAATAAATCAGTGGCTATGCATAGAGGCCAGAATACCTGACTGAGATGGCTATACAGTCTTTAACAACAGAAAGAGGAAGGGATAACTTGAATCCAAAGACATGACTATTACCTTCAAATATTCAAAGTTATGATATAGAAAGGAATTAAGACTTATCTTGCTTGGAGCCAGAGAATTACTATCAATTAATAGTAGTTAAAAGGAGGAACATTTTTTAGCTCAAGATATAAGACTTGTGGCAGACAGACCAATTAAAGGGTAATGGTGGCAGCAGGGGGAGGGGGGTTTAGCAGGTGGGTTTGAGCTAAACTTTGAAGGAAACTTAGCATTGTATGAAGCAGAGGTGAGAAAGGAATGTATTCCAACCATGGGGGTCAGTTGTGCAAAGGCAAAGAGACCGAAGATAATTATGATCCATAATAAACAGTAATATTATAAACAGGATACTTCCAAATTCTTGGCCTCCTAAGTCCATTAATGCCACTCTAAATCTATGATCTGATGAATATTTATAAATTGGTTCAGGAATCATGAAGGGTGAGCTCTTTCAGTCATGACGAAATAAAAGATACTGAATGCTCTGAAGCAAATCTTTAATCAAGATATTAAATTTAGCTTGCCTCCCCTCCTTGATTAAGAAATCAGTTCCTCAATTCAACAACCTTCTGACCAAAACTCAACAGGTCCTGTCTTCAAGAAACTTCGGTTTTATTGGGGAATAAACAATATGTACATGTAACTGGGAAAAAAATATTTAAAATTTTTTAAAAAGGAAAAAAGTACATACACAAATAAAACACATACAAAATTCATACAAAGTACTATGTAACTGAGCAAATCACTTAATACCTGTATGCCCCAGTTTACTCAAGAGTATGAATAACAGTAATTCCTACTTGGCTCCTCCCACCCCTCCAATGGTTGTTGCAAGGATCAAATGAGATAATATTTGTAAAGTGCTTAGCATACATAGTGCCTAGCACATAGTAGGTTGGTTCTTACCCTTCCTTCTCCAAGAGAACAAAAAAGGCACCACTAAGTCGGGGGTAAGGTACAGCGTGCCTGAATGATTAGACCAATAGAAGTCTGGAAGGATCAATCACAGTTTGGGAATTAAAGGTGAAATGTCTCTAAATTTGTACAGCTCATGTTTCTTTCAAGTTATTGCAATTCTGCTTTGCTCATACAGCACAGAGCCTTCTTTGATGTGAGTCATCATACTGGATAGTCCCATGCCAGTGTCATAATCGATTGTAAAGTTGTTCAGAGAGACCTTGAGAGTGTCCTTGTATCGTTTCTTCTGACCTCTGTATGAGCACCTTCCTTGTGTAAGTTCTCTGTAAAATTATTTCGTGTTCTAGCTAAAGAAAGAACCTCAGTGTCTGGTACCTTATCTTGCATACAGAAATATTTTCCTAAGACAATCCAAATAGAAGAGATTCAGTTTCCTGGCATGGCACTGGTATACTGTCCAGCTTTCACAGGAATAGAGCAATGGGGTCAGCACAATGGCTCTGTAGATTACACTTTCCTTCAAAGTCTCCCAAGCACTGAGCCAGGTCTGGGAAAAGCATGTGTCAACATCATCATCTATGCGTACCCTCCCTAGAGAGTATACAACCCAAGGTAAGTGCTCTTATCCACAGAATTCGAAATTTCTTCATTTGCTATCCAATGGTTCTACATATAGATGGCACAGTGTTGGCTGGTGAAGAACCTAGTTTCTTGGTGCTATCAGGCCAAAATTAGAACAAGTGGCGGAAATCGATCCATGCTCTTCTTGCATCTAGGTCTCAGGGGTGCAACTGAGTGCACAATCACCTATGTATAAAAAGCCACCCGTCAACTCTCTCTCCACTTTAAACTTGGCTTGCAGCCTTTTCCAGTTAAGTAATTTACCATCAAACTGACCTTGAACACATTTTCATCCTTGTTGAAGTCTAACAACTGAAAACATCATGCTAAAAAGCATGGAAGTAAGTATACAGCCCTGCTTCACTCCACTGGTGAATAGGGAAGCACGAGAATACATAGTAGGCACTTATTGCTTTTAGACAAAAAAAAAAACAACCAATTTCCAGGGAAGAGGAATCTAGGAAAAAGGGGAGAGGAATGAAGGGGAGAGAAGAGGGAAGCAGGGAGAGAGAGGTAAGTACAGGCTTTCCGTAGGATTTGAACTGATCCCTGAAGGAAGCTTGAGATTCTACAAGGCAAAAGTAAGGAAGGTAATGGAGGAACGGAGCTATGCAAATCTACAGAGATAGAAGTATGTCTTTTATGGAGACTAGAAAGTAGGCCTGTTTGGCCAGAATGTAGAGTGCATGAAGAGGAGTAACATGCAATAAGCCTAGAAAGGGAGGCCAGACAAAGGAGTTTATAGATTTTATCTTAGTGATTACTGTGAAGTTAAGAAATTTTTAAAAAACTAATTGAAATTGTTACTACCTAAAATATTTCCTTTGGGATAGGGAAAATAGTTTTAAAACAAGTATCTGTAGAAACAGGCTGTTTTATACTTATCTGCACAGATGGAGTTTATTAAAACATAAGAAATATAATACCTACTACCCATTAGTGGATAGGGAAGGTTAACTTCCAGATTTCATAAAATGTACTGTATCAGACCTCACTCAAAATTATAAAAAAATGGCCATTAAAAACTATTTGGTTCTGGTTAAAATAACAGAAAAGAAAAACAGTAGCACTAACTCAATAAGCAAGAAACTGAAGCAATAAAAATTAGTAGTCCGGCATTTCAAAAATTTAGGAATAAATTCGGGGGCAATTATGTCCTTTCTAATAAGAATTGCTAATAAAACTAGAAAGCAGATTAACAAAGATTAGAATTTGATCAACATCTTATATCATAAATCATAAAAGCTCCAAATGGACATTAAAAGTCATACCATAAGAAAATTAGAAGAAAACATCAGGGACATATAGCTTGAGTTGAATTCTTAACTAAACAAATGGACAGAAGAAAACATAAAAGGAATGACTGCATAAAATTAGAATGGCTTGCACATATTTGCATCCAAAATCACCAATAAAAATGTCAGTAAAATTCTACAGAATTGATACAAACAACCCGAAGTCATTGTACAAATATATGTGGTCACATGATAATATAGTTTTCAAAGCAGGAGTTGCAATCTATAAACATGAAAACATACTCCAAGTCACTGACAGTAAGGGAAATAAAAAATAAAACAACTCTGAGGTTTTCTCTCATTTCGAATTGATTGAGATGAACAAGGACCACATTATCTGACACAACATTCACTGAAGTACTCTGAGAAAGCAAAGAAGTGGGAATGAGCACCCATCAACTGGTTATCAATCAGCTAAATAACAATGATTTGTTGTTATGAGAATATGTTAAGTGTTCAGTAAGAAATTATGAATATTAGGAATTTTGAGAAATGTGAGAAGACCTATACAAACAGAGGTAGGTCAAAATGAGTAAAACCAAAAGAAAAAACACAATATGTGTAAAAAGGAAAATAAAGCTGAAGTAATGGAAAAACAAATAAAAGTCCAGATAAAGAGAAAAAAGTGCCTCCTCCTTTCATGGCCAAGAGGTGTAGGGCTATTAAAACACACTAATGTATAAGTTTCTCCATCAGATGTTTTTGCTTAACTGATTTTGTCTCAAGGAAGACTCCAATCTAGGGAAGCAGTGGGAAATTACTGAGATGTAAAGACAAAAAAGGGAAGGCAGGTGGTGGCATAGCAGGTAGAGTGACATGCCTGAAGTCACAAAGACATATCTTTCCCAGTTCAAATCTGGCTTCAGACACTTATTAACTGTCTGATCCTGAACAAGTCAATTAAAACCTGTTTGCCTCAGTTTCCTCATCTGTAAAATAATCTGGAGAACGAAGTGACAAACCAGTTCAGTATCTCTGAAAGAAAACCCCAAATGGGGTCATGAAGAGTTGGACATGACTGAAATGACTGAGCAACAACAAAAGATTAAAAAGCCTTCAATAAAACTAAAAATAAAGCATCCTGAGTCCATGAAGAGAGGCTCTAAAATAATTTAACAGTAATGAATATGCATGTTATATATAGCATAAATAATGAAGAAAATCAAGGGGACAGCTTCATGCATAGGTGCAGTTAAGATTCCCTAAAAAATTAAGAAGTATTTGCAAAAAATATCTCCCATGTTCCTTAGATAGCACTCACACTGGAAGTCAAAGAAACAGAAGATATGGAGCAGGAGAAAAGGTGCGAAATGATCTAGTACAAACTGGATACATGAATGTTGAAAAGGTAGAGTTCTCAATTTTGAATTGAGTCTAAAAGGTGGAAATGAACTTGCCAATAATTTAGTGTATACAGCTTACTTCTATTTTACATTACTTCACAATGAAGTGACATTCCTGACTTTACTGTTGACACATTTCTAGTTTCAGTTCTGTAATGTGCCATAACTATTAATATTATATTAAAATGAAAACTGAGATCTTATATTTTAAATATTTAATATTTCATGCATGGAGAAGAATACTTTATTGATCTTTTCTCTTCATATTGCTCTGAGTTTTTTGTCCATCTCTTTTCCCCCTATTCTTCCTAGAGAACCATTTCTTATAATAAAGGATGTTTAAAAAAAATAAAGAAAAGAAAAAAGAGAAAGAATTGAACAAAATCACTATGCTTGGAGGGAGAGAAAGATTTCTTAGGAAAAAATGTTAAACTAGCAGAAAATTAACTGTGGAAAATTATGTTTTGCATCCAAGTAAAATATTACCTGGGAAATACAATATGGTCCTCTCCACTATATCTCCTTAAGTTTCTTTACAATTAGATGGGTATAGAACATTCTTCATTTGGCCTAAATTATTCAGATAACTAAGAATTCCTATAGCCAAAAGAAGTCACACCAGTTACAAGTAGTGGGCAGAGAGCTGCTAATTGGGGCTAAGTGACTTGGCCAGGGTCACACAGCTAGTAGATGTCAAGTGGCTGAGACCAGGTCCTCCTGACTCCAGGGCTGATGCTCTATCCACTGAACCACCTAGCTGCTCCAGCAAACATCTTTTTAAAAAATAAATATTAGTTATTTTTGCACTCAATTTGTACCACTAATTTATTACAATTAAAATAATAATTAAAATGGAAGAAATAGTAAAAATGCATACTTATCAAGAAAGGCAAAGAAGAAACCATTTTGTTAGAAGTTATTATACATAATGAACATCCAAATATTTAAAGGAAAAATTAAGTCACAAAAAAGACATATAGTAAGACCATAATTGTTTATGTCTTCAACGTGATTTTTAGCTTTAGACAAAATGCACCAAGAAGAAATTGTATGAAAGACCTTTGGTGATTATGGAATGAAAATCTAGAAAATTATTTTTCAGCATTGTGCTGTACTTCCTTTAAAAAATGATTATTGTATACAAGAGAAAAAGAACTCATATATAAATGCAGATAGAAATATTAAATGGATCCCTTATAGATCATAAAGCCAAAAAATGTAAGCAAGAGATATGCACAAACGAAGCATGCTTAAACAGGGGTTAAAAAATGTCATGCTAAATAATGAACAGGTCAAAGAATAAAATAATAGAAATAATAAATATAGGAAATGATGAGGCAACTTACCAAAATGTATGTTACTGCAGTAACAAATTCTGTTACAGTAGTCCTTAGGCAAGAATATTTCCAAATATTCAAATTAATGAGAAAAAGTTAAACTCGCAAATAAAAAAAAAAAGGTGCTAAGAAGTATCAACAGACTAAAAATCTTAAAACAACTCAACTGTATACATTTTGAAAATCAAGAGATAACACTGAAAACAAAAGAGTACTGTTGTTGTTTGCTTGTTTTTAAAGATTAATAAAACTATAGGATCAGATACAGAACCAGAAGGAAACTCATGGGTCAGGTGCAGGCCAAATCAGACATTTTACAGATATGGAAACTGTTGCTTAATTTTTTAAGGAGTAAAAAACCTAAACTAATCAAGATTAAAAAATAAGTGGTGCCTCAAAATTAATGGAGAATAAAATTTTTAATTCTCCATCCACTTAAAGTAAATTCTATGGTTTGAACTTTAATATTCAAGTCTTATTTTCAATTTAAGTTTATTGTGGCTTATAGTAAAAGATGTTAGTATAAACAATCTGTCCATTGCTTTCCTGTTATCTCAGAACTTCTTGTACTATAATAACAAACAAGGAGTTCTTCCCCAAATAACTTACGTTTTTAGATATACCAAACTCTGTTTCTGATTCTTCCTGACCCATTCTGTTCCACTGATGTACTTTTCTATTTTAAACTAGTATTAAACAGCCCTGATGATAACTGCTTTATATTATAACCTGAGATTTGATAATGCTATTCCTCCTTCATTCATACTTTCCTCCCTTGAGATTCTAGGTCTTTTGTTCCTTCAATGAATCTTCTTATTATTTTATTTAGCTCTATAAAGAAAATGAATATCCCTTGGCAGTGTGATTGGTATAACACTAAATCTGCAAATTTATTTGTGTAGGATCATTCTTTTAAAATTATACTAGCAAGGTCCTGCCATAAGGACTGATGCACTTACAGTTATTTAAATCATTCTTTACTTCATGAAGGAGTGTTTTTTAAATCATAGCTATAAAACTCTTGGATATCCCCTTATTAGATTGCCACATATTTTATGCATTTTGGAATTTTCACATAGGGTCTCCTCCTCTCATTTTTCACCTGGATTTTGTTACTGCAAAAGAAAAATTAAATTGATTTTTTTTGTGGATCTGTTTTATATTCTGGTACTTTACTAAAGTTATCAACCAGTTTCTTTGCGGAGTCTCCTAGGTTTTCTAAGTAAACCACCATGTTATCAGCAAATAGGAATAATTTCATTTCCTTTTTGTCTCTATGTCTTTAATTTCCTCCTCCTGGCATTTTGCTATTGCCAGCATTTATACAAAAATAATAAAACACAACGACAAAAAAAAAAAACAAATTGGGGGGGGGGATTTTTGTAATATTTCTAGTCTAAGTCTGACATGTCAATATTTTAAGGAATTGACATAAATCCATAACAGTAAGAGCCATTTAAAGGCAAATGGTAACAGGATATGAAAAGCTTCCAGAAAAAAATACTTAAATATAGTTTTAAAAAATCAAAGAAATGCAAATTGCTGAAGGATCTGTGGCAAAGCAGGCCCCACGAATTCACTGATGATGGAGCTATGAATTGTTCCAGCTGTTTTGAAAAGCAATTTAGAATTATGCATGTTATTAAGTTGTTCAGACCTTTGGTCCCAGAAGCTATTCCCCAAAAGAAGGTTGTTTAGATCCAGAAGAGATTTGTACTTACAAAAATCCTCTTGACAACATTTGGTGGTGGGCTAGTAAGAATGGCTGAATGCCTTTTTTTTTTCTCCCCAGTCACTTCTCAATTTGTATAATCTCCCCAAATGAATGCTCTTTTGTAACAAAGAAAATCAGGCAAAACTAACCATGTCTGCTAGCATCATTCCACATCCACATTCCCATATCTCTCCATTGAAAGATGTTTTTTTCCTTTAGTTCTCTGGAAACAAGGACATTAATTGCAATTAATCTAAGGTTCTAGTGAACCTTATTTGTCATTAACAAAAAGTTGGAAACAAAACGTGGCCCAATGATGGGAGGAAATGGGTGAATAAACCATGACAGCAGAACATGTGAGATATTATTATTCAGTTGTTTCAGTCATGCCCAACTCTTTGTGACCCTCACTGGGGATTTTCCTGGCAGATACCAGAATGGCATGCCATTTGCTCTCACAGCTGGAAGTGTCTGAGGCTGGATCTGAACTCAGTTCTTCCTGACTCCAGGCTTGGTGTCTATCCACTGTGCCATCTAGGTACTCTAAAGGGTCTTGGCACACAGAAAATATTATTTAATTGTAAGGAATGGGAATAAGGATAATTCACAAAAATATGAGAATATTTGTATGAAACAAGTGAAGAGTTAATAAAGTAGTAGAGCCAAGAGGATACAGGGTCTACAATTAAACATTTAAAGGCAACAAAATTCAGGTCAAATACAATGATATTTGTTAATACCATAAATTTTTATTAACTTACAAAAGCAGAAAAGAAATATGCCACTAGTACTTTCATTTTTAAACCAGGCATGTCATTTTTTGCAAAAATTTATAATTTTATTTTGGAACAAAAAAATCTCATTCTACCATCTCGTATTTTCTTTAGCTTATGGATTAAAAAAAATGTGCTGCATCAATTGATAACAGCTTGGCTTGAAGAGGCATTCTTCAATTTTGGTCCTCCTAGTAATGTAGAAATATACTTTGAGGTGGGAAGAGTGTTAAGATTTCTGCAATATTAAGGAGAAAAGAAGAAAATATGAATAATATACTTTTTAAATTTAGACTTCCTAGGCCGAAGATGTATACTTTCTGTGGTGATACCTGGACAGGAGTTTCCAGAGCAAGTTCCAATGCAATATTAAAAAACAGTCCTTTGAAGGCTGTGTAAGGCACACCATTCTTCTTCACTGCCCTGAATTATTTCACCAATTAAACATCTGAGCTGCTTTAGAGGAGAGAAACAAATCGAGAATTCTATTCAATGGGTGAAAAGCATCAGGAGTAATTATGAAGAATGAATCAATGTTCTCCACAAGAGCTCTACCTCTTCTTAGTTAACTCCTACTCTAATACAGAAAACTTTTTAATTTCGAGGGGAGAAAGGCTATTTATTATAATGTCATTTTAACAGCAAAATAATTAACCCAATGGAGAGGAAAATTCTGTATTGCAAAACAAGAAGAACTCCAAAAATGAAAAGAGCAGGTTTAGCAAGAACAGCCACGTTTATGTGAAATCTAGAAATCTCTCTAGAAAACTGTCTCACAACATATAAACTGGCATTATGAAGAAATGTTTCAACTAAATGTGGGATTAGTGAATAATTTAAGTTGTATAAAGAAAAACTAAAATCACCTCTTACAAAGGAATCACAGCTTATGGGAATAAGTAATTTTTAAAGCTGGCCAACATTTTTCTCTGGCTTCTTTACTGGTTCTTTCCCCCCAATAATAGAGCTTTTATGGGTACTATGGGAGAAAACATTAAAGGGCCAAAATTATATAAGCAAGTAGAATTACTATTCCAATTATTTTAAATCTTTTAAAAATCTATTTCTCTTTCAACTGTAGGAATTATTTTTGATCTTTCTATACAAGTCACTAGTGAACAACTTCTGCTTGGTAACGTGACATTTTTATCATGGGTAGAAGAAAAATCTTTTAAATTTAAACATTCTTTTCTTGGCAAGATAAAATGTTTCCTATTTGTCTTTGCTGAAAAGTCAGCTGTCTTTCAGAAGAATCAGATTCTGGATTCCAAAAGCTAAAATGCTGCTCTTAAGAATGTAAGTAAAAGATACTTATTCGCTAAAAACATTCCAACAGAATCTGTATCTTTTCACAAAAAGGAAAAATATACTTACCTTTTCTTTCACACACAAAGACACATACAATACCTTCCCTATGTAGCTTTAAAAATAAACTAAAATAATTTGCCTGGGTACAAGAGGATTTAGTAGGACACTTGCAATACATTTTTTTCCCTTTCTGAAGTGCACTTATATGTGAATTATAATTTGGTTTGATTAAACCCTCAAAACACATATTCACAAACATCTTCCACAGGTGCCCCTGAATCACAGGACTTCAGAGTTTAGGAGCAACCTTCCTTAAGATTATCTAGTCCAAATACTTTAATTTTATTGAAAAGGTAATTAAAGTGAAGTGAGAAATTTACCCAAAATTCACACATCTAATTTGTATAGAAGAGCTGACATTATAGCCCAAGTTTCTTTCTTTCTTTTTTTTTTTTTTTAAAGCAATTGGGGTTAAGTAACTTGCTCAAGGTTACAAGGCTAGTCATTATTTATGCGTGGGTGCTCATTTTCTGAGGTCAGATCTGATCTCGGGTCATCCCAACTCCGAGGCCGGCACTCTTTACTCACTGCGCCACCTAGCCGCCCCTTTAGGGCAATTGGGGTTAAGTAACTTGCCCAAGGTCACACGGCTAGGTTTTTGTTTGTATGGATTAAGTGTCTGAGGCCAGCTCCGAACTCAGGTCCTTCTGATTCCAGGGCCGGCGCTCTATTCACTGCGCCACCTAGCCGCCCCATAGCCCAAGTTTCTTAATCTTCAATCCAGTGGATTCCCCAAGACTGCCTTAAAGTCAGTCACCATCTCTAGATAAGTAATTTTATTTTCCTGTTTTTATACATACTACCACCAAAATATAAAAACAATGATATACCAAATAAATCAACTCATTCTCACTGCCAAGTTCTGGTTTTAAATGACTGAATTTTAAAAATATTACACAGAGCACAGGAAACAATGACTTTAAATACCTTCAAATAAAAAACCATCTCAGTGAATGACTAGAAAAGAGAAGGAAGGCACAGCAGTCTTCTCACCTACTCTAGACAATTAAGAAAATTTTTAATAGATGCGATGTTTCTCTAGTAGTGAAAAAGCTGGCCAAACTGACCCTGGAATGGTAATATAGGAATTTTAGTAATCAGCAGCAAGCTTAGACACAAGGGCTACCCCTAATATCTCTTGCACTCTGGGGTTCCCTTAAATAGGAATAGGTGGTGATAGTAAAAGGTCAAACTATAATTTGTAGGCCACCTTTAAAAACCAAATAACCAAGATCAGAATACCACTTGATTTGCAAGCCACTGGATCAGAAATATTCCTACTTGTTTCATAGATAAAGGTATAGATCTGTCATAACCAAAAGATGAATGTTGAGATGTATAAATTTCCATGTGAATCATGTTTTTTTAAGTAGCTACCATAAACTGCCACTCAACTTCCTAAACGAACTACCAGAACTTCTCCACTCATCCATCTATTCATTCAGGAAACTGAGTATGTATATACAGGGCCTGTTCCATGCCTTCCCAAAGCCAGAGTGAGGGAAACTATTACCATTTCTCCACCAAGAATTTGAATAATGATTCCATTGTTCCCAGCAGGATCAAGGAAGGGAAGGAGGGCAGCTGGTATTATCTGGTCACAATACAAAAGAGTTTTCCTACTTATTCCTAAACCTTTCTCCTTCCCACTAGTTACAGTCCTAAATTTTAGTACCACCGAAATGAAAAAGTGGGGGGAAGGGGGAAGGGAGAGGGCTCGTGGGGGGAATGGGACCCGGCAACAACTATAGCTCTAAATTACAGGGTAGAATAAATGTCTACAAAAAATGATATTGTAGCCTCTTCTAGCCTACCCCCCCCCCCCCCCCGCCATTTCTCACCCCAAGGACACAGTAGTAGGCAATGTTCAGTGACTTTTATAGTCAAGTCATTAATCTTCTTCATATTACTTATCTCAGCTAGGATAATGTTTGATCTAATCTAACAGATTTTCATTTCAAAACCAATTGTAAAGCTCAGCAGGGTGCTATATACAACTTTAATGAGAGCTTCTTGCCCCAAGACTCACCCAATACTCACTTGTTCAGATTTGCTGAATTGTATTGGTTGAGGGTTTGAAAAGAAGCAAGAGTAGGTAGGACAAGCAAAATAATTTTAAATTGACATTCCCTTTTCCTTAAGCTCTTTCCTCACACAGATATATATATACTCTCTATAGAAAATGACATAATTCATCACAGAATATCTGCTTACCTTTAGTAATCCTTGGACAAGCTCTATGAAACTCTTTTACTGACACTTTTACATTGTACCATTGGCTCATAGCAATTAATGCAGAGCAAGAGAGCAACCCTTTAAAACTAGCTGACATCTGTTTAATTCGAGAGGTAGAAAGCAGTGGCCATGTCCTGGCAGTGCACTTAATGGATACACAAACACCCACAGTCATCAGCCTGAAGTGATACTGGCAGGAAATTAACTTAGAGATACAAAGCTCATTTAGTGAGGAGACCCAAGGCAATCTGGGCAATATCAAACTCTAATGGAGAAAGGAGAAAAGTGGAAAGATGTGTCTCTTGAGTTCTTCAAGGCAAAAGCTTGTTTTAAATTTCACATGTCACTGTTTAGCTTTCTTACATTAGTGCACAAACCAGCTGTTATTTTCACTTTGTAAAGTAAATTTTATTATATGATAATGATTTTAAAGATTCATTGGATAAAACTGATCAAAGGCACTAGTTGTTAATTTCTTCATATATTTCTTTCAAAATTTCATTAGATAATTTTGAACTGGCTTGACTATCAACCTATTTTTTTCATTTTAATCATTGCCACAATCAGTAAAATTTACAAAGTAGGCCTACTAGTGTGTGAACTGTAAAAGTTGTTTTAATAGTCTCACATTTTAATGTTCTAATAAAATTTTTTAAAGATTCAAAACTGGAAAAGACCAAAGGGATCATGCAAATTCTGTGAATCTGAAGCATAAGGAACCTGAGGTCCAGAGAGGTAACAAAATTACCTCAGTATTAAGTAGCAT
This sequence comes from Gymnobelideus leadbeateri, assembly GCA_011680675.1. Taxonomy (NCBI): domain Eukaryota; kingdom Metazoa; phylum Chordata; class Mammalia; order Diprotodontia; family Petauridae; genus Gymnobelideus; species Gymnobelideus leadbeateri. Next base: position 260,316 of record WOXC01007316.1, on the reverse strand, counting down.
AGTTGGTAGCAGAACCCAGCTTCTCTGAGGGACACCAAATTCAGAATTCTTTTGGTGCAATGTAAACTCCTTGGGGTCAGGGATTATTTCATTTTTATCTATCACAATCATCTAAAAGGTAGCACTATAATTAATAAATACTTCCAGAATTAAACATCTATTACACAATAGAACAGATCCATTAGAATAAATACTCCCTCCCCAACAAATACATGAAAACCCCCCCAAACACCAACCATTTGCTAACAGCTTTGTTTTGACAATCATGGATTTCCTTTTATGTATTTCAGATTATAAAACTAGCTTAACAATAAACTTATTTATTTATGTTGGCAGATAATGAACAAATAAATAACAATTCCTTTAAATTAATAAAGCTATGTATCCTCATGAGATCTGCAAAGTAGTTTGCAAATAATTATCTCACTTGATTCTCACAGCAATCCTAGGAGATAGGTACTTATAATCCCCATTTCATAACTGAGGAAACTAAGGCAGACAAAAGCTTGAATGATTGGCCCAGGGTCACATATCTGGCACACCTTACACTGGATCTGACCTCAGATCTTCATGACTCCAGTTCCAGTACGTCCAGTACTGGAGTACAGTAGTTCCAGTTCCAGTTATTTCAGACTATTATTATAACTTGCTTCTACTAATGAATTCAATTTTTAAGTAACATGAGTTGACCTATCCTATATCTCATGTTCTCTAAAGTCCCTTCTAACCTAAAACTGTGAAGTTAAATAAGGAGCTGTTTAATATAGTTCTTCTGTTAAAAAAAAAAAAAAGTCTGTTCCATTTTGAAATCTCCTAGAAGAAATTTCCTAAGGAATATGAAAGTTAAACCTCTCAATAACTTCTATGAATTAGTCAATCTTATATCCTTACATAGTAAAATCTCTCATGAGGCTTCTCAGTCATATCTTATGTATCTGATGCTTCACAGTTGTATGGAACAGATCCTAGGTTCTTAAAGGCCGGATCACAAGAGCACAAGCTCTGGAAGTTTCCATTATGGCTTTGAGCACAGGCCTGACAACAGATTAAATAATTCTGTTTTGTGAGATAAGACAAGGTAAGTATGGGGAGACTAATCCGTAGTAGAATGGACAAGCAACCTGTGAAATAAATGCAAAATGGCCCTTAATCCTGTACTGTCATCTGCTGTTGTAACAGAGGCAATGGCAGGGGCAGAAAAAAAAAAAACAACCATAAGGTACTAAGAATCCATGTTTAGAACTGTCTAAAAAAGTTAATATCTGCTGATACTCTGAATGAACTGCAACAATCCTGATATTCTTGAAACAAACAAAACAGGAAAATAGAAGCTGAACGGAAAGATGGTTCACAAGAGGCAAAGAAAGATGGTCAAGTTGGTTTTATCTTGTATCCAAAAGCAAGGGGAAACATTATTTCCTGGGATCTTTCAAAGCAAAGGTAGAATAGGCAAGGATGGCAATGAATGAATGAATTAACAAATAAATAAATAAATAATAGAATTGGAAAACATTGATCAGTAATAAAAAATGAAAGAGGAGAGACTTACAGACAACAGAGAAGTCTCAACCAATATGTTATAAATACTTTCTTATGTAAGACCATTTCTCTTATAAAAAAAAAAACAATATACACTGTAAACACTGAGTAATAATTTTAAAATGAAACGCTGATTACCTCTTAACAGAAAGGAAACTACTTCCTATCGAAATAGAAATTATTCCTGAATCACACACTGGACACACTCCAGTACTAGAAGTACTGGAAGTGGAGTCATGAAGATCTAAGGTCAGATCCAGCGTAAGGTGTGCCAGATACGTGACCCTGGACAACTTAAGAGAAAAGATCAAAATTAGTACAAAGTCAGAATTAAAATGAGAAAAAGATACATTATACAATAGAAAGACTTTACTCTGACCTATTTCAGCAAGTTATTGGTGAAGAATAGTGGGATGTGGACAGAGTGACACACTAATCACAAAATTATAGGATCATAGAGTAGTTAAATTTAAGTCAATTTCCATAATGAAATCAACAAAAAGGTCTAAAAAGTACTTTTTTCAGCAAACATTTGTGTTATTTACAAAGCAAAGACAGTAGTCAGGGGTAATGCTAATTTTCAAACAGAAAACTACAAATAGAAGAAAACGTGTTAGAAAAAAATCTCAGAAAGTCAAGTGAAGCATCACTTAGACTAACATTAGAGTCCCATATGTGCTTATAAAGGAGGAAAAAATGCCTCTAAAGAAAACAAAGACAAGAAAAGCAGCTATATTAAACATAGGGATTCATGCTGAAGCCACCCAAGGTAAAGTTGTTAAGAGATACATTTAAAGATATAACAGAAGTAACACGGGATCAGTAATCCTTGGATTATAACTACTAGGCCAGGGGTGGGGAACCTGCAGCCTCAAGACCACATGTGGCCTTCTAGGTCCTTGTGTTTGGCCTTTGGAATGAGTTCAAGTTTTGTAGAACAAAACTTGTCATTAAGGGGATTTCTTCTGTGAAATTTAGATTCAGTCAAAGGCTCGCACTTGAGAAACTTAGAGGGTCACAAACAGTCTTTAGGCTGCAGGTTCTCCACCTCTGTACTAGGTAACCAATGCCTGCCAAAGGTGCCATGGAAGCAGATTGCAAGTTAAAGACATATACCTTAAAGACATATACTAAGTCATAAATTAGCTGCAGTGGTTAGGACATGAGTCTTCATGGTGACAAAAAACACAGGTCATTGAGTATGTTTGCCTCCACTAAAGTCCTCAATATGAGTTGAAGATGATCTTGGGTTCCTAAAGGCTAAGCCAGTGGCATTGAGCCTATGACAGGCTGAAAAGAATTCAAGTACTGCCCATAATGGTCTTCTCATTCGGTGCCTCGTAAGTGTGAAATCACTGAAAACAGTCACAGCACCAGGCTAGTTGAGGGAAGTCTACAGAAGCTTAACTCCAAGTTCATACAAGAGGATGAATGTCTTCACCAAAGCAATTCTCAAAGATTGTCTACTATAGAGGGGGGTTTTCTATCAGTGGAAAGAATACTCCACTAACAAAAAAACATCTTTCCAATACTGATATTCTGGTACATGGTGATGAGAATTTTGAAAACAAAAGTAAGGGAAGTACAAATTGAGCTGGTTTGCTTGCTTTGATGAAATAATTTTTATTTTAATTCTACTTATTTGAGTCATCCTCTGTTCCTATAAGTTTCATAGATAGCAGATAAAAAAAGCCAGCATTGGAATAAGTCAGGTAAGTTTATTTGACAACCACCTGCTACATGCACAGCAGCTTTTTTTGTTTGTTTTTTCTTTTTAATAAATTCATTTTTAGTTTTCAACATTCACTTCCATAGGAGTTTGACTTTCAAATCCTCCCTCTCCCTCCCCTCACCCCAAGATGGAGTGCAATCAATAATAAGCTCTAGATATACATTCATATTAAACATATTTTCATGTTAGTCATGTTGTAAAGAAGAATTAGACAATGGGAGAAATCATGAAAAAGAAGAAACAAACAAAGCCACGACTTGTTCAGCCATTCCTCAATTGATGAGCACCCCCTCAATTTCTGATTCTTTGCCACCACAAAAAGAGCTACTATAAATATCTTTGTAAATTGGGGTCCTTTTCCCATTTTTATGATCTCTTTGGGTTACAGACCTAGAACTGGTATTACTGAGCGAACACACATAAAACTGTGCCCTCCAGAACGGCTAGATCATTTCACAAGTCCACCAACGACGCATTAGTGTTCCAATTTTCCTATATATTTTCCCAACATTTATCATTTTCCTGTTTTATCATGTTAGCCAATCTGATAGGTGTGATGTGGAATACCTCAGAGTTGTTTTGATTTACATGCAGCAGTTTTGAATACGAAGGATGGTCAGACAGAATACTGGCTTAAGAAAGAACTTCTTTTGTTGTGGTCTGCTTAGAATTTTATGGGTTTAAGGAAACCTACCTATTTTTCAACATCAACTTTAAGTATAAAATAAATCATAATATTTATGCTTATTGACTTCAAGGTGAGGAATTAGAGGGACTCAACCTTTTGGACCTGTGAGTACGAGATGAGAAGGAAGATCAAGAGAAATGATAGCTTATTGACAATGGTTTGAATTAAGGTCATTAAAAATCCAATTAATATGTTTTGTTCTCATTTTCCTGTTTGCTTTTGCAATTAGTCAGACTTACCGTTTGTCTCTGGAACTGAGCTAAATTTTTTTTTCCCTAATACATATTAGGAAGCATTTAATCACCTAGATCTTTGGCCATGTTTATGAAATGGACCCTGGTCATCCAAGTGGCCCCTGTTATCCTTCGTGTGCATGTGATGCTCTTAGCTCTCCTCCTCTTGGGGCCATACTGTCCTGATGAGTCAATGGCTTGGCCCCCACCATAATTCACATTCTGCTCTAATCATTTTCTGGCTATCCAGCCTGCTTTCTGTTAAATTCCCTGTACCAATGATGGATCTTGTCGAATGTCTAACAACCATGCATGTGCCCTCCTTCTCTTCCAAAACCCAAACTCCTCTCCAAGTTACTGCTCTCCATGTATGTTTGATCCCTTCATTACATTACAATGGAAACTACTTGATGGTAAAAGCTATCTTACTTTGCTATTTGTATCCAAAGTGCTTGGTATATAGAAAATGTTTAATAAATGTCATTCTGACAAAATACAAGCTATAAAAAAGTTTTATTGCTTTATGATCATACCTCATATTCACAATTCAATTCCTTCAGCCCAGAAGAGGCAGAAATTAATTGTTACTATTTTACAATAGCATATTTTTAATTTCTTATCTTTTTTTTTTTTAAAGCAATTGGGGTTAAGTAACTTGCTCAAGGTTACACGGCTAGTCATTATTTATGCGTGGGTGCTCATTTTCTGAGGCCGGATCTGATCTCGGGTCATCCCAACTCCGAGGCCGGCACTCTTACTCACTGCGCCACCTAGCCGCCCCTTTAGGGCAATTGGGGTTAAGTAACTTGCCCAAGGTTATTACACGGCTAGGTTTTTGTTTGTGTGGATTAAGTGTCGGAGGCCGGCTCCGAACTCAGGTCCTTCTGATTCCAGGGCCGGTGCTCTATTCACTGCGCCACCTAGCCGCCCCAATTTCTTATCTTTTTAAACTAAAATGTCACTCTTTACATACATTCTCCATATGGGAAGATTTAGGACCATAGTCCAATCAAGACCTGACCCATGAGCATTGTAAGTGGTCTTCAGAGGCTATAAGTAGACATTTAATGCTTCCTGAAATCTGCTGAAATTTAAGATAACTGAATGAAGATTTCTTTTCACACAAGCAATGACATGCCTGAGTACTAAAGAACAAAAGATAAGAAAAATAAGAAACTGAGAAAGATGAGATGAAAACAGGTGCTAAGAGTGGCTTCATAAAATACTAGCAAAGAAATGATGGGTGAACTAGGAGTATTTCAAAATATGAGAAAGGCAGCATTAAAAGCAGCATGATAGAGGACTTCCAACTAAGATGCCTGCCTAAACAGAGGCAGACAGCCCAACTCCAATACATTTGCTCCAGTAAAAACCTAAAAACAGCACTAGATCAAATGACAACCAAAATATACAATAAGAAACTATAATAAATTACTTTATCTAGCCCTGAACTGCACAAAAAAAAAAAAGTCAGAAAAAAGGTAAATCAGAAGCCCACAGCCAATAAGGATACTTTCCAGAAAAGTTAGTGCAGAGAACAGCATGAAGGATATCCTGGTGACCAGAGATGGGCCAAATACAATAAGAGCTTGTAAGACTCTGTATCTGAAGGCATTTAGTGGCTTCCTAGAGCAAGTCCCACAGTGGGTTGGAAACTCACATTCGAAAAGACTGGGAGCCCACAAGCCTTATAAAACATCCCAGGCCCAGAGACTCTGAGGGGCATAATACTCATTATTAATATGTCACAGTTTTGAAGACAGACAATGCTCCAAACATCCAGGGGAAGACTAAAACCCAACAGTACCATTAGTATAGCTGTATTTCACGAAGTATAGGTTAGCAAAGGAATCCAAGTGACAGGGCACTATACCAGACAAGGTTGAATACCTGACCCAAAAACAGGAGGAGGCAGAGTCTGACCCTGGCAAAAAGATCCAATTCAGTAACAAAGGCTGAGGCTATGATTAAAAAGAACACACTGATAAAAAGCATTATGGATGCAGAGCCACTCAAAAGTCCATGGTGGAATAAAAAGGTTAACTCTACCATAATGGCAAGAAGAGACTCAAAGGAAAAAATGAATTTTTCACAAGGACTACATGAAACATGGACAAAATGAAAAAAGGAATTTTAAAAATTAAGTAAGGTTTAAAGGAAAGACTTGGAAGAAGAATAAATAGCTTAGAATGGACAGTTTTAAAGTGTATCTTAAAAAGACTTCCTGAAACAGACCAAACAATGACTCCAGGGTCCAATAACATATATTAATATATTGGGATATGTTATTAATATTCTATATTATTATTATTATTATTGATATTCTATATTTATTACTCTACCAATATATTAGAATAAAATGCAAGATCCTGTAGAAACAAGTCCAGGAGAGATCATTTAAGAAATCACAAATGGGGGGACCCGCCTGAGTCGCGGTTTTAGCCCCAGGGTGGCAGGGCCAGCAGGAAGCTGGAGGGACCCCAGAACACGAGCAGTTGTGGTGATTCCAGAATTATCAACACAGATATGCCTAGGACAAAGTGAGAGGTTAGTGCCCTATGGACATTGAGACCAGTATTTGGGAAGGCATAGGCTTCTTCCCCTGGGGTCAAGAAGCAGCTGAGGAGCCACAGCACAGAAGCCATTTTGCAGCTTCAGCTCCTGGCCTGCAAACTGTAGGGAGATCCAGCAATCAGTCTGGGGGTTAATCACTCTTGCTTTAACCTCCCTGGATCTGGATTGCAGTCTGGGATGGAGGTCTGGGGGTGGGTATCCAGCTTGCCAGAGTGTGTGGAGGCTTCACAGAGGTCACCCAACTAATACCTCCAGAAGTTGAGAAGACTCCAACGTTTGGGACGGAAGCTCCCCTGTCTGGTGGCAGAGTCCTACTGTGGCAACAAGCCCAAAAGTCAAGTGGCAACATGCCTAGGCAAAGGAAACAAAATAAACAGAAAAATACAGCATTAGACTCCTATTTTGGGGGCAAAGTGGATCAAAGCATGGAACAGGAGGAGGACTGTGAGGTCAGAACTCCTGCACCTAAAGCCCCAAATGAAAATACGAGTGGGTTACAGGCTATAGAGGACCTTAAGAAGGACTTTTAAAACCAAATAAGAGAAGTGGAGGAAAAATTAGGAAGAGAAATGAGAACGATGCAGGAAAAATATGAAATGAGAGTCAACAGCCTGATTGAGGAAAATAACACCTTAAAAAGTAGACTGACTCAAATGGCAAAGGAAGCTCAAAAGGGCAATGAGGAGAAGAATGCCTTAAAAAGTCAAATTTGCCAGATGGAAAAAGAATCTCAAAAGCTCACTGAGGAGATTCATTCCTTTAGAATCAGACTGGAGCAAATGGAAGCTAGTGACTTTATGAGAAATCAAGATGCTGTTAAGCAGATCCAAACAAACGAAAGATTAGAAGGCAATGTGAAATATCTCATGGGAAAAACCACTGACCTGGAGAATAGATCCAGGAGAGACAATTTAAAAATTATTGGACTACCTGAAAGCCATGATCAAAGAAAGAACATAGAAATTATTCTTCAAGAAATTCTCAAGGAAAATTGCCCTGATGTTTTAGACCCAGAGGGCGAAAAAGAGGTTGAAAGAATCCACAGATCGGGGGCGGAGCCAAGATGGCAGAGTAGAAACAGCTCTTCCAAGCCTCTCTGCCCCCAGATTCCCCACAAACTATGTAAAAAAGGACTGTGAACAACTTCTGGAGCCCCAACACCTACAGAACGACACAGAGAAGCTAACCTCCCGCTGAGGACAGCCCAGCAGCCCTGCAGGAAGGACCAGCACAGCGGTCTGGGAGCTGGCAGCGCGCAGAGCGCAGGAGCCAAGCCTAGCCGAGCCCAGGTCCGCGTGAGCCGAGGTTTTAGCCCCAGGGCGGCAGGGCCAGCAGCCGGCTGGAGGAACCCCAGAACACCAGGAGCTGTGGCAACTCCAGAATTATCAACCTAGACATGCCTAGGACAAAGTAAGAGGTTAGTGTCCTATGGACTTTGGGACCTGTATTTGGGGAATGCGTCAGCTCCCTCCCCTGGGGGCTAGAAGCCACTGAGGAGACACGCCATTTTGTAGTTTTCAGAGGCAGCTCCGGCTCCCAGCCTGCAAATTGTGGGGAGATCCAGCGATCAGTCTTGGGGGGTAATCGCTCTTGCTTTAACCTCCCTGGATCTGGATTGTGATCTAGGGTAGAAGTTGTGGGTGGGTTTACAGCTTGCCAGAAACGGAAGTTGCCCCCCACACGTTCGGGACGAAAATTCCTCTATCTGGCCTTAAAGCCATAGTGTGGCAACAAGCCCAAAAGTCAAGTAATTAAGTGGCAACATGCCAAGGCAAAGGAAACAGAAAAATGCAACCCTAGACTCCTATTTTGGGGGCATAGAGCGGGAAAAGGACTGTGAGGTCAGAAGTCCTGCTTCAAAAGCCCCAGGGGAAAACATGAGCGGGTTGCAGGCCATAGAGGACCTTAAGAAGGACTTTAAAAATCAAATAAGAGAAGTGGAGGAAAAATTGGAAAGAGAAATGAGAAGGATGCAGGAAAAGTATGAAATGAGGGTCAACAGCCTGACTGAGGAAAACAACACCTTAAAAAATAGACTAGCTCAAATGGCAAAGGAGGCCCAAAATGGCAATGAGAAGAATGCCTTAAAAAGTTGAATTTGCCAGATGGAAAAAGAATCTCAAAAGTTCACTGAGGAGATTCATTCCTTTAGAATCAGACTGGAGCAAATGGAAGCTAGTGACTTTATGAGAAATCAAGATGCTGTTAAGCAGATCCAAACAAATGAAAGATTAGAAGGCAATGTGAAATATCTCATGGGAAAAACCACTGACCTGGAGAATAGATCCAGGAGAGACAATTTAAAAATTATTGGACTACCTGAAAGCCATGATCAAGGAAAGAACCTAGAAATCACCCTTCAAGAAATTCTCAAGGAAAACTGCCCTGATGTTTTAGATCCAGAGGGCAAAATAGAGGTTGAAAGAATCCACAGATCACCTCCTGAAAAAGATCCCAAAAAGAAAACTCCCAGGAATATTATAGCCAGGTTCCAGAATCCCCAGATCAAGGAGAAAATACTCCAAGCAGCCAGGAAGAAACAATTTCAATATTGTGGAAACACAATCAGAATAGCCCAGGACCTGGCAGCTTCTACACTGAGGGATCGAAGGGCATGGAATATGATATTCCAGAGGGCAAAAGAGCTGGGAATGAACCCAAGGGTCACCTACCCAGCAAAACTGAGTATTTTGTTTCAGGGGAAAATATGGTCATTCAGTGGAATAGAGGACTTTCAAGCATTCTTGAGGAAAAAACCAGAACTGAATAGAAAATTTGACATCCAGACACAAGAAGCAAGACATGCCTGAGAAGGTAATCAGGGAAAAGAAATCAAAAGGAACTTATCAAAGTTGAACTATTTACATTCCTATATGGAAAAGCAATAACTGTGACTGATGATATCTTTCTCAGTATGAGAATAATGGAAGAAGGTGTGTGGTCATATGAATACATATGTGAATGTGTGTGTGTATATGGTTACAGTTATATATGGATAGAGGGCATAGGTTGAATTTGGTGGGAAGGGAGGATACTCAGGGGGTGAAATTATGAGGTGAGAGAGGAAAGTGGCAAGAGGAGATGGGGAGAGACATGGTAGGGTAAAGTATCTCATGTAGGGGAAGTGGTTGCAAGGGAGGGGGAGAATAGGAAGGCAAAAAAGGCAAAACCACATTCTCATTGAATTTGGTTCAGGGAGAGAATGACATACATACTAAATGGGATATCTCAACCTGCAGCAGAATAGGGGGAAGGGGGATGAGAGGAGGGATGATGGATGGGAGAGGGCATCCTTGGGGGGAGGGAAGGTTGGAAGTGCCCACTATAGAAGAGGGACAGGATCATGTAGGGAATGGACCAGGTGGGGGGTGGGATGAGTGGGAGGGAATTATAAGTAGCCCTGTACAATATATCTACTATGATAATGTTTTGCATAGCTAGACATGTACAACATATACTGAATTACTTATCTCCCCAGAGGGAATGGGTGACAAGGGAGGAAGGAAATGGATCTGAAATTCGAGGTCTTAACATTAAATGTTTCAAATATATATAAATACTATTATTAACACTCTTTTGCTTATAATTGGGAGATAAGATGTGCAGGGATTGGGACACAAAGATTCACCTTCCTCTAATGGAAAAGTCGAAGGGTGTATGGCAGAAGGTATGGGAGAGAGCAGATTGGAGGAAGCGATATCTTGTGGGACTGCTATTCTGGGAGGTTGGCTAGGGGAATAACGGGCAAAATGATTGTAACTCAAAATCTGGTGGAAATGAATGATGTAAAACAGAAGTTAATAAAGAAGTTAAAATCTGGTGGAAATGAGTGATGTAAAACAGAAGTTAATAAAGAAGTTAATAAAGCATTTGTTTAAAAAAAAACCAGCAAAAAAAAATGTGACCTGTTTATCACCACTGAACAAGAGAAAATGCAATACATAATGCGCAATGAAGTAAGGATTGGTTTAAAATTTGACACAGTGGCCACATGTGGCCCACTAGGTCCTCAAGTTCAGTCCTTGGCTTCAGTCTAATCCACCCCTGTATTAGAACCTTTCTGTGAAAGGGGTCTATGTTAAAGAGACTATTAAAAAAATGCTGTGAAATATCCTTCCCAGAGAGGTTTTAAAAATAGTATAGATTATATGTGTATCTTGTTTATTGTTACTTTAGTAGAAAGGAGGGTGATCTTGAAGTCTCTTCATTCTAATTCTATAATCATGCTTAAAATGTCTTATACTAGTAATTCCTTGAAATAAATTGTGCAACTTGTTGAATGAATCTGAAGGTACTCACTAACAGGATGAATGCTTAGTTCCTGGTGACTAGGAAAGAAGGGTAGTGAGATGAACAGGGCCTGAAACTCCAGTCCTGCCTCTCTTCTCATTCCAGAGACCATATAATCACAATAGTCAATCAATAAGAATTTAAAATCATAATAATTAAAGCATAATATTTTTATTAAAGCATAATAACTAAATCGTTAATTATTAAGCATCTGCTCTGTGCCAGGTATTGTGTTAAGCAAAGCTCTGAGAATATAAAGAAGGCAAAAGACAGTCCCTGCTCTCAAATAGCTCACAGTCTAATAACTATACAAAAACAAGAAATGTGCAGTATAAATAGGAGATAATCAGCAGAGGTAAAGGATTAGTATCAAGGGGGATTACAAAAGGTTGCAAACGGGCATCATGTTTCATCTGGTCCAAACCTTCCCCATTTTCTTCATTTCACGAATAATCAAACTAAGGTTATAACGTTATAATGGTTAAATGATTTGCTTAAAAGCAGGCGCACCATTGAATAAGCCCTAGAAGCGAAGTTCCATAATCATCTTCTAAACATCCATTTAAAAGGCTGAGTAAGTTTCTAGCTACCTTTCATCACTCTAAAAACAAGGTATGTACTTCCCCTTTTCAGAAAATGGTTCCAAAGATGGGAGTCCCACACCATAGTATCATTGTCCTGTGAGGTGTTGGAAGTGGAAAAGGTAAAAAAAAATACCTTTCATAACCTAATAAGGTATCTAAAGTTCAGGGGGGCTTCCTCTTCCCTTCAATGTAATCTACCCAAATATATTTCAATGATTCATTTGTAATTACCAAGGTCCTTTAGAAGAACAAAACAAAAACAAAAAAACCCAGCAAATATCCCAAGGTGGATTAAGACTTTTCACATATATCTCTGTAAATTATGTTAAATCAGATAAGCACCATGGAATATAGTTCCCCTAAAACCTTTCCTATCAAAATCATTAAATATTTTTTTTTCTGGGAAAATGTGCTCCAGTTCTAAACAACTGGACTCGAATAATTTTTGGTTAAGAAAACCCTTTGAAAACTAAACTGCTTGTGATCAGAATGCCTAAAGGAGAGACTTTACAGAAATGGGGACTTTGGTATAGAGTTGGGAATAGTAGGATCTGGTCATTTTAAAATCTGAACTGGGGCCAGAAATTGCTGAAGGAAGGGCTGGGCAGATGATGTTTAGAAAAGAATGTAGGGAAGGAGCAAAGATAAACTTCACTTATGTCATCATTTTGTGTAGGTCCACTAAAAGTAGCAACCACCACTATATGGACAGCTGTGTGCTAGTGAAAATAATTTTGGTTCCACTTTTGGCCTGCTGATGCCTGGTATACTTCACAAATGCCAAACAGGGTAGCCATGTCAGCTTAAGTATTGACCACAATCTATCTCCACACTTTAAACCCAGTTAAACAGGAGTCTGACTATACCACAAATCTATTACTCAAGCTGCAGAATTCTGGTTATAACACACTGGAAAATGGTCTGTTTCTGACTTAGAAAAGTTTCTTCTATCAAAAAGACAGAAAGAAACTGGAGATCTAGCAGATCACTGAGAATCAGTGGAGAGGCACTAAACAGGACAAGTACACTGAGATCCTAGGGTACAGGCCCTATTTAAAAATTTTTTTTCTGGTATGAAAATCCCTGGAAGTTAGTTACTAAAAGGAAATTTAAAACCTTAAAAGGGTGCTGAATGAAGTCAAGACAAAGGGTATGAGGATTATCTTTCAACTAATGCAGATTTATTTCAGATAGTCTACAACAAGTTTTGCTCTTTTGTTTTGTAATATGTGTCCATAAAGTGTAACCATTGTTATTTCTGGCAGGAATCAACAATTTACAATATGGCACTAAATAAAAAAATAATTTCATCTCATTCAAAGCAATACCAACCATCCTGCTCATTCATAAGTGGCCAAAAGGTGTTTTCTTTTTAATATGCAGATTAGGGTTATTTTTTACAAATAAGATTTCAATAAATATTTATTGATTCAAGAGGGTTTAAAAACTTATTCCTTGATTTTTCAACTATTTTTCTCCTTTCCTTGAGAAATGGGATCTTAAACTTAAGAGCTGTAAGGGATAGTAAGGCATCTTGTCAAAACTCCCTCATTTTACATATGAAGAAACCAGGGCCCAGAAAGGGTAACTTGTCCAAGGTCACATAGGCAGGAAAAGCAGCAGACAGCTCTCCAGGCCAGGTCCTTTGACTCTAAATCTAGTGCTTTTTCTACTCCTGTAAAGGAGTATGTAAATGTCTGAATGTGCATAAAGCCAAATTCATATATTTTTCTTTGGGAAGTTATCCTCAATTAAGCCCAAAGTTTTTAGGCCTATAATATTATCCGTTCTCCAGGTATTTGTTTAAAAAAAAAAAAAAGACAGGTCCTAGCACTAAAAAGCTAAATAGCAAAAAATTAGAATTCTTATTCTCCCAGATCTGCCTAATCTCAATTTTAAAAAAACGAATATTTTTAAGTTGCAATGCTAAGAAAGTAGCCACTAGAGGGTGGGCAAGTCTGACTCAGGTTCACTTATCCTTTTTTTTTCCCTCATAGGCCAAATATGACATTTCAGTTAACACTAGGCTTTGGCACCGAAATACAAAAATCAACTTGACCAACTTCTTCCTTCATCTCTTAATGACATGTTAGACTATCCTGCATACAACAGCTTCATTCTGTATTTCTGAAAATTAATTTTTTCCTGTTTTACTTTATTTGGACATAAGACTATATTTTGAATTCTAGTGATAGGAAATATCCCTAGGATGCTGCTCAGTCTAACCGGAAGGATATTATAGAACATAAAGGATGTTTATTATTCTGATGCATATTGAAATTTTACCAAAATAAATTTGTTGTCATATGAAATATAGTTATTTTCATTAAGCACACTAACCAAGATATAGGTAAAAGTGCTTTATATGCTTCTTACCAAAATATTCTAACAACCCTGGTTCTCTCACTAAAAATGAACCTATAATGCCACTCCTCTCCAATATTAATCACATTTTCATGAAAAGTAAATGTCAGTTATATTACTAACCATGAAATCCATTCATATGACTTTGTATTGCAGTGTCTAAAGAATCAAAGAATTCCCAAGATAACACTATGATTAAATAAAAGTTGGTCAAGTTGTACTTTAAACAAATCATCAATGTATTTGTCTATGAGAGAGCACATAGAGAGAAGGGGGGAAGGAATACATTCACAGGCACTCTGGCGGTCTTCCATACTAGAAGTTCACTACAAAAAGTGACATGATTGATATACATAACATGTAGAGGATTCACTAACTTTTATGCCTTTTACATTCCATGTGTAAGTAATAGGGAAAGACACAAATAGAGAGGGAGTAGAGATTTAAGTAATTTGAAGACACTTGAAGGAGGGAAGAATTCTATCCACAATTAATTTTTATAGTTTGTACTTGTAAAGATAGTTACATGTAAGACGTTTTTATTAGTGGTGTGTAATTTACTACACAACATGGAGATTCATTCAGCTGCTACTGTAATGACTTGACCTTTTTTGTGTCACAGACTTCTTTGACAATCTGTTTAAGTCTATAGAAATATTCTTTGATATTTTTAAATACACAAAATAAAATTCATAGGATTGAAAGGAAACAAATTTTACTGAAATACAGATATATATTTTTTTTAATCCCAAGTTAAAAACACCTATATTATCACCTTATTGCATTAAGTCTATGCTTGGGAAATTTTTCATTATTATCTCAAGGAAAATCAAGCTTTTAATTTCAGTCTCTTCTTGTGTATGGTAAATTCACATAATCACCAAGTGGAGCAGGGGTATTAAAAGTCTACTGAGGAGCACAAGACACAAGATGATCTGAGTAAAGGACAGAGCATTAGTAACTAGAAAGATAAGGAAAGGCTTCCAGGAGGTGGTAGGACTTGAGCAGTCTTAAAAACACTAAGTATTCTAAGAATTAAAAGTAAGGAAGAAGTATATTCCAGCAGGGAGCTACAGATATGGTAGGCTGAATGCCAAATTCAAGGAAGAGCTAACAGGCCAGTTAGATGCATATGAGGAAGTAATGGAAAAAACTCCCGAGTGCTGTACTTCACAATACAGCCCAAGTGCATACATTAGCTATCTTGGGGTTTGTATGAGACATCACAGATTAGGTTTAACAGTTTACTAGTAAAACACCCAGATTATTTTCATTTTGACAAGGCCTACCATACACACAGACATCCCTTAATATCCTTCTCCAGACCTCAATGTGTGTCCTGGGCCTTATCATCCTCTATCTTCCCCTGAAGTTATCAGTTATTTCTAAAAAAAAGTGGCATCCAAATATCTAGCCATTCCTCTTTTGAATGCCAGTTCCACATTATGAACTCCTTGTTAGACATTACCACCACTCATTAACATCTCAAACTCAACCTGTCCAAAAGAGTACACGTTGCTTTTTTTTCGTTAAGAAAACAGGATATTCTTATTTTTATTTTTAATTAATTTTAGTTTTCAACATTCAGTTCCGTAAGATTTTGAGTTCCAAATTTTCTGCCCATCTTTCCACTCCCCCAACCCAAGACAGCAAGAATTCTAAGTACCCCTTTCCCCACTCCACCTTCCCTTTTATCAAGCCCTTCCTGGCTTTCTCTTATCCCCTTCCCTTCTATCTTCCTGTAGGGCAAGATAGATTTCTATACCCTGCATCTTAATTTCCCAGTTACATGTAAAAACAATTTTTAACATTTGTTTTTAAAACTTTGAGCTCCACATTCTCTCCCTTCCTCCTTTCCTACCAACCCTCATTGAGAAGGCAAACAATTTAATGTAGGATTTACATGTGTCATCATGCAAAACATGTAAAACACTTGCATAATAATCATGTTGTTAAAGGCTATATTTCCCTCCATCTTATCCCACCCCCCCTTTATTTTATTCTTTCTTTTACCCAGTCCCACCTCAAAACTGTTTGTTTCTGATTACACCTCTCTCCACCCGCCCTCTTTTCATCACCCCCTACTTCTCCTCTTCCTGCCTACTTTTCTACAGGGTAAGATAAATTTCCATACCCGATCAAGTATGCTATTCCCTCCCTTCAGCCAAATCTGATGAGAGTAAGGTTCACTCATTCCCTCTCACTTTACCCTATAAAAGTTTTTTCTTGTTTATGTGAGATAATTTACTCCATTTTACCTCTCCCTTTCTCCTTCTCCCAGTACATTCCTATCTCATCCCTTAATTTTATTTTTTAGATATCACGCCTTCATAATCAACTTACCCTGTGCTCTCTCTCTACATGTATATGTATATATGTGCACACATATGTATGTATGTACGTATTCCTTCCAACTACCCTAATACTAAGTAAAAGTCTCATGGGTTACAAATATTATCTTTCCATGTAGGAATGTAAACAGTCCAACTTTAAGTCCCTTATGGTTTCTCTTTCCTGTTTTCCTGACAAAGTCAAATTTCATATTCAGTTCCAGTCTTTTCTTTAAGAATGTTTGAGGGGCGGAGCCAAGATGGCGGAGTAGAAACAGCACTTCCAAGGTGCTCTGCCCCACACAAATTTCAAACAATGTGAAAGGGGACTCCGAACAACTTCTGGAGCCCCAGCACCCACAGAAAACCGAAGTTTTAAAATTAAATGTTTCATAAGATGTCCAGGCATTGGGGCTCAGAGATTCACCTTGGCTATTGGCAAAGTTGAAGGGGGTATGGGAGAAGATATGGGAGAGAGCAGATTGAATGAGGGGATATCTAGTGAGACTGCTATTCTGGGAGGGTGGGTAGGGAAAAAATGGGGGGAAAATGTAACTCATAATCTGGTGGAAATGAATGATGTAAACCAGAAGTTAATAAAGCATTTGGTTAATTAAAAAAAAAAAAAGAATGTTTGAAAGTCCTCTATATCATTGATTATCAAGATTTTCCCCTTAAGTATTATACTCAGTTTTGGTGGTTAGGTAATTGTTGGTTTTAATCCTAGCTCCACTGAACTCCAGAATATCATATTCCAGGCTCTCTAGTCCCCTAATTTAGAAGCTGCTAAATCTTGTATTATCCTGATAGTGTTTTCATAATACTTGAACTGTTTTTGTCTGGCTGCTTATAATATTTTCTCCTTGAACTGGGAACTCTAGAATTTGGCTACAATATTCCTAGGAGTTTTCTTTTTGGGATCTTTTTCAAGAGGTAAATTGGCAAATTCTTTCAATTTCTATGTTCCCCTCTGGTTCTAAAATATCAGGGCAGTTTATTGATAATTTCTTGAAAGATGATGATGTCTATGGACAGAACCCAAGATGGCAGAGTAAAAGCAGGAACTTACTTGAGCTGGTCCCCAAATTACCTCAAATACCTATAAAAAATGACTCTAAACAAATTTTAGAGCTACCAAACCCATAAAATGACACAACGAAATACATCTCCAGCTAAGGAAAGCCTGGAAAGCAACAGGAAGGTTAGGAGTGAAGCACAGTCCCCTGTAGGCAACATCAGTACAGACCAGCAGGAGCAGACCTCAGGGGATCAAATCAGCTGTGGTGGCTTCCATACTTCTCAACCCATAAATGCCAAAAAGAAAGTGGAAGCTCACTGCGGAACTCTGTTAGAACTGGGTGAGAGAAGAGTGCAATCTGGCCCCTGGGGTCCAGGGTGGCGGAGGTGGCAGGGGCTGTAGATGCTGCCACAGGTACTGGTTCCTGAGCTCCAGTCCCACAGATGGTGGAGGGACCAAGTGACTGATCAGAGGGCAATTGCAGGAATCTCTCTGCTGGCACTGAGGCAAAATTCTCTTCCTTTGCCCTGCTTTGATCTGGGTCACAGTCTTGGGTAGTGGTCCTGGGGTGAGGAGCACTGGTGTGGAAGAGCTTGTTGAGGCTGTGGAGAGGCAGTCCTCCTCACAGTTCTGAGGTAGGTGCCTAGAAGCTGACAACAGATGCACAAAACCCCAGAAATTTGGGACAGGGTACACTCCACTCTAGAAGCAGAGTTCTACCATAGCAAAGAACTCAAGTATTAGGCTGGCAAGATGAGCAAACAGGAAGAGAAATCAGATTATAAAATCTTTTTCTGGTGACAAAGAGGATCAAAACACAGAACCAGAAGAAGAAAACAAAGTCAAGTCTCCTGCATCAAAAGTCTCCAAGAAAAATATGAAATGGTTACAGGTCATGGAAGAGGTCAAAAAGGATTTTGAAAATTGAGTAAGAGAAGTTGAGGAACAATTGGGAAGAGAAATGAGAGTGATGCGAGAAAATCATGACAAACAAGTCAAGAGTTTGCAAAGGAGACCCCCCCCACCAAAAAAAAAAAAATACTGAAGAAAATAATACCTTAAAAAATAGACTAATCCAAATGGCAAAAGAGGTCCAAAAAGTCAATGAGGAGAATACCTTAAAAAGCCGAATTTGCCAGATCGAAAAAGAACTTCAAAAGCTCACTGAAGAAAAATAATTCCTTCAAAATTACATTGGAGCAAATAGAAGCTAATGACATTATGAGAAATTAAGATATTATAAAAGAGATCCAAAAGAATGAAAAAATAGAAGGCAATGTGAAATATCTCATTAGAAAAATCACTGACCTGGAAAATAGATCCAGGAGAAATAAATTAAAAATCATTGGAGTACTTGGAAACCATGATAAAAAAAAAAGCCTAGACATCATGTTTCAAGAAATTATCAAGGAAAACTGCCCTGATATTCTAGAACCAGAGGGTAAAATAGAAATGGAAAGAATCCACTAATTTACCTCTTGAAAGATTCCAAAAAGAAAGATGTCGAGGCTTTTTTCCCCATCTAATCTGTTAATATCGCTAATAAATATAGCTAATCCTTCCATAGAAGTACATTACAGTTCTACAGTTTATTGCAAACAGATTTCCTATCTGTTGATAGTCAAACTATAATACATATTATTTACTATTAGCACTATTTACTCTACAGCACAATGGAGAATGCTTTTTTAAATAAAGAAAAAAAATAGCAACTCAAAAGGGGAAAATGTCAAACAAAAGGTCCTTTTACCAAGACAAATATATATCTATACCAATAGTTAACATTAAAAAATGCTAATTTCTGAACAGGCATAGGATTAAAAAGTCATGATGAAAGTTAGCCAGGTTTTGTCCAGAAATGCGATATATACAGCAGCTCATTAATCTATTTTTACTAAGTCCTAGTTTGCCAAGCTTCAGAAGGCAAAAATCTAAAGTATAAGTTTCAATGTTATCTATCTAGTTAGTCTTCCTGCCCAGAATAATCTGGTGACTGGTACTATGCAAGAGAGCACACTGTCACCAGTGTTTTTCTTGATAATTACAACATTGAAACAGCAACATTCATGTCCTTAAGATGCAAGGCCTAGCAAGAAGCCTCCCACAAATCTGCTGGATATCACTATGTGATAAATTCTGTTAACTCTTGATTTCAGGTGCAGCTTTACTTGCTCTTTTTAAAATCTGTCTTTTTGCTTTGTTTATATCTTTTCCGACTCTCTTTCAGTCAACTTGCATATAGCCACTATGACTGGCAATCTGCAGGAGAAGAAAGCCACCAGTTGCTGCAAGTTTTCTACCTTTCTGGAATAAAAATCCTGCATACCATCCAGTAACTCCACCCATTACAATCTGAGTAGCCACAGAATATTTCTCTACAACAGGTCCAGAGCTGTGGTCAAATACACGGTTCCACCAGTGGTGTCTTCCTGCACACTCTGTTAAATCTGGTACTTCATAAGAGTCATCATCACTGTCATGTTGTGTGGGATGGAGGCTCCTCGTCGCCATGATCCCGGTGGGGCCTATTGTCAAAAAGACCCTCAACCCCCACCCCCGGCTCTTTTTTTTGGGCATGGCTTTGAGGTAGTTCAATAATTTTTTAAGTTCTCTCCTAGATCTATTTTCCAGGTCAGTGCTTTTTCCAATGAGATATTTCACATTGTCTTCTATGTTTTCATTCTTTTGGTTTTCTTTTATAATTTTGTGACTTCTCATAGTCATTAACTTCCATTTGCTCCATTCTAATTTTGAAGGAATTATTTTCTTCAGTGAGTTTCTGGACCTCCTTAACCATTTGGCCAATTCTGCTTTTTAAGGCATTTTCCCCATTGGCTTTTTGGACCTCTTTTGCCATTTGAGTTAGTCTACCTTTTAAGGTGTTATTTTCTTCAACATTGTTGGGGTCACCTTTAGCAAGCTGTTGACTCATTTTCCATTATTTTTCTTGCATCACTCTCATATCTCTTCCCAATTTTTCCTCTACTTCTCTTACCTGATTTTCAAAATCCTTTTTGAGCTCTTTCATGGCCTGAGACTAATTCATATTTTTCTTGGAGTCTTGGGATATAGGAGGCTTTGACTTTATTGTCTTCTTCTGGTTATGTTTTGATCTTCATTGGAATGAAAGTAAGATCCTATAGTCTGATTTTCTTTCCATGGTTTACTCATTTTCCCAGCCAATTATTTGACTTAAGCTCTTTGTTAAGGTAGGACTCTGCTTCCAGAGTGGAGAGTGCACTGTCCCAAGCTTCAGGGGCTTTGTGCAACTGTTTTCAGAGATATTTCAAGGGACCTGTAAATTTTTAGTACTTCCAAGGTTGTATGATCAAAGGAGAGGTGTTTACTCCTCTTCTGGTCTGTGAGTGTTGTAAGCACTCTTTCGTGCCTTGGAACTCCAACAACACCAGAAGCTCAATCATGTTACTTGTCACATGAGTACCACCCAGGACTGCAACCCAGATCAAGGTAAGGGCAAAGCAAGAAAATCCTGCCTCAGCAACAGCAAAGTGATCCTTGCAATCCCCCTATGATCAGTTGCTCAATCCCCTCATTGTCTGTTGGCCAAGAGCTTCAGAAGCAGTTGCTACTGCTACCATTATCACCACAGCCTCCTCCCTGGAGCTAGGGTTGGACCTTTCCTACTTACCTTCTAAGTTTTCTTTGGTGTTTGTAGGTTTAAAAGTCTGGAAAATACCACACATGCCATTGATTCAGTCCCTTGAGGCCTACTCCAGTTGTTGGGGGGACCCAGTCTATGTGGGCATGGCTGACACTAGACTGTGCTAATCTAATCTAATTCTATAAGGGATGATTCTCTTTATCGAGCTTTTGAAATTCTTTTTCCATCTGGCAAAATCGACTTTTTAAGGCATTCTTCTCCTCATTGGCTTTTTTGGCCTCTTTTGCCATTTTAGTTAGTTTTAACCTTCTTGGATTTGTTATTTTCTTCAGTCAGGTTGTTGACTCTCTTTCTTCATGATTTTCCTGCATTATTCTCATTTCTCTTCCCAATTCTCCCTCTACTTCTCTTACTTGGTTTTCAAAATCCTTCTGGAGCTCATCTATGGCCTGTAAGCAGTTCATATTATTCTTGGAAGCTTTTAATGCAAGAGTTCTGACTTTGTTCTCTTCCTCCCATTCCATGCTTTGATCCTTTTTGTCCCCAAAAAAGAAATCTAAGGTTTGACTGCTATGCTTGCTTTGCTTGCTCATGTTGCCACTCAATTACTTGACTTTTCAGCTTTTTGCCACAGTAGAACTCTGTTTCCAGAGAGGAGAGCTTTGTCCCAAATTGCTGGGGATTTCACAGGTGCGTAGTATTAGTGGGGTGCCCTCTATGAAGCCTCCACAGACTCTGGCACCTGGTCACATACCCCAGGACCTCTACCCTAGACAGTGATCCAGATCCAAGCAGGTTAAAGCAAGAATGATTACCCCTCTGAATGGTTGCTTGGTCTGTACTATCTGCAGGCCAGGAGCTCTGAAGCAGTCACACATGGTGGCTGCATGGCCCCCGGGGGGGGAGGCTGAGACCGAACTGCAATCTCGGTCCCCTTCTATCTCCAGTGTTCCCACAATGACCTTTTACTTTGCCTTTGGCATTTATGGATTGATAATTCTGGAAACCGCCACAGCTGCTGGTGATACACTCTTCTGAAGTCCACTCTTAGCCACAACTGGTCAGGGCTGCCCTGGGGCTAAAACCGTGGGCTCACATGGGGCTGGGCTGGGCTCCCAGCACACTGTGATGGACCCTTCCTACTAGGCTGACTTCAGTGGGAAATCTATTTCTGTCACTTTGTGGATTCTGTAGCTCTAAAGTTTGTTTAAAATCATATTTTATAGGTATTTGAGGTGGTTATGTGGGGAGCTCATAGAGTTTTCCTGCTTCTATACTGCCATCTTGGGTCAAAAAAAAAAAATTTTTTTTTTTGCTTTTTGTAGGGGCAGTTGAACCTAAGTCACTTGCCCAAGGTCACATAGCCAGTTAAATGTTAAGTATCTGAGGTCAGATTTGAATTCAGGTCCTCCTGACACCAGGGCCCGCCTAGCCACCCCTAGAAATTTCCTTGCTGATTCTTGCTCTCATTATCCCTATTCAATGTCTAAATTTATCTGTGAAATATCTTAATCTCCACTTTAACACATACTATTATACCTAAGGCAAGCATTTTCAATCATGCAAGATCAATGGGGAACATGGTGTTGTACAGCTCTGGGGTTAGAATCAGGACAGTTTGGTTTGAATCTGCATTCTATCATTAACTAGGTCTAGAAATTCTACTATCATAGGGTTCACAGAAAAACAGTCTATAAGCCTTAAAGCCCTATAGAAATGAGTTATTAGCTCAAGGGGTTCCCAGAAGATAGAAGCTTTAGGGCATCACCACAGTAAAGTAAATATAACACAAATGACCTGGGTTCAAATGCTGCCTCTGACATTTGCACCTTCTGTGTGATCACAGGACACAGAATCTCTTTGGACATCACTATCCTCATCTATAAACTGAGAGGGTTGAACTAGATCTCCACACTAAGTTCTGTTCTGTCTTTAAATCTGTAATCCTTTAGGATATGTTCTTCCAAATTAACACTGTCAGCAGTCCTCTTACTCATACTAAGAAATCGGAACTATGGATTAGTCGGTGCTGAAAAAGTAATACCTTAACTATGATTAAACATTATCACTGGAAACTTTTAAACACTGACAAATAACAATCTTTGAATTTTTTTTAAGTATGTGAGAGGTTAGACAGAGTGACTGACCTTTAAGGTCCCTCCCAACTTGAATATTCTAGGATTCTTAACCAAATGTTCAGTTTTGAAAACTACACCTTTACTTTCTATGCTGAGATTGAGAGTCATTCACTGTCTTGATTCAAATTCTTTTCCCTAGCATTTTGACCAATGCTCCCAGAAGTGTAAAGTCATAAGTTTTATCACCAGTGTCAAGCACCAGCATTAAGTATCCATATAGAAAAGATACTGTTATTTCCTCTACCCCCAAGTACTGATCTACTTAAACAGAGAAGAAAGGAGAAAGAAAATGTATAGGCACAGAAGAGAAACAGGGACATACAGAGCTTTAGAGATCAGGAATGAAGAGATATAAAAAGAAGAATAACTTGTTGAGACCTTGAGGAGAAAAGAAGGATTTAAAAGAGGATTTTTTAAAAAATCATTAATGGGGGACGACTAGGTGGTGCAGTGAATAGAGCACCAGCCCTGGAGTCAGGAGAACCTGACTTCAAATCTGGCCTCAGACACTTAACACTTAACTAGCCATGTGACCTTGGGCAAGTCACTTAACCCCAATTGCCCTCCCAAAAAAAAAAAAGAAAGAAAAAATCATCACTATAACATCTACCAATTTTAAAATGGTGATAATATCTAAATAGAATAAATGCTAAAGTATATCCTTGGTCTAGTTAGGAAAAAAATGCAAAAGTGAAGAAAGAGTATTAAGCATTTTGGGACAATTATACCCAAGAAAAAATTATAACTAATTCTCTTAAAGTAGGTCTCTAAAGCTCTCCACTTAACAGTCTTTTTGGCCTAGTTCTAGTTACTAAAAATGAAAAATGAACAAAACTGTATTTCTTTAAAATTACATATTTTGAAATTCTGATTCCAGGGCAAAAGAAACCCTAGAAGTCATCTAGTCCATTCTTGTTTCAAAGAAGATTGCCACTAAACCATTCCTCAACATTTGCAGGGAATAATTCTATAAACCCTCTAAGGAACTTCATCTAGTGATTAGTCAGCTACATAATCCAATAGCTTCTTCTATTTTAACCTAGACTGCTTAAGCTACAACCTCGAGCCTATCCCTGTCACAACCTCCACAGGATGTACTCAGCAAAGCTGGTTCACCATGCTTATTTTGAGGTTTAGTTTTATTTATTTTTACTTATGGCTAAAAAAACCATTTCTTTTTACTTTTCTTCAGAGATTCTATTTTGCAAAACTATTAACATTAAAAAATAAATATAACACCCTTTTACATGCCATCCCCCATTTCTGAGCATAGCTTCTGGAAGTGACTTGGGTCATTTTCCTTGGATCCCATACAAGTTATCCAAATGCCAGCATATTATAACTATTTTGTACAGAACTGAATATAATGGCCATGTGCTATCTTCTGGCCAATATATTTCATGTAACATGGTTACTAATTATAGTTGTTTAAATGTAATATCATTATCTTGTACATTATTACCTCTATACTTTGTTGAAAAATTCATGTTTTCTCAGTGAGTTTAATGAATCTATGCTTTAGGCCAATCTCATTTTTATGGTAAAGGAACATGTGAGTTTTTTGTTTTATTTGTGATAGGAGCTATATTTTTAGTTGTGTGACAGAGGTGATCAAGCAGACAGTAAAGCTAAAATTGAACAGCTATAGTTAAAGGATAAAGCAAATTTACATACATATTAGAAGGGAATTTCTCTTAATTGGGCAACCTTTAAGTACCTTAGATTTAGTTTTAAGGAAACTTTAAGATCATCTACTATCCTAAAACCACCATCCCTCACTTTACAGATGAGAAAACTGAAAATCAGAAGTAACAGTGACTGTAACTCCTAATTCAGCATTATTCCACTATAATATGCTGCCTCTTGGATGCTCTATGTTTTATTTTAAACAATTAGAATTACTTGGTGTGAAATAAAACTAGGTGTGGAATTTCCCACTATCTTCCATACCATTACAACAAGTGGTAAAGATATTTAACAGTTGGTCAATTTAGCTTACATTTTCAGTTATTAAACATTACTTCTAGGTCCATTAAACTGTTTTTTCCTGCCCCTGAAAACACCATAGAAATAGCTCATTGCAGACTAGACAGGTAGACTCTGACCTTTTACTGAAGGCCGATATTTTCCAAGCTAAAGTCACCACTGTAAAAAAGCTTGAGTAAATAAATGATAAATTTATATATTAAACTGTCCAGTTGGAATCTTGGGGCTGTAGCAGTCAACAGTGACTACTGCTAACCAAAGTGATTAGCTAATGTGACTGATGCTAATCACAAAGTGACTGATGCTAATCAAAGACTTGTCTTTGAGTTCATCTAATGGGCTATGTCAGGACTCTTAGATTCAATGTTCTGTAATCAGCTACTAACTTTTACAAAGGAATTTCAAAATTTGATTACAGATCTAATAATATCTGGAAATGCTCACGTATTAATGCAGTAACTGAACTGCATACTCCTAGTTTAGCTCATCAAGGACCAAACAGAATGTAAAGCCCTTGACGCAAGGAAATTTTTCCATCTCTATCTTTGTATTAGCAGTACCTTACATACAGTGGTGGCTTAATAAATGCTTGCTGAAATGGATTCCTGTTGAATCCATTTGGACTTAAACAGGAGAACATCTATACAAACACAGTAAGGCTCTAGAAACATGACGAAACTGAGAGTTAGCAGATATATTTCTCCTTCTGGCAAGTCACAGTTCATTAACTAGGCAGAATATAACTATATGTTAATTAAAATGATTTGTAAAAATCCTATATTCACACAAAGGGAAAACAACTTGTCAGAACTAGAAAAGAAACAAAGCTCATTCTGACTTTAATGACAGTTCTGGAAGACACATCACAGTTTAACTAGTAAAAATGATGATCTCATGATACCTGATCATAATATCTGCACAGTCTCTTCCAACTCTACATCTATAATCCTATGATCTATAAATCAGATTTTCCAAAATTTCCTCCTACTTTCAAATGTTACATGGCACTAAAAAGGCATTATTTAAAATCAACCCAAAAGACCTTTTAAAAAAACCAGCAACTTTAATTTGGCTGATTTAAGCACTGACAAAACTTCCAGAAATCTATTTTTATTGAAAGGGAAGGAGGAAAAATATTGATCATTTTAAATCTAAACTTAGACACCAAATAAAATGGACATTTCAGTAACATAGAATAGAAAAAAGAGGTTTGTACATGAACCTGCAGATCTTTACCAGGTTTCCTTTTTTTAAGTATACAGTAAGTTCAACCTATTATGTTTCAAAGTTCTCCTGCTTATGTTTTTCTTTTTGATCTTCCTTCTGTTTGGTTTTCTGAATTTGCTAAAGAATCAATGAATCTCTCTTTGTTTTCTTTCCTATCTTGCCTTCCCTGTGCAACCCCTCCTCCACTGAAAAAATTAAAAAGAAAAATAAGCCTTTGTACACATATGTGGGAAGAATAGTTATTTTCTCCTTATGACCTGTCAAACCTTTCCAAATTAGAAATTATGAGCCAGAGATAAGGTAATTTCAGCTGTCTCCACCATCTAAGACATCAAGATCCAAAATAAAGTAAAAACTCAATGAGTTAACAGCAGAGAATACTAATCAATAATGTGCTCACTCAACACCCACCATGTATTTGTTAAAGAGGCTTTCTAATTTTTAATTTCTTCATCTGGGGGGGGGGGGATTGAAGAGGGTACAAAAAAATAGAAGAGTCACAGATTCATCTGCTTCAGGCTGACCTATTCCTCTGCAACAGAACTCAACTGCCCATCCCAAACCTTAAATTTCTCTCTAGGCCAATGCCTTAGAGATCCAAAAGAAAGAAATTTGCTCAGGACCAAGTAATTCAACAGCAATAAGAAGTGGAAGAACTCTGTGCCATAGCAGAATTCAGACTTTGGAGAAACAGGAATATAGGGCAAGATATGGGAGAGGGGGTATGCATGGAGAGAGAAAGGGGTAAGTGCTATGTGGCACTTTCCTTAGGTAAAGAGCTCAGTATATAGCTGGAGCCAGTCCTTCCTCAACAGAAGTCACCTGGGGAGAAACCTAGGCTGATGAACTGTGAAGTGCCCAGCATAGGAGAAAATGGAAAACACCTTTAAGATGCAGGGAAAATGTCATCAAAGGGGAGAAAATCAGAAAGTGATCAATAGGATAATATTGAGAAAAATGACTGAAATTACTAAAGGTCTCAGGAGGAGGAAAATCAATTAAAGACCTTAAGAATAAGCTGATAAAAGCAACAGTGAAAATATTTATAACAAATAGGAAAAATGGCTGCTAGATCAGGGAAAAGAAAAGAGCTCAGGCATCTATGAATAAGTGTTTGCAAGATGAAGAAAAACGAAATCAAAACCTGATGAGGGAGAGGACCCTATAGATTCCAAGGGGAGCTTGAAACTATAGTGGGGTGTTCCTGACTGATTAAAAAGAGAAGAATCACAACAGAATTTATGGCCTTGAGAGTAACAATAATCAGAATAGGAACAAAAGGAAGATAACTGATTAAGAATGAGAATATATGGAAGTGATAGACAATTCAGAAAAAGAGAAACAAAAAGCAACTAATATGGAAAGAAAGAATGATCTACATACAAGCATAACAAACTAATCTTGAAGACAGTATGCAAAGGAGACTACTTAAGGATTACAGGTCTTCCAGAAAAATATGACAAGTCAAAAACCCATACACCCTAAATCAAAAAATAACACAAGAAAATTTCCTACAAGTTCTGAAACATTGGGAACAAAGTGTTAAACAAAAGAATCCACAGATCATCTCCAGAAAATAAAAACAAAAACCTTGGGCTGCAACTCCAAGACATACAGTAGTTAAATTTAACAATTCCACTGACAGACCACAAATTTTTGTAAGCAACCAGGAGAAAGACCTTAAAAAATATAAAGGAAAGAGAATTCAAATTAGCACTATTCTGTAACCCATCAGGAAACTCAGATGTTAGGAAAACTATATATCAAAGAGCAAAAGAGCTCAAGATACAGCCCAAAGTGACCTACAAATGTGAGACTAACCATAAAAGAAAAAAAAAGATGGAAGTTTGATATAAAAAGGTATTTGAAACAGCCCTGGAAAGAACAAAGACCTAAAAAAAAGTATCTGCTTCTTAAATACCCAAATCAAAAAATACAAAAATGTAAAAAAATATGCAGTCAGCAAAATAAATTCCCCACACTGGCTGTGCCCTTTAATATGTGTTTTGTCTTATCTTCTATATCTTTATGACCAGATTCTCTCTCCTCCCTTCTCCCTCCCCAAACTGTGGATAGCATAATCCATTATTAGTCCTCTGGAATTGTAGCTGGTCCTGTATTGATCCCGTTATCAAGTCTTTCAAAAGCTTCATTAGAATACTGTTACTATATACATTGTTTTCCTGGTTCTGCTCACCTCACTGGCCAAAAATTCATTAAGTCTTTCCAACATTCTCTGAAACTGTTACGTTTATAATTCAATAAAGAATAATAATATTCCACTTAATGTTTCCACATGGGGATTTTTCCAGAAATGTCTTTCTGAATACCCCCAAAACTAAGGTTAAGGTTGACATTTCCAATCAGGAGTAAGCAGGAGAGAGATAGTCATGATCAATCATTTAGTCTTGCTTTAGAACTGTTGTTATGTTTTAAGTGTGTGTTTGTGGTCCAAACTGCTGATAATACTGAGACATTCTTGCAAATAAGATACTGGACTCATGAGATGAAATAGCAAATAAATTTCAAGAACTAGAAAATAAAGATAAAGAAGGAAAAGGTTAGATAATCCCATTATCAATAAAGCCTACATGCATTAGAAGAGTATAAACTAATTAAAATTTATGCTAAAGAAAAGTAGTTGGGGAGAACACTTGAAAACCACATTTCTCAGCATATCATTGAATTTCAGGGTTGAAAGGCACATCAACAGCTATACTGTCCAATCCAAACCCAAGAGGAATTTTTTTTTTGGAGGGCAATTGAGGTTAAGTGACCAAGAGGAATTTCTAACATAACAAATCAATAAAAGGTCAATCTGTTTCTACTTGAAGACCTCCAATGAAGGAGGAAACCATCATCTCCCAAGTCAGTCCATTTCACCTTTCAACAGTTCTAAAGGTTTTTCTTCTTGACATATCAAGCTATTTATGTAATCTCTCTCTTTGTCTCTCTCCGTGTGTGTATTCATTCCTTGAAGAAGGTAAAAAGCAATTTTTAAAAATTCTTGGTGAAATTTATTTGACTTCACACATACACCTGCTTAGCTAGAAGTAGGTGTGTATTCACACACACACACACACACACACACACACACACACACACACACACACTCTCTCTCTCTCTCTCTCTCTCTCTCTCTCTCTCTCTCTCTCTCTCTCTCTAGATATTGATCTGGGTCATCAGAAGTTCTCTAGGCCACTCCGTCATCATATATATATATATATGAGAGAATTAAGACCCAGAGAGATTAAATAGCTTGCCCAAGGTCACATACGTGGAAGAGATGGGATTTGAACCAAACAACTCTTGAATTCAGAGGTAAGACTCATTCCATTGCACCAATACAGTTTAATCAAGGATGTTTTTTTGACTCTGATTTTAAAATAAAAAAGCTTGCTAAAATACTGGGCACAAGTCAACATCTCTCATCAGTAGTGGCCTCCTTCAAATGACAGATATTTACCTTCTTTCTCACAGAATGAAACAGGTAATGGTTGAAAAGTATCAAGTACTTTGCACTGGTCCTGTGGACAGAGTACAAAGCAACAATATATTTACTAAAATTTAGACCGCTGAGGCTTTGGCAAATAGAGTATTATAATACATTTCATGTTACTAAGTTCTGTAATAGATCAAGCAGCATTAGTTGAAAAAAAATTAAGGAACACTTATTTAATTGAGAAGGAAAGCATACAAAAATGAATATCATTTATAATAGAATATATACTGTCTTAACAAGATGCATTTGCACTAATTCTTCAGGTTCTTGGGCACCTTTTAACTTCTAGAAAACCAAACACTAGTTGAAATGGATGAGTGAAAAGGGGAAATGTGTGCCAGTTATTAGGAATGACTGGGTTTTGTTTAGAGACATTATTCAACTTTGGGAGTCAGTAAGTTCAGGTTTGTAATTCATTTAGATGGTATAAACAAAGATGAGTCGGAATACTTTACCATACAGGATTCATTTTTGGAGTTTACCAGCATTTCCCCATTTAGAAAAAGATGCACCAGTTTTCTTGTATTGCGCTAAGTAATATTTCATGCTTTGACATATTTTCCTTTGGGGAAAATTTGCTTTCTTGAAACACTGAGCATAGTTTTTATATTGATGAAGCATATAAATATAATTTTATATAATCATATTGATAGTAACCATAATTATTTCATGAATAATTCTACTAATTGATCCAAAAGAAGTATGAAATAAATTGGAGAGGTCAAAGCACAAGACCAGAATCAGGCTGTGTGTTGCAATATCAGTTCTATCAGTAACCTACTGGAAAGGAGATAAGGAAGACTACTTTTCTCAATTTCATAATGTGGATTAGAAAGATAAAAAATCGGGGCAGCTAGGTGGCACAGTCAATAGAGCACCAGCCCTGGAGTCAGGAGGATCTGAGTTCAAATACAGCCTCAGACACTTAACACATAAAACTAGCTGTGTGACCTTCGGCAAGTTACTTAACCCCAACTGCCCTCCAAAAAAATAAAAGCAAAAAGAGAGATGAAAAATTAATGACCAAGTTAAACGTCATGCAAGCAGTATATATGAAAATCAAGGGAGTAGGGCAGGGTGAGTTAAAATTTCATGCTGGAAACTTCTCAGTAACACAGCAGGAGGCTTTAATATCTTAAATTTATTTTTTATTTCCCGTTTTTGCCCATTCCCTTCTAATTCAGTTCATCATTTACTGGAGTCCCTTCTCACTTCCAATTTAGCGCTTCCTTCTGGACACATTTTTATATATCATTTCCTTCAGTGTTCTGCACAATGTATTTTTGCCTCTTCCTTCAAAGTCAATCTTTTAGGAGTATAGTAAAATATTTAACCAAAAAGGATAAATGTTAGCATGTAATTAACATTCAGGCTCTTTGTCACCACAAAAGAGACCACAGGGGTTGGAATCACCTACCCAGCAAAACTGAGTATAATACTTCGGGGGGTGGGGAGGAATGGATATTCAATGAAATAGAGGACTTTCAAGCATTCTTGATGAAAAGATCAGAGCTGAAGAGAAAAATCTGACTTTCAAATATAAGAATAAAGAAGCATGAAAAGGTAAACAGGAAACAGAAATCATAAGGGACTTATTAAAGTTGAACTGTTTATATTCTTACATGGAAAAATGATACATGTAACTCATAAGACCTTTCTAAGTATTAGGGTAATTGGAGGATAGATAGATACATAGATAGATAGATAGATAGATAGATAGATAGATAGATAGATAGGACAGACAGATGGATGGCACAAGGTGAGTTGAACATGAAGGGATGATGCCTAAAAAATAAAATTAAGGGGTGAGAGAGGAATATATTGGGAAAAGGAAAAAGGGAGAGATAGAATGGGGGTAAATTATCTCATCTAAAAGAGGCAAGAAAAAGGTTTCACAATGGAGAGGAAGGGGGACAGGTGAGAGGGAATGAGTAAACCTTACTCTCTTTGGATTTGGCTTAAGGAAGGAATAACACATACTTCATTGGGTATCTTACCCTACAGGAAAGTAAGTGGAAAGGGGACAAGAGGGGTGTGGTGGGGGTGAGAGAAGGGAGGGCTGATTGGGGGAGGGGATAATCAGAAGAAAACACTTTTGAAAAGGGACTGGGTCAAAGGAGAAAACAGAATAAGGTGGGGCAGGATAGGATGGAGGGAAATGTGGTTAGTCTTTCACAACATGACTACTATGCAAGTGTTTTGCATAACTAACATGTATAACCTATTGAATTGCTTGGCTTCTCAATGAGGGTGGGTGATGAGGGAAGAAGGGAGAGAATTTGGAACTCAAAGTTTTAAAAACAAATGTTAAAAACAGTTTTTACATGCAACTGGGAAATAAGATATACAGACAATGGGGGTATAGAAATCTGACCCTACAGGAAAGTAAGGGGGAATAAAGGGAATACCCATTAATTGGACAATGGCTAAACAAGTTGTGGGATATGAATGTAATGGAATTCTATTGTGCTATAAGAAATGAGGAGCAGATAGACTTCATAATAAACTGGAGAGAATTATATGAACTGATGCTGAGTGAGAGGAGCAGAATCAGAAGAACATCATACACAATTACACACACAGCATATCTGTGATGACTGACTTTTATAGACTGGGTTCATATCAGCAATGCAAGGTTATAAGACAACTCCAAAGGACCCATGATAGAAAAGGCTGTCCTCATCCAGAGAAAGATTTACAGAGACTGAATGCAGAATGAAGCAAACTACTTGCTCTCTCTCTTTTTTGTTTTGTTCTCCATTCTTCAGCCCACTGGTATTATTTTACAACTTCTTTACAACTTGACTAATGCTCATTGTGAAGGTATTTGCAGAACCTATATTGGATTGCATGCCACAGGGAGAGATTTGGAATTCAAAAGCGTATGGAACTGAATGTTGTAAATTAAACGTACATAAATAATTTTTTAAAAAAAGAGGGAAAGGGGGAAGGGGCTAACAGGGGACGGAAGGGGTGATACGAGGACAGACTGGGGAATAGGGGTAATCAGAATACATGCCATCTCAGGGTGGGAGGGGAAAGGAAGGGAGGAGCGAGATGGGGAGAAAATTTGGAACTCAAAATCTTGTGGAAATGAATGCTGAAAATTATAAATTAATTAGTATTAAAATTAATTGAAGGAAATGCTAAATTTCAGTTAGATGTTAGGGAAAATAAAGATGAAAATTCACTGCAATACAAGGTCCAGATCTCCTGAAGTCTGGACCCATGGACCCATGGACCCAAAATAAATAACCTTTGCTTTAAGAATAAGATAAAGTAAGATTTGGGCAATGACCCAAACAAAGCATGATATATGATTGTAATGTAATATTACTAATGTTACTATTGCTCTAGAAAATTATATATGTGACCAATACAGAGAAGTATAGAAAGAATTACTACATACCAAAAAAATCAAAAGTAACTATAGCAAAAATTTAAGTCCTCCTATCAAGAGGGACTGGAATGAAAAGATATGTGAAGATAACCTATATCTTACACCTTTTTGGAGGTAAGGAGCCCGCAGGATTTCACGTTTTCAACTTTTTCAATGTATTGATCAGTTATGGTGATTTTTTTCTCTCTAAAAAATACTCTGTCATATGGGATAGCTCTCTGAGAAGGGGGAATACTACGGTAATATAGAAAATATCAAAAACTTATTTTAAAGTTAACCTTAATTTTTAAAAAAAATTTTTAAAGGCAAACTAAGATTAGTTTAAGGCTAATTACTGTCTTAAAAATCTAAACTTAAGACTTCTATATTGATAGAGTAAGTTTCCTTACCTGCTACTTTCCTATATTAGGACCTATACAGGTCTAGTCTCTATCCAGTATTTATTCCTTATCCTAGTGCTCTGAAAGGAAAATGTGGAAATAAATGATATGCAAGGTACCCAGAGTTTCCTGAAAGTACACATCAAAGTTAGGGGCTAGAGATGCTAACAATTTCAGTGGAAGGTTAAATTTAAATATTTTCTTTGCTGTTAATGATTTTTTAATGCAAGTTTGGGATAAGGGCTGAACATATCATTTAACTGATAAAGAGAGGTACCTAAATAGCTCCTCCTTGTAATGCTGGAAGGCCCATTCTCTGAAATTTACAGTCTTAGAGAACTGCCTAATATGCTGAGAGGTTAAGTGACTTAGCCAGCATAACAAAGCCAGTATATGGTAGAGTGCTTAATGTAAGAGTCAATCTCAAGTCAGTGGATCACAGACTTAGTGCTAGAAGGGACCTTGGAGGCCATGGAGTCCAATTCCATGTGCCCTTCTACCCATTATACAGATGAAGGTACCTGAGAATTTAAGTCACACCAGCTCACACAGCTATCAAGAAACAAGGATTTGAACTCAGGTCCTCTTGACTCCAAGTCTAGCACTCTTTCCTATTATACCATCTAGCTGCTCCCAAAGGAATTCTATCCTAGCAGCGGTAGAATTGAAATCCACATCTGTGGGGAGATTGAAGCCTCAAACTTGCATTTTAGAACACCTGGCCACACTATATATCAGGGACATATGTTAAACCAAGGTCTTCCTGGATCTGAAACTTAGTTCTTCTTTAACCACTATAATATGATGCCTCTTATAATTTTTTAATATGTCTAGAAAAATTGAGAAAGGAAAGAAGAAACACTATTCCAAATTATCAAATTAAATTTCTACTCAGATTTTATTCCAAAAGAACAAAAAACATGGCTTAATGGGATCTTCAGAGTCAATAGCTGCCTTTCTGCCCTTAACATAGCACACTGAGCCAATATACCTAATATTCTTATATAAATGTCTCTAGTATAACAATGCTGTCAACTTTCCTTTTCTACCCTCACCTTTTACTCTTCCATTCAATTCGCCGTCACATTCAGTAGAATGATCAACTTCTACTCTACTGGTACCAACAAAGGCAGAGTTTAAACTTAGAACTGCCAGATCAGCGGGAGACCACATTCCTGAACATCCTCATTATACTTCATTCCTCTTTCATATAAGACAGTATGATAGACTCCACTGTATAGTACTGTACCAGGGGAAAATGCTGGCAAAAGTAGAATTTTGGGGAAATCTTCATTGTCTCAAATTACTTCAAGTGAGCTGAAAGCTGTAACAAACTGCTTAATCCAGTCAGATCTGTAACTAAGTAGCTGTGTTTTATTGATGGAAACTGGAAGGTAAGTGTTACAAATCACATATTTAATATCATAAAGGCATCCATATTCCATCTGATAAATAAAGATACCCTGAAAAGGTAAAGAACTCCCTTATACTCTGCCAAGAGCACAACGTCAAAACAGTGAAAAATGTTCAGACATCAGCCCATAATTAGTCATTTGGCTGCTAGGAGGTGATGGCAGGCAATTTCTAGGGAAAAAATAATGTCTAGGCTCAGGAAGAAGCAGTCTCTCAGAGGAGTGGACACTTAACTGCTTCAGCCTGCTCATACATATTCTCATTCACATTTACCAGGTGGACTACCTTTGACTGATTCAAAGAAGACAAGACAATGCCAGAGCACTTCCTATTTTCATAATCCAATAATAATAACAGGAGAGAAGCTGTCTATCCTTTGGGAACTTTCAGTTTTATCTTCTCCTAAACACTATGCCATTAGTCTAGCTTTAGAATCAACAGAAGTTGCTTAATTCCATTGCCAAGTAATAGACCACTATTGTCTAGCATAAGTCAAAGGTCAAATTCTTCATGAATTAATTTACCAAAAGCCAATTTGAGATTTATTTCCTATCTGAATATTCATCATTAGAAAATGTGAAAAGTATAGAAAGTTAAAAATCAAACTGTATCACTTGTGGACACTATAAAAAATCCATTAGGCGAGTAGTATATTAATGTAAATCTTATCAGCTGTGTTGACTGATGGAGAAGATGCTGTTATTTAAGCTTTAATGCTTTTGTCTAAAAATAATGACATATCGTAATATCACCAGTTTAGATTTAACATATCTAAACCAATACCACTGTGCTTTGGGTTTTCATGACAAAAAAAAAAAAGTTGCTTAATATGCACTAGTTAAGATTTGGTTAGGATTTACAATAGGTCACCAAATTCTTCAGGAAACTTTCTTCTTCTATTTTAGGTGAAATCCCTGAAGGGTTTACAGAAAATAAGAATCCCCTCAAAGTTTCATACCATGATGTTATCCCTTGGGTTGACACACAGTTCTAAGTAATCCATCCCATTAAATCAAAAGGTTAACTAAGAGACTATCTACTGAGGGTCAACCTTTAATAAAAGAACCAAAGAGGGAGACCATCACTTGACAAAACAAAACAAAACAAAACACCCACAACATTTTATAATGAATGCTCAGTGCTGCAAAAGAAGGTAGGAGAAATGTGTGTTCTCAGGCCCCATGACCTGAGTAAAAATAAAAAAATTAAAAAAAAAAAACAACACACACACACAAAGACCATTTTTTTTCCAGTTATTAGAGTTGTGAGAAGGCTCTGGAGAAGTCACTCAGTGGCTCTGTCATTAACATTCATTCACTTTTAACCCACTGTTATGAAGGGCCTACAATCCCCATTCAAAACACCATCAAAATCCTTGGCTCTCTGCTCATAGTAACAATACATATTCAGGCAAATGCTGACATACAACGGGCAGCAATGAAGGATTCTAAAGTCTTCCCCCAATGCCACATAAGTAACCACTGGTTATGAAAAATAAGAAAATGCATATATTATAAGAAAATAAATTCAGGAGAGGATCTGGGTAATCAGATTTGCAAGCTAAGCCTGGAAATAATAGCTTCCAAGCCCCTATCATATAACTTGAAAGAAAAGTCCTGATTGATATGAAAAGTCAGAAAAGAGAATGAAACTTTTTTCCAAAAAATACAAGTCTCATCCTACATTTACAAATTTAAGTGTTATAAAAATGATTTCTCACTTCCTAAAAAGCTTAACATTTTAACCAAAACTGAAAGTTGAATGAACATAGAAATAGTTGTGTTATGCTGTTTCATAATATCTCGTTGTTAGAAGACTGGGGGGAAAATCTATGGTAAGTAAAATGTTTTTATACTGAGTCACAGCATATCACAGACTAGCTAAAAAAAAAGAGGGAGAAAAAAAGAAAAAAACTGCGCTGTGTGCTTAGTAGTAAATTTATTAAAGATAGTAAAACATAAACATCAAACAGAGCTCAATTCAAAATGCAGCTGCTATTCAACAAAGTATCAGCAAGATGGAGAATTTTTCTGCTTGAGGGGGCAAGAGACATAAACTGGCAGCAAGGGCACTAGGACACAGCACACCTGAGGGCTGCTGCTGCGAATAATTTTAAGGGGTCTAATCGCAAGGTATAATAAACATTATTTATTCAGAACTAAACCTTATTCAAAAAACTAAAGCATTCACAATTCATAACAACATAACTTATTACTAATGTGGCCACATAGCCATAAACAAAACATATCATTCAGTATATATGTAACACTCAGTATGTAACATGGCACACAGCATGTATCATTGCATTCAATATATAACGCAGCACCCCCCAAAATACAAAGTTTTCGCCTTGATTCTGGACTGAATTCCAAGCCCTGTAGCTGACCGCATCCAGCTCCTGCCTATATCCCAACACAGGCAACTCTTCCGGCTCTTGCTCCTGTAAAAAGGGACTGGCTTCTACTCCAAGCTCTCCCTGCTCCCACCTGACAGCAGGCTCCAGGGGTTCCTGCCCCCAGCTTCTGTTTCTGGGAAAACAAAGCTTAACAGGTCAGCAACATATTACTAACTGCCAATAACTAACAATTCACTTTCAAAGCTAGGAGGCTCCTTGATAATAGCTCTTAAAAGGGGTATAAGTCAAGCCTCTTTCCCAGTGGATGGGTCTCTGCCCCTTCAGCTCAATTCACTTTCACAACCTGGAAGCTCCTCTTCAGTGAGTCTCTGTTGCTGCTAATGCTAGCCTTCTCAAAGTTCTATGCTCCTTTTCTTCTTCTTCTCCTCACTCCATGCTCAATACTCATTTTCTTCCTCTGGGTTCACATTCATTGGGGGTGGGGGGTGGGGCAGCTGCAGGGAACACCTTAACAAAAACTACCCAGAGTCTCCTTCAGGACATCAAGCTCCAAGAGCTCCCAGGAATGAGCTCCAAGGAGATATCAACCTTCCAGCTTACAGACACTGTTTTATTCAGCATCTGATTGGCTCAGTGCAGAAAGCCTCCTGCATAGCCCATAGCCTAAAACTCAGCACCAGATAGGCTTAGTACCCAAAGGCATGGAAGTGATGCCTCAGCACCTAACACTACCATTGTGGATTACCAGGGATTTATCAATCCTTCAGCTGTTTACAATTTAGCCAGAGACTGAGAAACTGAACTCCAAAAAGAAAAAAACAACAATATCCCACCTTGCTTGTGACTGGTTACACATGGTTCAAGGAGATTCTCCTAAATGGATAATGGTAGAGATGCTGAGATTGAGAATCTAAGATACTTTAAAGAACTGGCTTCTGTCCTTCAGGGATACCCTTCCTCTTAACTGGTTCCTAGGGGGTCCACATTCTGGAAGTAAAAACATTTTGCTACTATATATACAGGCTTTATGAAAATGCTCTGTTGGATCAGACAGATAATAAAGGAAACCAGAAGAAAGTAGCAGCAGACGAAAATTAAGAGAAAAGAGAATAACCTGGAGGAAAAGGTGGTCAACAACAACTAGCAATAGAAAGCAATAGCAAATTATGATGTTCTTATAGTGGAGGGAAGGGTAATTTGGAAAAAAACCTAGCAGTGGTGCTG
Source organism: Gymnobelideus leadbeateri (assembly GCA_011680675.1). Taxonomy (NCBI): domain Eukaryota; kingdom Metazoa; phylum Chordata; class Mammalia; order Diprotodontia; family Petauridae; genus Gymnobelideus; species Gymnobelideus leadbeateri. Next base: position 221,716 of record WOXC01007316.1, on the reverse strand, counting down.
ACTAGACACTACATACTGTGGAGCAGTTTCCATTGATCTATGTAGATTTGAGAGTAAACATTTTGTGGGCATTCAGCAACTAGACATGAATGTGTCTTTTTAAGATGTATGCTATAAACTGTCATTTGCTGCATTAACATGATTTTTGCATACTGGGGTGGCAATAATCTATAGGGCCCACCAGATATGGTAGTTCCAGGCTCTCATAATTTGGGGATTGTCTAAGAACTGTGTTGAATGAACTACTTGGAATTTTTTATATGGCACTAGGAACTTTCTGGGATGGAAAGTAAGAGCTGGGTACCTACAGAGTGGGCCCCAGCATAAGAAGGCAGCAGCAACGGCAGCTCTTGGCCCATAACGATGCAGTGCCATGCCAGTGTCTACAACAAAACTCAGAACTCAGCCAGCAAGGAAGGGGGAGGCTTTGGTAGGCCCTGACCTGCAGAGGAACCAGCACAGAATGACACAGGTTCCAGGGGAGTTTTGCATAAGCAGCAGACTAGGTAGGTTCAGTATGGACCTTTGCTCGCCAAAACCAAGAAATGAGGAGACCTCTATACATTGTCAATACAACACGCAAAGATAATTGGACAACTTCCCTGAGGAGCTTGGAGGACCAAAGAGTGATTGTTGGATGATGATTTACTTTCAAGTTATGCGGTGAAGAGGAAGGGTAGTCCCTTGCAAGAAGCCTCCAAAGGGTCAAAAATCTGCTACTATCTTTCCACTGTCACCATCTCCACCACTTCTTCCCTCTCCCAATGTGGCTGAAAGGAAAGAGGTGATCTTGACTGGTGGGGTAGTGGACAATATGAGTGGGTGGCAGTCCAGGGCAATCCTCACCACTGATTCAGTAACTGGGAACAGGCTACATCTCTATGAGAGGTTAATGACCTCTTGGCTATTTCATTACAGATAACCCTGGATGAGGATCAGTAATTGCATGACTGTCACCATCTGCAGTATAACCCTAACATACCTTGTGCCCTATTCCTGCTCATTCTCACTGGTCTACACTGAGTGAAACACTGTGAAATGAACAGATTTAGGTGTCACTCACCACATGAGCCAGATCACTGAGATCCAGGACTGAGTCCTTAAGAAGGGGAAAGAGAACATTTGATATTTCTGGTTTTTGTTTTCCATATTCTGTCCCTTTCAGGAGACTTTTACACTGCTTATAGTTAAATGGGGTTTTCTATTTTACTTTTCCTTCCTGCCTATGTTAATAAGATTAGAGTTATCCAATAAAAACTCTAAAGGAATTTAAGCAGTGGAATACCTTTGATATCTTGCAGGAGTGGGGCAAAGTAGAAGCAATATCTGCCACGTAGACTGGGCTAATCACGAAGTACTGAAACTGTCTTTGAGATTTACCTGGCTTCAGACTAGGACTCAGGCCACTGATATACCTTCCAAGGGGACTAATTACATCTATATATATCTAAGGAAGCAAGCATAACTCTCCCTCAGTCTTACCAATGCAACATCCTAGACAGCACAGTGGCAGGCAAGCTACATTCAACTGAATCTATGCTGTATCCTGGCTAAGTATCCTATCCATATGGCTAGGAAAAACTTCAGTTAGCCATTCTATTCCAAATACAGACCTGAAGCAAAAGGCTGGCCTGAATCAGGCCACGTTAGTCAGATATGAGAACTTCTGGGTCATGCGACCATTAAGATGGAAGCCTAAGTATTTTTTCTGACCCTTACCACTTCTCTAAAACCTCTCCAAAAACGGAAACTACGAATCAAAGATAAAGCAATTTTAGCTTTCTCCATGGTCGAGGACATAAGGAATTCAAAAGAAGGTAAAAAATTCCATGAACAGATACCTAATTTGAGCTTACTTGGTACTCTCTCATCAACCATGCTACTGGCAGTATGGCAGCACTAGAAGATTTGACCCATGTACTTCCAACAAAATGCAACCCCATAACCTAGTCTCCCCTCCATCTTTCCAGTGCCATGGAGATCCCAGCTCCAAACTGCAGAAAATTGCTGAGCCCACCATAGATAGAACCAAAGCAATATACTGTGCTGCAAAAGGTTTCTGCAAGAAAGAAGAAAAATAGAGAGAAGGAAGGACACTTGTGTGGGCTAGAAACAGTGTTCAACCTCACACCACAATAGCCCAAACGCCCAACCTCTTCCTCCCAGAGCCTTGGAAAGACAGAAATTAACCCAAGCTGCAATAGTCCTAGCAAGGCAGCACTATGTACTGCCAGGCAAGAGAACTAAACAACAAAGCAATGGGGCAGGACTCCATGTGGAGGGGTATATGACAACCCACTAATCCAAGGGAGAGAGCCCAGCATCCAGCCAGTTCTATCCCTCCCAAAATCACCTCGGGAAGGGACTTAGGCTGTGAACAATTAATTGACCTGCATGGGAGAAGGCTGAGGTGTGTTGAGATTCAGCCTCCAGGAAAACCAGAGGGGAAAACATTAAAAAAGAGGAGAAAATAAAGGGAAAAAAGACATTATCAGGAGGAATAAAATTCAAAGACCATAAGCAGATAAACAACAGATGAAAATTTGGCCTCCAGATCTAGTAAATAAGTTCAAGCATCTATGAATAAATACTGCAAAACAAAGAAAAACAATTCAACATGTGATAAGACTGAGGACCTTGTGGATTTTGAGAATATAGAACCACAATATGCTGATCCCGAGTAGCTTAAAATAGAAATGAGAATTGTGAAAGTAGCATTTATGTCATGCATAGCAGAAATAATTGGCAAAACAGAAAAACTTGAATCCTGAAATAAAGAAACAAAAGAGAGGACAACTGATTGGGAATGGAAAATACAAAAAGTAAAGGACAACCAAGAAGAAGAGGTGCAAAAAGTAATAGCATTAAATGAAAACATGATCTCTATTTAAAACAAATCATATTATTTTTAAGACAGGATGCAGAGAGACACCCTAAGGATTATAGGTCTCCCAGAACATAAGTTCAAAAACCTGAATATTATAATATAAGAAATAATATGAAGAAACTACCCAGAACTTCTGAATATAGAAAACAAAATGAAAGAAAGCTGCCAGAAAACAACCACCAAGACTGCAAATTCCAAAATATATGGTGATTAAATTTACCAGTTTCATTGAAAAACAATTTCTGCAACTGACCATGAAAAGAGGCTTCCAAATACAAAGGAATTTCAAATAACACAAGACCATTCTGTACCCACCAGAAAATACAGAATAGAATGGAATGTGTTTCAAAGATCAATAAAGCTTCAATACAGCCCAAAGTGATCTCTAATACAACCCAAAGTGAACTACCCTACAAATTTGAGATTAACCATAAATAAAAGACAGATATTCAATGATAAGGAAGTATTTGAAGTATTTTAGAAGAAAGAAAAGCCAAACCTGAAGAGATTATTTGCTTCTTGGACATCCCAGACAATATAACTTAGGAAGGGTGAACAAATGCAGCCATCAAGGATACCAACAGCACCAAAATAACAAAAGAGATGAGTAACAGGCTTCTTTTTAAATGTACACAAGGAGAAATGGATAAATGCAGAAGTCAGGTGGCGGTAATGGTGGAAATGTAGGCCCAGGGCATTATGAACAGAACATATTCAGACACTATATTACAAAATAAGAGAGTGTGTGGAAAGGGAAAAGGGAAAAAGGGTAACAGAAGGGAGTATGTGATGTGTGCTGGTCAAATCAAGCAATGGAATAGGTAACTCCTGTAGTCTATCAAGAAGAAAAGAACCTGTAGGAGAGTGGGCAAGGAAGTAGGGAAGGAGAGGGAGTGAAATGTTTAAACAGAAAAAGAGGGAGGCCTTGTTTTGGGAGGGAGAGGGGGCTCCAATAATAAATGTTCTTATGGGTAAAGAGAGATATCCTATTCTATGAAGGGAGATGGGAACCTCAAATTCTGTGTCTTCAGGAATTTGATGCTTGAAAAGACCATATTATCCTTGAAGGGCTAAGGGAGAGGGGTGGTGTTTCTGGGGGCAATTAGTGCCTGGGGAAAAGGGAAGGTCATTGACTTAGGGGAGAGATTTTTTAAATAGTATTTTTTTTCCAATTACATGAAAAGATATTTTTTAACATTCATTTTTTTAAATTTTGAGTTCCAAATTATCTCCCTCACCACTCTCTTCTCCTTAAGATGGTTCACAATTTAACATAGGTTATGTATATGTAATCATATAAAACACATTTCCATATTAGACATTCTGTATAAGAAGAAACAGGCTAAAAGAAAAGAACCATGAAAAAAAATAAAGAAAGTGAAAACACTATGCTTCAAACTCCATCAGCTCTTTCTCTGGACATGGATAACATTTTCTATTATGAATCTTTTGGAATTGTTTTTGATCCCTATACTGCTGAGAAGAGCTAAGCTATTCAGTTAATCACTGCAAAATGTTGCTGATACAGTGGTACAATGTTCTTCTGGTTCTGTTCACTCCACTTTGCATCAGTTCATGAATGCCTCTGAGGGCTTTTCTGAAATCTCCCTGCTTATCATTTCCTATAACATAATAGTATTCCATTACATTCATACACTACAACTTATTCAGTCATTCCCCAACTGCTGAGCATCCCCTTAATTTCCAATTCTTTGCAACCACAAAAAGAACAGTCACATATATTTTTATATACGTAGGTCCTTTTCCCTTTTTGTGGTCTCTTTGGGATACAGACCTAACAGTGGTATTGATGAATCAAAGGGTATGCATAGTTCCAAATCACTCTCCAGAATGGTTGGATTAGTTCAAAATCCCACAAACAGCGTGTTGGTGTTAAGGGGAGAGATTTTAAGACAAACAGAGAAGAACAGTGACGAGAGAAGGGTATTGGTCAGTGGTAAACTGCATGGGGGGCTGTCCTCTTTGTCACCTGCAAAAACTGGCATTTTCCTTGAAGTGAGGAAAAGCAGAATCTGGGTGGCTAGCTCTACAAAGCTACTTATAGAGAAAAGTCCAGAATGGATACCTCAGAAGTTTTGATTCCATGAAGAATCCAAGGAAGAGAAAAAGACTAGGTAAGTATTAGAGGCCATGATCCAAAATATAAAGATCTAGAATAGGCAGAGAAATCCTCTCTGAAAAGGGGCACAAAAAAATTAAATAAAAAAAAAAAACTAATGAACAGGATTAGTTTAAGGGGAAGAGAAGAAAGAAGAATCTACTTGAAAGAGCGGAGAAAAACAAGGGAAAGAACTGAATAGTCAGATAAAAGTAGGAAAGAAAAAAAGAATAAGCAAAACTCCAAAGGCAACAAATGAGAGAGGGGCATTGGAAGCATGGGAAGAGTCAGCAAAAACAAGACCAACCATCTTAAAAAAAAAAAAAAAAGCTAAAGTAACCGACGAGACAAAATACTGGGTTCACAGTGGGAGAGATTTTTTTTTTCAATCATAACTTGGGGGAAGGGGTTGAATACTAGAGACAAATGGAGGAGAATATAAATCTATCCTCTCACAGTTTTAAATATGAATGGATTAAACAATCCAATAAAATGAAAAAGAGTGACAGATTGGATAAGAAAATAAAACCCTGCAATGTAATATAAAATGACAGAGATGGGGGAAGGGAAATTTTATCATATGTGAAGTAAATCCCCAAAAGTGAGAATTAAAATTATGCTCTAAGATACAGCAAAAACAAACATTCTGAAACAAAAACAGGTTAAATGGTAAAACTACATTATCATGCAAGTAGGTGGCACAGTGGATAGTGTACTGAGGCCTGGAGTTAGGAAGACTCATCTTCCTGAATTCAAATCCAGCCCCAGAAGACACTTACTAGCTGTGTGACCATGGACAAATCACTTAATTCTGTTTGCCTCAGTTTTCTCATCTGTAAAATGAGCTGGAGAAGGAAATAGTAAACCACTCCAGTATTTTTGTCAAGAAATTTCCAAATGGGGTCATGAAGAGTCAGACAGAACTGGAAAAAAAAAAGACATAACAGAAACAACACAAACACTATGCTGAAAGAAATCACAGACAATAAATCAACGTTAATAACAAAATTATATGTTTTAAATGTCTTAGCATTCTAATTCATAAAGAAAATATTACCTAAGCTATAAGAATACATATAGCAACACAACAGTGACAGGAGACTTCAATATCTTTCTCAATTTTGGAAAAAGAAACTGAAGGGAAAATGTGGAGCTGAACAAATTGCTGAAGAAACTATAGCTGAAAAACAAGGGTCATCTTCTAAATAAGACTTCAAACTTTTGAATAGGAGAACAGCTCTAATTATATGCAGAGCAACAGAACAAGTAATAAAAAATGACAAGTTTTAGGGCACTGACATTTTTGGACATGAGAAGGAAAAAAGGTTGTAACAGATGGGGCTAGGTACCAAAGCAAAAATGAGATTTGGCAAGAGTGAAAAGGTCAAATTGGAAAAAAAAAAAACTATTAAGGTTACCTATTTACACAGCTTTACTGTGAAAAGTAGCACTAAAGTTCATGTGATGTGATACTGGGAAAAAAAAAACAACTTAAGAGCTTCTATAGTTATCTGAAGAAAAACATCCATCAATCAATTCAATGGAGATAATACAGCTGGGCCAGCACAGATATAATGTTTCCATGACAACATTTGCTTCCGGTTTCCACCACTCAGAAAAAAATTAATATTTCACTATTACTGTGGCTTCCAAAGTTTTAGAAAAAACCCCACAAAAAACCTGAAGTTTATTAACTATAACAATCATTAGGTTTTAAAACAAGAGATATCAAGAGAGACATTGCCTTATATAATAAATAAGATTACTTCCCAAATAGTACAGAATCCATCTAACCAGTGTTTTTGAAGCATATGGTATTATGGATACATACATAATAGCAATTATCACATACCCCTTTTTAAAAAGGTGAAAACCAAAGCAAAACTAGAAATAACTTTGTCCAGGAAGATGAACCATTATATTTGCATCTCAAATTGGGTTCTTTCATGCCCTAGCATTATTCTGGCTGTGAATAACAGCCCATTTGGTCACAGACACATTATCCAAATGTGTAGTCTCATCCCTAAATTGAGTCAATGCAAAGACTGGTCTGAACTACTTGGAAAGGGGAAGGGGAAAATAGGTAAGAATCCCCTGGAGGAATCTCAGCAGCAGAGCAAAAATCCTTATATGCAATGACATAAAAGAAACAGACTTAGGGAGGGGAAGTAAGGGTGGTACAGAGCAGGGAAGAGAGTAAGGAGAGAAGTCAGAATTTCAACAATAGGAGCAAGCCCTTACTTATACCTCAAGAGCAGGCTAAATGTGGGTCCCTCCCCTGCTGCCCACAAGGTTGATTAAGGCCATGGTCAAGAGATTCTGTTCTATTCTTTAATATCAATGTTCCTTCTCTCCTAGTGATGAGTTCTCCTGAATTTCCTTCCTAGAAGTAACCATAACCTCCTTTTACCAAAATGGAAATTTCCTGACTTCTCACTCTATATTAGCAATGCAATATTCACAATGCCTATGGCAATTATAAATAGGCTTATGTGGTTATTAATCACAAAATATACCAGGCTTTCTAAATGGGGGATAAAGCTGGAACACCAAATAACCGAGTCCCAAAACCAGAAAGTCAAAGCCATCAGAGTAGTTATGAAATTGGCACAAGTAGTTAACAGTAGTAAACAACCACATTCACAAGCCTTCAAAACAGAACATGCCACCACAGGCAAAGGCCCTTCTCTCCCCACTCACAGCAACTGCTCAGCATCCAGGAAGGATGCTCCCAAAAGCTCCACCCCCCCCAAGTTCCAGTCCCTGGCAGTCCCCAACAAGAGTCCTTTGCAGAAATTCTGGCTGGCTCAAAAAGGGGTTTGTGCCTCCACCTCTACCTTGCCACTGCTGCTGCCGCCAGTCCCCACAGGAACTCTTGCTTTGCTTTGGCTTCCTCTTGCCCCACCCCTTCCTGCTATGTCAGCAAGTCCAATGGGGCATGGAAGATCTTTAAATCCCATAACCCTTACACACTCCCAACTTTTCCCTTTTTGTTTAATAAAGCTAGCAATGTAATATATTTTGCTGGTAGGTACAATCATCTATTACAGTACTGGGAGGGGTGGAGAAATTCAGAATTCCCCAATCTGAAATCTTCGCAAGAGAAATCAATGTCCAAACTCTGTGGTCTCCAAACTCTGTTATCATGCACCCAAATAGTTGGGGAGAAGTGTTTAAAAAGGGCTTGCACAGTTGTGTTCAAGCTCATGATTGGCTAGTAAGAGGGGAGAAAGAGATGGGGAGAAGGAAAGTATATGACTGCCACTGATCACAGCTTTTGGAGAACACTATCCCAAATCATCAACTATATTGAATACCCTTAAAACATGCCGTAGTTATAAGTAGCTATGTACCTGGAAAATTACTGGCGGTGATAAGGTTACCAAACTTCAGCAAGTTACATGACAAAATCCTTTTCCAATATTCAATAACCCCAAAATGACTGGTTATTCCATAAATTCTCCTTGCTTTCATCAAGAGAACATGTGCCTTAGTTAACTTCAATAAATTGCCAAGATAAACAAATGACTTGCTACTTAAAAAAGCAATCAAAAGTAGAAAGGGAACACCTTGGTATTCAGGTGTCTTGACTTATCAAATTCTCTAACTCAGTGGAACAGAAGAGGAAACAAGCTACAACACAAGTAGGAGAACAAACTTCATCTACTTTACAATTTGCCAAGGGCCATCCCAATTCTCTTTTACCTTCCACCCTGCTAATGCCTTAGGCCTTCTAGCAACACTAAGTCTGACTGCTTAGCCTACCTTATGACACTCAAAACTTAAGCATTCTCAGAATGTTTTAAATGCATAAAACAAAACACAAAGGATTACAAAAGACATAAATTATCTTGAAAAAGTTTTCAAAATATCAGAAAAAATACCAAAACCACAGACACCATGTTAATAACTTCGGACCTAAATTAAGAATTTAAGTTTTTTCTTACTTTCAGAAGTGTTTTTAACTTTAAAAAATACTTATATTTTACTATTTTTTTTTACTAATAACAGCAAACTTCATACAGTGGTTTACAGACCACTTTAGAAATAATTCATTTTTTACAGAAGAGGAAACTCAAAGGTTAAATAACTTGCCCATAGTCACATAGCAAATGGTAGAAGAACTCAAGTCTTCCTGACTCCAGGTCCAGTGCTGTATTTAATAAGCCCTGCCAGCTGCTTCAAAACAGTTAAATTAAGTTATAATTTGCATCACAAAAGGTTCTTTGCTTTCACAAAAGGATTTCTTTAAATGGAAACCTGTGGTGAGAATCTTAAGTTTTCTTTTCTTTTTTACTTGACAGAAAGGATCACAGGATTATTATAGATTCCAGAGCAGGATCTTCCACCTTCCAGGACATCTAGTCTACCTCCTCCTTTTCAGATAAGAAAACAGAGACCCAGAAAAGTCTACTGACTTGTCTAAGGTCACACAGATAACAAGTAGCAGAAATGACACTTAAACCCAATTTCAAAGCTATTAAAAAAAAAAAAAAAGATAAAGCATGTCAAATACCAGAAGAGTAGTTTTGTATAAATCAAAACTTCTGTGGATAGTTTGTCACTACAGTGATTTCTCTCCTGCATTCTGCCAGGCTTTCATTAAAAGAGGCTTTTGTCCAACCAGTTTCCTCTTCATCAGGGTTTCATAGATGGCACTGACAGACTGACTCCTGCAGTCTTATACTAATCTAATACAGTCTTTTTTTGAAGGGAAGATCAGAGGATGTGATTTTTCCTAATTGTTAGTTGACTGGCTTTTAATTTGTTCATTGGGGGAACTGGTGCAGTAATATACCTGGACAACAGCAGGAGCACAAAAGTTTCTCTTTCCACCTTAATTATATACCGAACTCTCCTTCTAAGTGGCTCTGTGACTGTAGGAAGTGACAATCTCTCTGGTCCTCAATTAAACTATATAACTTCATTCTATCTGTAAAAATGTTATTTTACACTAATTCTCAATTTTTAAAGTTACAACAGCCTATTATTTTTTAAAATTAGATTATACTGTGTTAATCATTTTTAACTGGTTTGAAAATTCTATTAGACCTTTTCAGAAGACAAGGGGAGGAAGAGGGATGGCATCATAAATCAGAGTAGGGAATCACAACACACTTGAGAGACCCAATACATAGGCTGGGATCAATTTTGAGTGGGTTTAAGAATGTGTGAAAATTCTATCTTTCCTTTCATAAATATGAAGTATAGCCAGAGGAAAAGCAGCATTTACTGCTCATTTTCAAGTAAGCAATGGATCACGATCTCCTTTTTTTTCTTCCTAAAGGTTCTGATTAAGGTCAGCCTCTGAATAACTAGCTTTGACCACATATCACATTTCAGTTCCAAATTTATCCTGATTTAAGATGAATTTTATTCCTGTGAACATGGGAAGATCAAGTATAGCAGGGAAACTCCTTTAATATCTAATTGAGAAAAATGTTCCTATTCTACCAGCCCCATAAACCTCCATAGCATTTCCCAATATCACTACTGAAATATATAAGGGAGCAGAAGTTAAGAATTTTTCTTCAGTTACCCAGCCCCCTGTTTCTTTTTACTTTCCCCAGATTCCTAAACTCCAATTAACCATAAACCCAATTAAACCCAATGCTTAAACTCACCATCCCCCTCCTCCCCTTTTCCTGATGTCCTTGGCAGTATGTTATGACTGTGCTTTTTCCTTCATTATAAATAAGAAGAAAGCAGTGAAATAAATTCATGTTATCTTTCCATGAGAATTCTACTTCACCAAGCAAGGTACTGCTTACCCTACAATTAATTTTAACATTCTAGCAGGAAAGATTTTTTTCCTTTATGTTTTGATCTGGAGACAAGAACAAATCCAGTAATAGAACGTCAACATTAATTTGAAGAGAGATGAAAAATAACTTAATAACACTGCAGCAGGATTAATATTGTACAATAGATCATGGAGTCATAAAACTCTTGACAAATTCGTTTTTGTATCACTATATTCTTGCTAATAGGGCAAGGCACATATGAAAAACTGAATACCTTACTGAATAAACAGAGATCAACTCACACAAGAAAGAATACTGGGGAGCAAAAGTGAAGAAGGAGACCACTAGAAGCAAATTTTACTCAACCAACTGCTATAATTTGTATACAATTGCAGCACTGAAAAAGGAGTACAGAGTTCAAAGTGGTTTCAAGCAGGAAGCTAAGGCTTGAAATCAAGAGGCACAATTCAGAAAATGAGTTTAGGCTTTTACCAGGAAATCTGTCTCCACTTCAAGACTCTCTAGATAGGAAACAGAGAGAGAAGCTAGTGATAACGAGAGATTTTACTCAACCAGACATAAATAAGGTGAGAAGATGATGTGTGTGTGTGTGTGTGTGTGTCTGTCTGTCTGTCTGTCTGTCTGTCTGTCTGTCTCTCCCAGGGGCAATCTAGGCCTGTGCAAGAAAGATAAGCAGAGCAGGATTATCAAATGGTACCTAAACAAGAAGTAAAAAAAGGTAAGCTTAATATTAACCACATGCTCACACGGGGTCTTGTCCTTTCTACTTCTACATAACTTTTTTTTTCCTTTAAGGCTTTTATAAAGCTCTCAGTAAAAGCATTTCTCATACAGAACAATGTCCTTCACATTTCTCCTAGGTTTTTGCATTACAACTAGAGTGCTTTTACTTAATGAAATGTGTTAGGAGAGCCTTTTCACCAAACAGGTCTTCCTGGCAAGCCTATTTATCAGTGGTAGATTAATGTAGATCAGGCTCAGCATTGCCTCGCTTATTATTAGTTCAAGGCCTTGCTATATACTTGCTATATGGGAGGGTGAGGCGGGGGAGGAGCAGAGGGAACAAATTACTGACTTCCAACAACTCTTTAGAAATTTTTCTGGTTCACAGTGACTTCCAGAGAAAGAAACAGACATTTCTATATATTTTTTATATGGAACTCAATGTCACAGTCCCTGTGAACTAAAAATGCACACTTGCTTATTGTTATTATTGAACCAGTAAGAAAACTGCAGAATCAGACGGCTGAATAATTTGTACTGGGGTAAATCTGATGAAGGGCAAATACAGATTTCCTGTTCATGACTATCCAGTTCTTGACATTCAAGGGCCATGCCTCACTTCACATAACTGTATATACCTGAAAATGAATTTTTATAAACTGAACTCTATTTTCACTGATACCTTTTTTCAAAGTCACTGCCAACTAAATGATGTAAAAACACTTATAGGCACTGAAGGAGCTCTTTAAAGGAATTGATCCTTTTATTAAGCAAGAATTATTTTATAATACAAATAATTCATTCTTAGTTCATTAGCCTGTAAAGTTTCTTTTTTTTTTTTAAGCAATTGGGGTTAAGTAACTTGCTCAAGGTTACATGGCTAGTCATTATTTGTGTGTGGGTGCTCATTTTCTGAGGCTGGATTCGATCTTGGGTCACCCCAACTCCGAGGCCTGCGCCACCTAGCCGCCCCAACCTGTAAAGTTTCTTACAGCAGAAAACATAGCCAGTCAGATTTTTCTGAGAAAATAACCTGTAACATAGCATAACATTAACATTAGCAGTAAATAATTCTTCTTCTGACTACTTCTAACAAAAACACAGTCTGCTATTGCTACTTCCAACACCAGTAGCTTTGAGTAAAGGAAAAGTTGATTATTTCCCCGTAGGTAGTAAGCAATAAAGTCTCAGGTCACTAAAACTGTCTCTTTGAGATAGAGAGCTAACCTAATCTACAAAGCAATATAGCAGCCATCGTGTATTTCTCATCTGAAGCATCACTAAATGTTTTACTACACCAGAAGAAAAAGAATACTTTAGAAGTTTCTGGGGGAGGGTGGAAAACTTAGGGAAGGAGAAGAATAACCTTTAGTTTATTTTCTGAGAAGACCAACAGTGAGACTAAATGTTCCTTATGTAAGGAGGCCTTCTAAGCAATCTCTTCCAAAATCATCTTTCTTCCTCCCCACTCCCTTTCAAAAGTTTCCTTTCCAATGAAGGAAGAGGATGTCCAGCAGCTGAGCAATCCAGAAGTACCCTGAAAGGAGAGGCATGGTCTTGGTCACATCATATTGCGGATCAGACAGGCCCTGACCTCATCATTCAGTGACAGAACTTGACCCCAGGGATGGCTAGGTGGCACAGTGAATAGAGCACAAGCCATGGAGTTAGGAGGACCTGAGTTCAAATCCAGCCCCAAATACTAACACTTACTAGCCATGTGACCTTGGGCAAGTCACTTTACCCCAACTGCCCTGCCTTCCCCCCTCCAAAAAAAGTGTGCATGCCTGTGAGAACTTGACCCCAGCACAGGCAGTTCAAACTAAATACTGAGGCTAGAAAACCTTGGTTCAACAGATATATTCTGATAATTGAAAAAGAGAAAACTCACAATAATTGAAGAGGAAATTAAGGAAACTACCTGAAACTAATTTACCCAAGTATACACTAACAAAACTGATAGAGGAAAAAGATGAATATTTACAATAAATATAAAATATCTACACTTATACAAGAAGGCTATTTAAACAATCCAATACCAAAAATTAGATAAACCATAAATGAAACTGCAAAGGAAATATTATAGAACTTAATGAATTTAAGTGAATTCTATCAAAGATTCAAAGAACAATAAATGCTAATATTAAATAAACTGTCTGTAATACTAAGAAGGTACTTTTCCAATCTCAACTATATACAAATATATAGGATGGACACCTAAACCAGGAAGAAACAAAGCAGAGGAAGAAAACTACAGCTTAATTTTCCTAATGAGATTTATGCAAAGATTTAAAGATATTAGCAATAAGATTAAAACAACAAATTAAAAAAGAATGAACATTATGAATAAGTAGGGATCATACCAGGAATGAGGGTTCATTCAACATAATAAATTATATCAATAAAATAAAAGAACAACAAGTATGACTGTATCAGAAGAAATTTCCAAGCACACCTTTCTACTGAAAACTCTAGGATTTTTTAAAAAATACAGTAAATAACATCTAAATCAAAGAGCAAACATTATGTCATCACATTTTAGAAAAATTAGAAGCTTTTCCAATAACAGAACAAGGATAAAGCAAGGAAGTCCATTATCACCATGCTATTCAACACAGTACTAGAAATGCTAGCTGTAATAGATAAGAAAAAGAAACTGAGGTAATAACCATAAAAAGGAAATCACATGATCATTATTTGCACATGATATAATTTATTTAGAAAATCCTAAAGACTCAACCAAAAAGTTAAATCTAAATAATTTCTAAAATTCAGCAAAGCTGCAGAATAATAAAATAAATCAATATAAATCATTAGCATTCCTATGTTACCAATAGAACACAACAGGAAGAACTAGAAGAACTCTCTTTCACAATAACTTGACAAACTATAAAATATTTGGGAATGTATCGACCAAGCTGCATCCAAGAACTATATGAATCCAATTATAAAACACTCTTTGCAGAAATAAAATAAAGCATAAATAAATGAAGAAACTAAATCAATATAACAAAAATGACAGTATTGCCAAAATTTATTTTACAATATTTACCAAACTGCCATAGTTACAAAAAAAAAAAAAAAAGAAGAATCATGACATGTATATGGAAGAACAAAGCTCAAGAATCTCAAAGGTAATAATGAAAAAAAGCGGGAAGGAAGGGGTCGGTCAGCATATCAGTGCCAGAGTTTAACTGAACTACAAAGCAGTAATCACTAAAAACAATTCCAAAATGGTTTTAAAAAACTGAAAGGTTGGGGCGGCTAGGTGGCGCAGTGAGTAAGAGCGCCGGCCTCGAAGTTGGGATGACCCGAGATCGAATCCGACCTCAGAAAGTGAGCACCCACACATAAATAATGACTAGCCGTGTAACCTTGGGCAAGTTACTTAACCCCAATTGCTTTAAAAAAAAAAAATTGAAAGGTTAATCAGCAGAACAACTAAGTCACACAACACAGAGAAGAGAAAAACACTGGATTATATATGGCATTCAATAAACCCCCATACTTCAGTTATCATGTGACAAAAACTGCTGAGAAAACTGGAAGGAAGGCTGGTAGAAATTAGGGTTAGACCAACATCTCATAACACATATCAAAATGATTTCCAAAAGGATACATTACTTAGATATTAAAGGTGACATCATAAATAAATTAGAGGGGCAAGGAAGAAATTACCTTTCCAATCTATGGATGGGGTAGAGTTCATTACTAAACAAATGAAAAAGCCTATTACACAACATAAAAGAGAATATTCTGATTACGTAAAATTTAGACGTTCTGGCACAAAGAAATCTAATATATATGAAACTGGAAGGTGAACACAGGTAACTCAGGGAAAAGATTCAAATTTCTAAGACTATAAGCCATTCTCCAAAAGACAAATATTTAAAGGATATGAACTTCTCAAAAGGAAGAAATCCAACCTACCAACAACTACATGGGGGGAAATGCTAATAATTAAAGAAATGCAAATTAACCAACTCTGAGATTCCAATTCACACTAATCAGATTGGCAAACTTGACATGTGGGAAAAATAACAACTGTCTGACCAGCTGCAAGAAAGTAGCTTCTGATGTGCACTTCTGATGAAGTTGTGAGTTGATACAGCTATTCTGAAAAACAATTTGAACTGTGTCTGAAATGTTAAAAAAAAATTGTGTATATACTTTGAATCAGCTATACAACTAGGTCTATAACTAAAATAGATTTTTAAAAAGAGGAAAACGTAGAAGGCTTCATATAGAAGCCAAAATTTGTTAATTAGGGGTGCCGTCTTAATCAAGAATGGCTAAACAAGTCAAAATCCATGAATGTAATAGAACAATACAAAATGATCCAAAAATATTTTCCCCAGAAGGCCTTTGTGATATCTCATTATTGTGTCATAAGAAATGCTAGTTTCAGAGGGAACTGTGAAGACCTCTGAACTGATGTAGAACAAAACAAGCAGATGTAGGAGAACAAATTTTTACAATGACGTTACAGAGGAAAACACTGTGAACTATATATATTTAAGAAAAAAGAAAAAGTTTAAAAAATACTCAAAATTAAACAAAAAGTATGATACAACCAAAGCATAGTAACACAAAATATCGAAGAGCACTGCACTGGATTCAAGAAGACTGGATTCAAATCTGCTTAGTAATGATGAATCAGAAGATACATATTCAGATTCCCATTCTGTAGGCTACTATGTATATAATGTTGGGCAAGTTGCTTTACTTTTCTGGGTCTCAGTTTCCCCATCTACAAAATGAGCGGAGTTAAGAGTATCCATAAGATATTGAACTACAAATGCCTAAGCATGGTTTCATAGAGAACGTAATCCATTTCCTGTTGGTTTTGCTTAACTTCCTTTGTTATGAGGAAAGCTCAGAGTAGAAGAGGAGTATATATGGAACTGTCTGTTACTTTTATAAATCAACTCTTTCTATCAAAGCCTTTAGAGCTCATGGACAGTATTAAAAAGCTTTAGAGTAATTTTTAAAGTAAGAAAAGAACTAATTATTTTTTGTTTATTTTTGGCCATTATGACAGCATATAAGCATATTTCTTAAACAAGGGCCCCTTGCTTCTAACTAAAGACCTTTTACTTACCAATATAATTTGCAGAGGCTTTCTAACAGAGAAAGAAGCATAGATTCTGTATCCTAAGTATTTCTTTGCCTTAGATTTTAGCTATTTCAAAGTTCCATCAAAATCTAAGGTATTCAAACTCATTCAGGCCTCTTTGAAACATTTAAAGGGTGAAAGAGAACAAAATCACGATAGCTTTGTCAAATAATCAAATCAGTACATGTATACACACGTGCATGTGTGCATGTGTAGATGGGGCAAGTCTAATGCACATTACCAGCAAAATTTTAGGGCTAATTAAAAAAAAAACACCTAAAAGCATACCTCATTTGATTGTACTTCACTATATTATACATACTTCACAGATAATGTGTTTTTTACAAATTGAAGGTTTATGGCAACCCAGTGTCAAACAAGGCTATAGGTGCCATTTTTCTAACATCATGTGCCCATAATCGTCTCTGTGTCACATTTTAGCAATTTTCACAATATTACAAACCTTTTCATTACTATTATATCTATTAGAGTGATCTGTGATCAGTGGTTTTTAATGTTACTATTGTAATTGTTTTAGAGTGCCACAAACCATGCCCATATAAGACAGCAAAATTTATCCAAAAATGCGTGTGTTCCAACAGTTCCCCTAACCAGTTGTTTTCCCATCTCCCTATCTCTGGGTCTCCCTATTTCCTGGGACATAATAATATTGAAGAACATTACATAAATTTAGCAACAGGGCTTGAGAGGATTAAATCCAATCGTGAAAGAAGTTCTACTGTGGGGAAAATGCTATCAAACAGCATCATATGCTACAGAGAAATATTTTATGAAAGAAGAGTCAATCAATGTGGCAAACTTCACTGTTGTCTTAATTTAAGAAAGTGCCTCAGTTACCTTTAGTAACCACTTAAGCAGCAGCCATCAACATCAAGACAAGATTATATGACTTGCTGAAGGATCAGATGATGATTAGTATTTTTATTTAAGGTATGTACGTTTTTAAGACACTATCCCATTCCACAGTTAACAGACTACAGTATAGTGTAAACATTCATGTGACCATCTTTGTTGCAGTCATTTGCTTTACTGTAGTTATCTGGAGTTGAACTTGCATTATCTCCGAGGTATGCCTATATTTCCTTTCAATAGCTGTTATCTTTCTCCATTCCATTAAAGTTACACCTTGTTAAGGGATATAAATGTTGGCAAACTGCACAGATAATTTAGGTCCATTTTTAATTGAGTAGAATTTTTATTCAAATTATAGTCATTCAAGTCATAGCAACCTGTCCCAGCTAACAGCAAAAGACATTACATTCAAAGTACCATAGCTTGATCCAGACAGACAGGAGACATACATGGAGCTAGGGAGACAAGACACAGAAAGGGAGACTGAGGCCATAGAAACAGTGAGACAGGCAGACACACACACACACACTCTCTCTCTCTCGGCGGCTCCTCTCCTCTCTGCCTCCCTCTCCTTCCCATCTTCTCCTCTCTCTCCTTTTTTGGACATCCCTTTCCCCCCATCCCGGCCCCAGTACATTTCTTTCATTTGGGGGGGGGAGTGGGATGGAGGGGTCCTACACTCCCCCATTCCTCCAGTCCTCCTGCCACCCCATCTCCTCTTCCTCTTTTTGATCTTTATTCATATGCCTGTATACCTTCCTATATAGACATACACAGACATGCACGCGCCGTGCGCACACACACACACACACACACACATGCGCCGCGCGCACACACACACACACGCGCCGCGCACACACACACACACACACACACACACACACACACACACACACACATGCACACACTGCTATTCCCTTCAACTATTCTCATACGGAGAAAAGTTTCACCAGTCGCAATTATCATTTTTCCATGTAGGGATGTAAATAGTTCAACTTTGATAAGTTCTTTTTGTTTTCCCTGATTACCTTCTCAGGCATTTCTTGCTTCTTGTATCTCAATGTCAAATTTTCTATTCAACTCTGGTTTTTTCCTCAAGAATGCTTGAAAGTCCTCAATTCCACTGAATGACCATATTTTCCCCTGAAACAAAATACTCAGTTTTGCTGGGTAGGTGATTCTTGGTTTTAATCCCAGCCCCTCTGACCACCAGAATGTCATATTCTAAGCCCTTCGATCCCACAGTGCAGAAGCTGCCAGATCCTGTGTTATCCTGATTGTGTTTTCACATATTCAAACTGTTTCTTCCTGGCTGCTTGTAATGTTTTCTCCTTGATCTGGGAATTCCATAACCTGGCTATAATATTCCTAAGAGTTTCTTTGTGGGATCCTTTTCAGGAGGTGATCAGTGGATTCTTTCAACCTCTATTTTGCCCTCTGGTTCTAAAACTTCAGGAAAATTTTCCTTGAGAATTTCTTGAAGGGTGATTTCTAGGTTCTTTCTTTGATCATGGCTTTCAGGTAGTCTAATAATTTTAAAATGATCTTCCCTGGATCTATTTTCCAGGTCAGTGCTTATCCCAATGAGATATTTCACAACGCCTTCTCTTTTTTCATTTTTTGGATCTGTTTAATAGTATCTTAATTTCTTATAAAGTCATTAGCTTCCATTTGCTCCAATCTAATTCTGAAGGAATGATTCTCCTCAGTGAGCTTTTGAGATTCTTTTTCCATCTGGCAAATTCCCCTTTTTAAGGCATTCTTCTCCTCATTGCCTTTTTGAGACTCTTTTGCCATCTGATTTAGTTTTTTTGTTTGTTTGTTTGTTTTTGTTTTGCTTTTTGGAGGGAAATTGGGGATAAGTAACTTGCCCAAGGTCACACAGCTAGGTTTTTGTTTGTGTGTGCATTAAGTGTCTGAGGCCAGAACCGAACTCAGGTCCTTCTGACTCCAGGGCCGACACTCTACTCACTGCGCCACCTAGCCGCCCCCCTAGTCTACTTTTTAAGGTGTTATTTTCTTCAGTCAGGTTGTTGACTCTCATTTCAAAATGTTCTTGCATCATTCTCATTTCTCTTCCCAATTTTTCCTCCACTTCTCTTATTTGGTTTTCAAAATCCTTCTTAAGGTCCTCTATGGTCTATAACCAGCTCGTATTTTTCTTGGAAGCTTTTGGTGCAGGAGTTCAGACTTCACTGTCTTCCTCCTGTTCCATGCTTTTTTCCTTTTTGTCCCCAAAATAGGAGTGTAAAGTTGGGTTGCTCTGTTTCCCTCATTTGCTCATGTTGCCACTCAATTACTTGACTTTTGTGCTTTTTGTCATAGTAGGACTCTGCCACCAGACAGGGGAGCTTCATCCCAAACACTGGGGTTTTCTCAGCTGCTGAAGGTATTAGTTGGGTGCCCTCTCTGAAGCCTCCACATGCTCTCGAAAGCTGGTCACACACCTCAGGACCTCCACCCTAGACAGCAATTCAGATCCAAGCAGGTTAAAGCAAGAGCGATTATCCCTCAGACTGGCGCTTGTTCCCCCTACAATCTGCAGCCAGGAGCTCTGAAGCAGCCACATGGCTGGTCTTGGCGCCTCAGCCACTTCTTGCCCTGGGAGCAAAGGCCAACCATACTCCCAAACTACTGGATCCCAAAGTCCATACTGCACCAACCTCTCACTTTGACTTTGCATCTATGTGTTGATAAATCTGGAAACCACCACAGCTGCTGGTGATCTGAAGTCCCTCCAGCCTGCTGGTCAGGCTTGCCATGAGGCTAAAATCTCCGACTCCTGAGGGACTAAGGTTGGTTCTCAAAGCGTTGCGCTGGCTGCTTCCTGCAGGACTGTCCTCAGCAGGAGGTTAGCTTCTCTGTGTTATTTTGTGGGTTCTGTAGCTCCAGTTTCTTCAGAGTCACTATTATAGGAATTGGAGGATGTGGAAGCCAGAGCCCCTCGGAAGTCCTGTTTCTACTACCCCATCTTGACTCCCCCTCCTTGATTTTTAACTTTTAAAATACATGCCATATAAAACTGTTAGGTGGAAGTAGATATATTCTGAAATACTTCCAATAGCCATTGGAAAATGAAAAGCATTGTAGAACACAAGGTCTCACTAATGGAAAAGGTCAAAGTAAAACAGAGGAAAAGGAAAATGAATGGATTATTGAGGGGAAAAAAAAGATTGACTAAAGAAAACAGAGCAAAAATAACATATACTGAATGTGATAAGATGACAGGGGAGAATCACTTCAAGTATATGAGAACTTGCAAAGTACCAAAAAGATTCAATTAAGTAAAGAAAATATCACTGGAAAATTTGTTTTAAAAAAATTTACCTGGCCTAAAATCATTAACTGTTCCTATGCACTGAGGGATATAAAGAACAGCTCTGGACTTCAATGATCTTACATTCCCTAATGAAGGAAACGGTGTAAAAGACAATGGAGAATATGTTGGAAAGAAAATCCAAAACCAGGGAGTCAGCAAACTACAGCAAGGAGCCAAAGATACAACTTTCACTGATTTCCAGGGACTCATAGGAATGCCACTGTCACCATACCCATCTATACTGCTTCCATAGAGAAAGGAAAACATACCAGTTACTACTGCAAACACTATAGTTAACCAGTCACTCCTGCTTCCCACCAATTCCTTCCTGCATTTCTCCTATTACTCCAGAAGAATGATTCTTAGAAGCTTGAAATTTTATGAAAAACTATGATCCATGTCCTGTACTTTTCTGTTTTATGGGAAAGGGTGCAACAACTTAACAAGTTACCTAGATTCTTAATTCCTATATACTTCATTACACTTAATAATGTTAAGATATGAATCAGAGGGGCGGCTAGGTTGCACAGTGAGTAGAGTGTCGGCCCTGGAGTCAGAAGGGCCTGAGTTCGGATCCGGCCTCAGACACTTAACGCACACACAAACAAAAACCTAGCCGTGTGACCTTGGGCAGGTTACCTAACCCCAGTTGCCCTCCAAAAAGAAAAAGAAAAAAGAAAGATATGAATCAGAGATAGCTAGGTAGTGCAGTGGATGGAGTGCTAGACCTGGAGAGAAGATGATAGGAGTTCAAATCTGATTTCATTTATTAGTCTTGTGTAGCCCTGGGCAAGTCACTTAACTCTGTTTGCCTCAGTTTCCTCAACTACAAAATGGGGAGAATAACAGCATGTACATCAGACGGTTGTGGTCAGGATCAAATGAGATGCTTGTAAAGCACTTAGCACAGCTATATAAATTTAACCTCAGCTGAAAAGTCACTGACTCCCAAAATTTAAGTAATAATGTCCATAATAATACCCCAATAAAAGTGACCTGACAGCCTCTGCTTTGAATGCATAAAGTGCCTGTAGAGTCATCATTTGAAGAAGCAGCCCATTCAATTTGGAGACAGCTATAATTGTCATAAAATTCCTAACCTGAATCAACATCTATCATTCTATCACCTCTACCTACTAGTTTCTCAAGCTTCTACAGGAACAGAAAATAAACGTAATATTCTTCCAAAGAATAACTATTTCCATATTTGAAGCAGTAAAATATTCCCATTCTGTTTATTTCATTAAAATAAACCAAAGTCTTTATTAACTAAATCACCACATTTAAAAAATTTGACCATGAGATTAAAACTGAATAATGCTATGATCATTTTAGATTTTTGCCCAATCATTACTATTTAACATAAAAGCTATCTTTCTCAACTTCTTATGAAATCTAACAACCCAATAAACATGCTATTGATGTCTTCATCCAAGTCATTGCCTTAAAAAAAAACAAAAAGTAGAAGACAACAGTGCAAATGATGGAACTCTAGGACAGATCAGTAAAAAACTCCATTTATGTTGGCCCTTTATAGAGATGGCCCAACAGTTCTGAATGTGTCTGCGTTATGATCTAGCCTATTTTCCCAGTCAGTCAACAAGAATATCATGAGATACTCTTACCAAATGCTAAAGATGTTATCTCAATGGAATTCCCCTGAACTATTAGGCTATGATCAATGGGATGATAGGATCATTGTTTCAGAGCTAGAAGTAACTTTAAAGAGGTCAACCTCATGTTATAGATAAAGAAGCTGAGGTTCAGAGATGTTAAGGAACTTAGGCCAAGCAACAGAAGTAGTAAGCATTAGATTGGAGGCAAATAAGGGAGATCCTTAAATGAAGGTTGTGCATTACGAAGATTATTTAGGAGCAGTAGCATATAAGATATATTAGATTGCTACCTCTAATCCAAGTAGCTATTGCACAAAAAGTCTAGATGAAAAGAGATGAAGTCCTAACCTAAGGTAGATAGGACTATAAGGGAGAGAAGAAGTGAAAAACATTGCTGAGAAAGAATTAAATTATTTATTAATGGATTAAGAGTGGATAGGATTGAGAGAAAAGGAAGACTACTTTTTGTGGAGGTCTTCATGGTCTTCATATTTTAAATATGAACTAAATATGAAATGACACTGTTTTAAAGTAACTTTAAAAATGAAAGTAACGACACTAATGAACTGTGAAAGAAGGAGATAAATTATCACAGAAATAAAAACTCAGAGGGAATAGAAAGAACCCACATTACAAGGGCCATACTGACTATGTGACAGGCACTATGCTGAGAATCAGAGATATGAAGACAAAAATGAAATAAGCCCTGCCCTTAAGAAGGCTATATATTCTGTGGAGGAAATGAGCACATCATATAAGCATAAAACAAATATGTACAAATTAGGGGATTAGAAGGAGAAGATAATAAATAGCAGGTGCAGTGATCAGGATCACAGGATGACTAAACTGTACATATTCTTAAACCAAGTGATGCCACAACTAAGCCTACATCATAAAAGAGATCAAAGGAAAAGTAAAAAGATCCATATGTACAAAATTATTGAGAGCAGTTTTTTATAGTGGGAAAGTATTAGAAATTAAGAAAGTATTTACCAATTAAAGAATGACTGAACAAACTGTGGGATAGGAATGTAATAAAATATTATTACACTCTGAGAAATTATGTATCAATAAATATAGAAGAAAATTTAGACATAACACTATCCATTCCTGTTAAAACATCCAGACAAAAAATATTTATTAAGTGCTTTACTATATTTGACAGGCACTTTGCTAAGTGCTGGGGATACAAAGATAGGCCATAGTTTTTGATCTAAAGGAGCTTTACAAGTCTAATGGAGAAACAACATAAAAACAACCATGTATAAACAAACATATATAGGACAAATAAGAGATAATCAACAAAGGGAAGGCACTAGCATTAAAGGGGAATCGGGAAGACTTCCTGCAGAAGGTGGGATTTTAGCTGAGAGTTGAAGCAAGCCAGAGGGGCCAGGAGATACAGATAATGGTGAGCATTCACCATTCACCATAGGGGACAGCCTGTGAAAATGCCCAGAATCAGGAGATGAAGTATCTTGAGAAACAGAAAGTAGGTCACAGAGATCATCACTTTGTTGAAAAATATATAGGGATGTGCGGGGTGGGGGTGGGGGAGGTATGAGAAGACAAGAAAGGTAGGTGGGGGCCAGGCTTTGAATTTTGAATAGAGATTACATGTGATCATTGTGGTGGGGGCAATAGAAAACCATTGGAGTTAGTGTGGTTTGTTCTTCACTCTCAGGGGACCGTGATATCAGAAAGATGATGACAAGACTGGTAACTGAATTGGGTTTCAGTGAGGGAGTGCTGTGCAAAGTCACCAGCCTCACTTTCTCTTCCAGAGCCAAGGGTAGATAGATTAGGACTAGGTAGGATAGGTAGGATAGATTAGGATAGATGGCCCAGGATGAAGAGGAAGACACTGGTCTTTTTAAACTAAGGTCTTTCCGTCTTTCCAAGTTCTCACTTTTAGTGAGGCAACGCCCCATGATCTGTTTAAGAAGTGAGTCAAGGGATAGCCCCTTTAATTAAAAAAAAAAAAAAAAAAGAAAAATTCAGACTGGGAGAGGAAGGCCTTCAGGGTTCCTGGCCAAAGGAGTTAATGAACATGGAAGTGGTGCGTGGGTGTGTGAGCACAAGATCAAGGGTTCAGTTATCTGTGTGTGCAGCAACAGGACAAAAAAAAATAATTGTGAGAAAAAGCAGAACCAAAGAGGAAGCTTGGATCTTCACATTTATCCAACAGATTACATGTTTACTTGCTAACGTGTATTATACACCTAATCTATTCCATTAATCCAGCACTCTATTTATTTTTTTTTCTCATTGTTTGGTTTTATTTCTTCCTTACCATCTTTCATCCCACCTAGTACAATATGCCTTTGTGATTGAAATAATGTCTAATATAAATGCATTTGCAGACCCTATACTGGACTATATGCTGTCGTGGGGGGGGGGGGGGAAGTAAAGGAAATTTGAAAATCAAGGAACTATGGAATTGAATCTTGTTAATGGAAACTAAACTAATAAATTAATAAATTTAAAAAAAAAAGGAATAATCATCCCTTCCCATCAAATTCAACCTGTGCCCTCTATCCAGTATACCTGTGAACATATGCCATGTACCCTTCTTCAATCATTTTCATAATGAGAAAGGTTTCATCAAACACAGTTATTGTTTTTCCATGTAGGACTGTAAATAGTCCAACTTTGATAAGTTCCTTTTGATTTCTTTTCCTTGATTACCTTCTCAAGCATCTCTTGCTTCTTGTGTCTGAATGTCAAATTTTCTATTCAACTCTGGTTTTTTCATCAAGAATGCTTGAAAGTCCTCTATTCCACTGAATGACCATATTTTCCCCTGAAACAAGATACTCAGTTTTGCTGGGTAGGTGACCCTTGGGTTCATTCCCAGCTCTTTTGCCCTCTGGAATATCATATTCCATGCCCTTCTATCCCTCAATGTAGAAGCTGCCAGGTCCTGTGCTATTCTGATTGTGTTTCCACAATATTGAAATTGTTTCTTCCTGGCTGCTTGTAGTATTTTCTCCTTGATCTGGGGATTCTGGAACCTGGCTATAATATTCCTGGGAGTTTTCTTTTGGGGATCTTTTTCAGGAGGTGATTGGTGGATTCTTTCAACCTCTATTTTGCCATCTGGGTCTAAAACATCAGGGCAGTTTTCCTTGAGAATTTCTTTAAGGATGATTTCTAGGTTCTTTCTTTGATCATGGCTTTCAGGTAGTCCAATAATTTTTAAATTATCTCTCCTGGATCTATTTTCCAGGTCAGTGGTTTTTCCCATGAGATATTTCACATTGCCTTCTATTCTTTCATTTGTTTGGATCTGTTTAATAGTATCTTGATTTCTCATAAAGTCACTAGCTTCCATTTGCTCCAGTCTAACTCTGAAGGAATGAATCTCCTCAGTGAGCTTTTGAGATTCTTTTTCCATCTGGCAAATTCGACTTTTTAAGGCATTCTTCTCCTCATTGCCTTTCTGAGCCTCTTTTGCCATTTGAGTTAGTCTATTTTTTAAGGTGTTATTTTCCTCAGTCAGGCTGTTGACTGTTATTTCATACTTTTCTTGCATCTTTTTCATTTCTCTTCCCAAATTTTCCCCCACTTCTCTTATCTGCTTCTTAAGGTCCTCTATGGCCTGTAGCCAGCTTGTATTTTCATTTGGGCTTTTGGTGCAGGAGTTCTGACCTCACAGTCCTCCTCCATGCTTTGAGCCTCTTTGCCCCTAAAATAGGAGTCCAATGTTGAACTTTTCTGTTTATTTTGTTTCATTTGCCTAGGCATATTGCCACTTAATTACTTGATTTTGGGGCTTGTTGCCACAGTAGGACTCTGACACCAGACAGGGGAGCTTCCGCCCAAACGTGGGGTCTTCACAACTTCCGCCAGTTGGGTGGCCTCTGTAAAGCCTCCACCCACTCTGGCAAGTTGGATACCCACCCCAAACTTCCCCCCCAGACCACAATCCAGATCCAGGCAGTTTAAAGCAAAAGCGATTAACCCCCAGACTGATTGCTGGATCTTCCTACAGTTCGCAGACCAGGAGCTAGAGCCACTACTGAAGCTGCAAAATGGCTTCCGTGCAGCTGTTTCTTCAGCAGATTTTTGCCCCCAGGGGAGGAAGCCACGTGTTCCCCAAATACTGGTCCCAAAGTCCATAGGGCACTAACCTCTCACTTTGTCCTAGGCATATCTGTGCTGATAATTCTGGAATCGCCACAATTGCTGGTGTTTTGGGGTTCCACCAGCCAGCTGAAGGCCCGGCTGCCCTGGGGCTAAAACCGCGGACCTGGGCTCGGCTCTGTGGACTGCGCTGTCCGTTCCCAGCGCGCTGTGCTGCCTGCTCTCAGAGTGCTGTGCTGGCCGCTCCCTGCAGGGCTGCTGGGCTGTCCTCAGCAGGAGGTTAGCTTCTCTGTGCTGTTCTGTTGGTGCTGTGGCTCCAGAAGTTGTTTGGAGCTCCCTTTCACATTGTTTGAAATTTGTGTGGGGCAGAGCACATTGGAAATGCTGTTTCTACTCAGCCATCTTGGCTCCACCCCTCCAGCACTCTATTTCTTAACCAGTACCAGACTGTTTTGATGATTATCACTTTGTAATAGTCTGAGATACAGTACTGCTACCAGATATTGTTTCATATTTTTTTTCATTAATTCCCTTGATATTCTTGACCTTTTGTTCTTCTAAATGAATTAGTTACTATTATTTCTGGCTCTATAAAAATTTTTTTGGTAGTTTGGTTGGTATAATACTGAGTAAGTAAATTAATTTAGGTAGAATTGTCATTTTTATCATATTGGCTCAGCCTACTCCCTGAGAAACTAGTATTTTTCCCACTGTTTAGATCTGACTTTGAG
This sequence comes from Gymnobelideus leadbeateri, assembly GCA_011680675.1. NCBI lineage: Eukaryota > Metazoa > Chordata > Mammalia > Diprotodontia > Petauridae > Gymnobelideus > Gymnobelideus leadbeateri. The sequence continues at coordinate 194,481 of WOXC01007316.1, read as the reverse complement.
CAAAAAGTATTTTATAACTGTGTTCAAATAGTTCCTGGGTTTATCTTGGCAAGTAAACTCCCAAGTATTTTATATTTTCTACAGTTATTTCAAACAGAATTTCTCTATCTCTTGCTGCTGGACTATGCTGTTACTATATAGAAATGCTGATGATTTATGTGGGTTTTATTTTGTGTTTTGTAACTTTGCTGAATTATTTCAACTAGTTTTAGAGGGGTTTTTTTTTAGCTAATGTTCTGAGATTCTCAAAGAATACCATCATTTGCAAAGGGTGATAGTTTTGTTTCCTCACTGACTATTTTAATTCTATTTCTTTTCTTCTTTTATTGCTATGGGTAGCATTTATAATACAATATTGAATATAACAGTGATGATAATGGGTATCCATACATTACTCCTGATCTTACTAGGAAGGCTTCTAACTTATCACCATTACAGATAATGCTTGTTTTTTGTTTTAGAGAGATACCAGTTATCATTTTAAGGAAAGTTCCATTTATTCCTATACTTTAGTCTAGTGTTTTATTTATTTATTTTTTAAAGCAATTGGGGTTAAATAACTTGCTCAAGGTTACACGGCTAGTCAGGTGCTCATTTTCTGAGGCTGGTTTCAATCTCGGGTCATCCCAACTCCGAGGCTGACGCTCTTACTCACTGCACCACCTAACCCCTAGTCTAGTGTTTTTAATAGGAATGAGTATTAAATTTTGCCAAAAGCTTTTTCTGCATTTACAGAGATAATCGTGATTTTTGTTGTTTTTGTTACTGATGTGGTGAACCATGCTGTTATTTTCCCTAAAACTGAACCAGTACTGCATGCCTAGTATAAATCCCACCTGGTCATAATGTATGATTTTTGTGATATATAATGCTTTATTCTCTTTGTCAGTATTTTATTTAAAAACCTGCATCAATATTCATTAGGGAAATTGGCCTAATTTTCTTTCTCTATTTTTGTTCTTCCTTATTTAGGTATCAGCACCCTATCTGTGTACTAAAAGGAATTTTTTTTGTACTCCTTATTTTTCCAAACAGTTTATACAGTATTGGAATTAACTGCTTTTTAAAAAAACGTTTGGTAAAATTCATTTGTGAATCCTGGTTGTTTTTTTTTCTTAAGGAGTTCATTGATGGCTAGGTCAATTTCTTTTTCTAAGACAGGATTATTTAAGTATTCTATTTCCTCTTTAAATTATCTTGGTAATTTATATTTTTGTGACCATTTAATTGTTAGATTTACTGGCATATAATTGGTCAAAATAACTTCTAATAATTGCTTTAATTTCATTTTCTTTGGTAGTGAATTCACCCTTTTCATTTTTTATATTGGTAATTTAATTTCCTCCTTTGTTTGTTAAAAATCAAATTAACCAATGGTTTGTCTATTTTATTGGGATTTTTTCCCCTCATAAAACCAGTTCCTTGTTTTATTAGATCAATGATTTTTTTATTTTCAATTTTATTCATTTCTCCTTTGATTTTCAGGATTTCCAATTTGGAGCTGAACTAATAATTTTCAATTTGTTCCTTCATTTTTTTTAGCTGCATGCCCAATTCAATGATCTGCTCTTTTACTATTTTACTGATATAAGTAAGCATTTAAAGATACAAAATTTCCCCTAAGTACTACTTTGGCTGCATATCCTATAAAGTACGGTATACTGTCTCATTGATGTCATTTTCTTTAAAATAAAATTATTTTTTTCTCTTATTTAGTACTGGACCCACTTATTCTTTAGGATTAGATTTAGCTTCCAATTAATTTTCAATTTATGCTTCCATGGCTTTTTATTAAATGTAATTTTTATTGCATCATGATCTGAAAAGGATGCACATAAGATTCTGCTTCTCTGCATTCGGCTTTGAAGTTTCTATGCTCTGGTAGGTGGTCAGTTTTGGTGTAGGTGCCATGAACCACTGAGAAAAGAGTAGATTCTCTTCTGTTCCCATCTTCTTTTCTCTACGGGTCTATCATATCTGACTTGTCTAAAATTCTATTCAACTCCTCCATTTCTTTTGTGTTTAATTTTTGGTAAATTTATCTAGTTCAGAGAGGGCAAAGTTGAGGTCCCTCGCTAGTTTTATTATATATTTACTCCTGGAACTCATTTAACTTTTCCTTAAGAGGTTGGATACTAAGTCACAACCCCAATTACCCTCCAAAAAGGAAAAAAAAGTTGGATACTATGCCATTTAGTACATATATGCTGCTTAGTATTGATATTACTTCATTGTCTATAGTACCTTTTAGCAAAATGTAGTTTCCCAGCTTATCTCTTTTAATTAAATCTTTTTCGCTTTTGCTTTTATCTAAAACCACAATTGCTATCTCCATTTTTTTTTACTTCAGTTGAAGCTAAACAAATTCTGCTCCACCCTCTTACCTTTACTCTGTATCTCTCTACTTCAAGTATGTTTCTTATAAATACCTCCCCCCCCCCCGTGTGTGTGTGTGTGTGTGTGTGTGTGTGTGTGTGTGTGTGTGTGTGTCTCTCTCTCTCTCTCTCTCTCTCTCTCTCCCTCCCTCCCCTCTTCCTCCTTTCACCCAGTTCCACCCTAGAAACTGTTTTGCTTCTGGCCAATACCTCCCCCAAATCTGCCCTCCCTTTTATCAGCCTCTTCCCCTTCTATTATTCCCCCTCCTTTCCTACTTCCCACTAGGGCAGAACAAATTTCTATTTCCAACTGAGAGGATATATTGTTCCCTCTCTGCGCTCTGCTCCAGGGGTGGAGGAGGCACTGTTCCAAATTTCTCGTCTTTCCTGCTGTCATTTTCAAATCTAGTTCTAGGGGTCTGTAAGTTTTCAGTTTTTGCAAGGCGGTATGGTCCAAGGAGAGGTGTGATCACTCCTCTCCTGGATCTACGCTCTGGTTTGTGACTATATAGAAAGAACAGAACCAGGGTAACAATGCAAAAGTCAATCATTAATTCCTGAGGAATACATAACAACTTTCTATTTTAAAGGATAAGTGATATCATATGCTGTCCAAGGTGCAGAATGAGACAATTGTTTTCAGAGATGATCCATGTGGCAATCTGCTGGTTTTGTTTTTCTTTTTTCAAATGAGGGGGGAAGACTAACAATAGGATTACTAGAAGAGGGCCACTGAAGTGTTTTTTAAATGCACAGAACAGAAGGTTGGTAGGAAACACAGATAAGCAAAACATCTATAAAAATAACATTTTGCATCATCTACTTAAAAGCTAATGAAAGATACACACAGTAAGAACGCACAGCTCCACGTACAAGCCCTTCTCTGTTTTACTCTGTCATAGAGAGGGTTCACGCCTTCAAGCCGCCTAGCCCTCTCTACTGCTCCCTTCCCATCCTCCACTCATACTCTACTCCATAGTCCAGCGCTCTTCGCACTGTCCTCCATGTTTGAAATGCGCTCAGTTCCCTTTTACCTCAAAACCCTGCTCAGTCACCAACTTCTCCTCTCCTAAATGCTGGAGAAGATAATGTCCTCCCCTAAAATTTTATCTATATTTATTTATATACATCTCTCTTCCTATAGAACGTGAAGTTCTTTGAAGATACTGATCGTTTAATTTTTGTCTTTGTATACACAGAACCTAACACAGTGTCTGGCACATGATAAGACTTAGTAAACCCTTGTTGACAGATGATCTCTAAAACTGCTGTTCCTGTCACTTCTTCACCACCAAGCTGAGCAAGGTTTGGCTGGAATTAGCCCTAAGGCAACAGCTGTGTCACTTGCTTTAACTCCTAACTGAAATTGGTTTTGTCCTATGGGTTACTGGAGTCACAGTGCCACTTCCAAGGAATGAAATTCAACTTCTGCTTGATTCGAATTCTGTCCCTGAAAATCTGCAGTGTCCCTTTTTAGAGAATAGTTAAGGATCATATCAAGCTAAGCCACTATTCATGTCACCAACTGAGTTTGGACCAAGAAGGATAGGATATAAAATGAGTCAAAGATGAAGAACAAAATTTCAATAATTTTCAGAAATATAAACCTTTCCCCTAAATTCAATGGTTCTAACATTGCAACATTATCATCTATTTTATTTCAAAAACACCATAAACATACATATTTCGTAAAGTAAATTAAATTTCTCAACAATTTTTTAAACCACTCAACAAAATTAACTAGACACATTCCTTGTTTAAGACAAAAATAAAGCCAGGAAAAATTGTTCTCCATCAATATAGATCTAAAGTTGTGGGGTTTTTTTTTTTTATCCTTCTCTGGCTGGTAAATTTGACAGATTTCCATTCTTATTTCTAGGGACACCTACTGGTTAGCCATCTATAGAGGCAGCGAATGAGAATTTAATTTAAAAACAAAAAACAATCCTCCTTGAAGGAAAAAAAAATCTTGCTTAGACCAAGTTCAAGTAATAATTAAATTCTAAGCGTGCCCAAATTAAATACTGTATATCACCTGCTGGTTAGCCATCTATAAAGGCAACAAATTAGAGTTTAAAAACAAAAAGCAATTCTTCCTTGGGTGGCAGGGGGAAGGGGAAATCTTAGATCAAGTCCAAGTGACAAATGAATTTCAACATGCCCAAATTAAATACTGCATATGTATATCACTGTCCTTATATGACAATTAAGCTGCTGGTAATGCTTCTTCACAGTATATGTTTTGCTAAAAATATAAAAATGTTATGATCAACAACCCTTTCCATTTTTTTTTTCAAATTTGCCTTTTCTTTTACAGCTATGGCCCTGTATTAGTAAACTGTGACTACAACAATGTCTTTCTTCAAAATGAGTATCCTTGTCTCAGTGCTAACCTACTCTACCCCTATAGTTTCCTACATATCTACAATCATACAGTCACATCTGAAAGTGGGCTACAGGTATGTCTTTAAAATTTCTACTGTCCAATCTTTTTATGACTGTCCTACTTCATTTTACCATGCCTCTTATTAAGACATCCTACTATAGACATTCTCTAGCAAAGGCTATAATTATTAGAGAATTAAAATTAGAATACAATGATCTCAAAACAAACATCTAAGAATGACTAAAGAAAGGCTTAACATAGCACATAAGAAGAAGAAACAATAACAAGTTTCTTTAAAAAGGAAAAGATCTAATTGATAGAAATCTTATTTCTTCAATGTTATTCAATGCCATATGCTTTCTCTACCCTGAGAATGATACTTAAAGCAAATTATGAGATGGGTTCTGTTCTCTTACAGTTTTACCCTCAAAAATACCATATGGACAAACAGGTTAAATATATCTTTGTGAATATATGTTACACACACTGCAAACTATTTAGAATATCTACTGGCACACACCTTCCCTTTTTTGTTCTTATAAATTTTACTTCCAGCTTCAATTCTCTCCTTCCCTCCTCCAACCACTAAAAAGAAATAAAATGTCCATTATACATATGAAGTTATACAAAACTCACTTTCACATTAGCCATGCTGTGCCCCCCCCCCAAAAAAAAACCAAGAAAAAAAGTGAAAAAATAAACTCCTATCTAGACGCAGAGTTCATCAGGTAGATAGCATGTTTTCATCATAGGTCCTTTGGAACTATTGGATCAGATTAGCTACATTTTTCATGGTTGAATATTATTATAATATTGCTGTTACTGAATATACATCATTCCTGAGAAGGACACATGGCAAATGAATAATAAAGTAGGGGTAGATGGCAAGTACTTTCACTTAGAAAAGAAAAAAATGTGAGGAGAAAGGAAGTTAGAAGAATGAAGGGATCACACAAGGCTAACTTATAAAGAAAAGGTTTAAATTTTAAATAAGTTAGACAGTCATTAATTGATTTATCAAAGCAGAGTCGAAGTGGCCTACAGTAAGCAGGAGGAATACCAGGTACCTTAGTCTGCAAGAGATGGTGAAGCTTATTACTAAAGCTATGGGTAAGAATTTTAATCAATAAGAAAGGAATCTCTACTCCAAGCTTTTAGGTATAGATTAGAATTATATGCAATTCAAAATTACCAAGGGGGATGGAGTACTGAGAGTATAGCCAGTGAGTATATGGCATAAGAATTCTATATAGGAGGTTATCAGGGTCAAGACTAATTGTCAGTCTATATGGGGTATTTTTGTTTGGAAGAATTCGATAATAAGAGGGTAGAACAGAGAAGAAATAAAAGGATTATGACAGAAGAAATAATTGAACTTAAAAACTTCCCAGTATAAAGCAAAGCAGTATCAAAAGTTATATAAGTAATGAAACCTACCCCGCCCCCTGAAAATCTCTACCTGTTAACATCTTTCAGAAGTCCATACATGAGGTTCACTTACATCCAAGTCAGTGAACATGAATTAAACCAAAGCACCTGTGTGTATTACTGTGTTAGACATTAGGTCAAAAATTCTCTCTTTCATGGAGTTTACAATACAGTATGGGGGACAGGAAGGGATGAAGAGAGGACTGTCATAACAGAAACAAATTATATTGAAGAATAATATATAAGTGCATTCATTACCAACAGGGCTGGAAGGTGTGTGGAGGTAACACTTGAAATGGGGTTGAAAGAATTAAGTAGGGGGTGGTGGATCAAGAAGTACTGCTAATTGACCTATCCCTTCTTCCCCCAAACATCCAAACAGATTGAGAAAACTCATCAAAATAAATCCTGATGGGGAAACATCACAAGTCATTTTTCAAGTCAAGAGGGCACAAGGAGACAGACATCTGCAGACAGACAGAGGGAACAGAGTCTGGACAGAAGAAACATGGATGTGGAGCACAGCACAGGCAGGTGTTGTGTACCACACTAGGGACAAGAAGAGCCCAAAGATCCAGCTGAGTGGGGTTAGGAACAGACGACAACTGACAGCTGTATCCTTCACTACCCGAGGGTTCCCAGTAGGAGAAAATAATCAATAAAGGGACACTGTCTGACTTCTGGGGGGAGTGGAATAAGAGGTAAAATAGATACTTTGCTACTTCTTTTAGGTATCAATGATTCTAATGCTGAGAAGACATGGGTCCTTTGAGACTTGGTAGTAATAAAACATAAGCAACCATCTACAGCAGATTTATCTGAAGAGAACTATTATCAGAGTAACTAAGAATATAATACCTTCAATACAGTTAAAACATGTTAGATGATACCTAAAACTGAGAAATGAACCAGAGCCAGTTGTGTTGCATGTTAAGATAAGTGAATAGCTGTTGCTTAGTTCTGATGTAGGCCCAGAAAATTAAGAATGGAAAAAAAGAGTCAAGAAAATGCAGATTGACAAAAAGTCCTCGTGCAATGAGATCAGTGAAGACTTTACCAAGTGAGTCTTCCATCCCAAGGACAAGAAGAAAAAAAAATGTTACAAATAGGCAAAATGTATACTAGAGAAATTAAGGAAAGGAATTCAAGTAAGGTGGTAACAAAGAAGAGCTACAAAAAGTCCTTGAAAGTTGTTCGGACAAAGATTAATTACCAAGAAAGATAGCCAATACAACTTTTAACATTATAGAAGAAAACAACACACTTTGAGAGAAAACATCTTTTCCTTGGTGTTTTTAACCTTCTCTCCATCTGACAGGGGCATCTATTCCAAGAACCCTGAATATAATTACTTAACTTTTCATGTATTAAGTCCTCTGTTTTCCCAAACTAGTGTAAACTTATTCTGGGTAGGAGGTTATACATACTTGGATTCCCTCCTCGTCCCCTAATATCTAATGGCACAGATTCAGTGAATCTTTGTTCAAAGAATTGTTTGTATTCTCCCCTACATGAAAAGCAGTCAGTGTAATCTGAAAGTTTAAAGAAGTTGTCCACATTTACTTCCAATTCAATCCTAGACATATATGACTATAAGGGCAATTTTGAAGACTCTCAGAAAGCAGGAGGAACAAGTTATAGATCTGCAAGTAGGCAACTATCAACTGAAGAATGGAGAATGGATGGATGCACGGATGGACACACATAATTAAGTGTTTACTATGTGACAGGCTAAGCTCAAAGGATACAAATAAAAGGAAACAAAACAGTTCCTGTACACAAGGAGTTTATATTCTAATGGGGGGAAAACAGCTCATAATCCGAAAAGGGAGAGGGTAAGGCATAGAAATGGTTCTGATAAGTAAGGCAAAAGCTCACTTACTGGAACTAAGGTACCACGGGAAAAAGTCACATTACCTGTGGGGAGGACAAAGAGTGATAGTCCATGTAGTAGAGCAGGTACCATAATATAGTGGAAATCTCCCCTCCTCCCAGTAAAATTCACTTATCAGAGGCAGAGGTCGAGGTTGCCAGGGGGAAGGAGAAAATATACATATATCTACACATAAAATGAATAAAATGGAAACAACAAATATGAAGAATTCAGAAAATCATGGGAAGATCTGTAATGCAGAATAAAATAAGCATAACTAGAAAAGCACTGTGCATAATTACTAAAATAATGCCAATGAAAACAGAAGAAAAAAGACAGTTGAATTTTGAATAACTGTAAGAGCAATCCCCGTCCTCAAGAGTGGGTGATGAAACACACCTGTCTGACAAGAGATCTTGAGATCCATGAGTATGAAATGGTACCTGCACTATCAGACTAGGTCTCTATACAACAATTTTCCTTACCTTTTTTTTTTTTGTTATAGTTGCTGTTGTTACAAAGGAGGTCATTCCGTCAATGAACTTTCATTAAGCACCTACTGTGTACCAGCATGTGCTAAGCTCTGGGGATACAAATAAGAAAAGGAAACACAGTCGCTACCCCCAAGGAGCTCACAATCTAATGCGGGAGACAACAAGCAAATAAATATATATGAACAAGCTATGTGGAGTATTTTAAGAGAGGAATGGAGGGGAGGAAAGGAGAAAAGAGGAAACTTTCGGCCCAGTATCACAACCCTTCCCCTACCTAAAATGAAGATAGATTAAATGGAAAGGCTTCCCAAAGAAGATAGGGTTTTAGTTGGGAACTTAAAAGAAGTCAGTAAACAGAGATGTCAAACTAACTGGTATAAAAACAAAAGGCATCAAGAAACGATGAAAAAAAAATAGGCTGCAACACCATATTTTACCTTTAGAACTTCATATTTCTATTTAGCAATGGATTAAAGACTATAATGACTTTTAGAGAGGAGTCACAGCACTTGATTTCTCCTAAACCAGTTTGAATGATGTAAAATAGTGAAAAAGCAAATTCTGGAAAAAATATAAAAGAACTTTTGACATTTTTGCAACTTAGGTTTCTTTTTATGCCAAATAACTACCTTTTACATACTTTATTAATTCTATCAGAACAGTTATTTGGCAAATATCAAGGTAAAAACACCTCAACTCTCAACAACCCACAGTAAAGAAAGGCTGTGTTAACTATTGGTTTAAGTAGAGACATGATAAAAAGCAAATACTTAGAGCATGATTACATTCATAAGCATGAATAGAGAAATTCCAAACTGGTTCAGTCTTATAGACCTAATACTAATGCTGCTGTTTTAATGAGACTAGAATAAATACATGTGAAGAAAACTGTCATAACTGCAAATAGAAACTACATTGCTAATGTTTAAGCATTTTTTTTGTTGGTGCTCGTTAATCTTACAAAGCTATAATAAGTCTGATATATGGACTACTGTTTTAACTTGGGTTAAAATGAATCATATTGATTAAAACAAAGTGTTTAATTTTAAAATATTCCATAAGCAAACCAGTACAACTAATACTCCCCTGATCCCCTCCCCCCCCCAAAAAATTTACTATCATCTTCTTTGTGTACCTTTGGCCCAGTATCACAACTCTTCCCCAAGCATTATTTATATCTATGTCAAAAGATTATTTAGGTCAAAGAATTCTGACGGTGACAGTAAGTATTCGAGGTGTTTTGTTATTTGTTCTTTTTTTTTTCCTTGCCCTTGTGTGGTCACTTGGCCTCTAGTCTTTCTCTGAAAAAGAATACATTGGGTGACATGTTTTCTAAAGACTCCCAGATCTATCATTATATGAATAATATAAAAGAAACTCAGAGATATTTCACTATTGGGCGTACCTCACTCTTCTTTTAAGTTTTACTTTGTTAAACAGAAGATGCCATAAAAATCCAGGGTAGAGGTAACAGTGAAAAGAACTAGGGGTCCAAATCCCAAGCCTGACTTCACTTGGGGAAGTGACTTGCCCCTCTCAGGGCCTTGGTTTCTTCATATGTTAGATAAGGAGGCTAGACTAGATGATTTCTAAGGTCCCTTCTAGTTCTAAATCCATGATCTCATGTTTTTGGGACATGTCATTTAGCCAGATATGTTTTGTACTAGTTATATGTTATGAAAGACTGCTCCAGCGTGAGAATCCTCAATTCATACTTAAATAGTGCTCTAAACACCCTTCTGTCTTTTATTATGTCTATTATTAAAGCAACAATTAATATAACTTTTCTTAACTATGGGTTATCGAGTGGTGCTATATCTGACTTTAATATTTGCCAAATTCTGTCCATTCTGGTAGCATTCCAAGTGTGTGCTAATAAAGAGAAACTACAGATTATGATCAAAAAGAACAAGAAAAACTATTTGTCAATTCAGTAGTATTTCTTAGAGAAACATCTATTTCATTTTCTATGAGCCCTCCAGACGCCACCTCCCCCCCCCCAAAGAAGCTTGAATGACAAGTACTGAAGCTGACCAATCCTACACTAGAGATAGTTTTTATCCAGAATTTTTAATTGGTCGTAGTGGGGGTACTGGTATGAGGCAGACAAAGTGGCTTCACACTCAGATAATGGACTCATCAACTCAATCCTAACAGTGGGGGAAAAAAATCTAGTTTTAATGTACAAATTGGTGAAATCTGATCCATCACCGAAAAAATACATATTAAAAAGTCATATGATTTTTAAAATTATTTTAAATAACATTTTAAATGCATCCCGGAAAACTCTAAATTTAAATTTGCCTTCTCTGTCACTGATCCAATGTTCTCTTATTTGTGTATAATACTTTTGTACTAAACACATAGAAGTAATAGATTATAACACACAATATTATATACGCAAAATAAATTTCACTTTTTTGCAAAGGCATATGCATAAATTATTCTGTTCAGAATGTTAACTAGATCTTATTACCTTTTAAATCACCCCTCTCATTTGGTAGAAATCACATTCTTTTGACAAGTGTATTTCACAATTTCAAGCTAAGTGTATGGGCTACTGGTATGTGAAAGCACTGACAAATTCCCAAGGGAGGATCACACCTTCTTGCTGACAGCCATGTGGTTAGTTTTCTTGCATTACCATACTCCTTAGTAGAGAGAAACTAACAATTATACTTTCATTCCATGAATGTGTTATTTATTCATCCTTGTATACTATTTCCCTACATAAACTTTAGTCATAGTTTCCAACCCTTATTAACAAAATTTCCAATGAAAAAAAATCTAATACCGTCTAACAGTACACCTAAAATGTTTCCTATAATTTAGAGAGCTGATTTATATTATGACAGTTCTGCTTTGGTAGTAAAATATTTTTGTTTATAACTAGCAGATTTACCCTGAGAGAATGGTTAGGTAGTTTGGTTAGTTATAAGAAAAATAGAAAACACTTGCTTAAGGGAGAAGATAAAGGGCAGATGACTGAATCATACTAAAACAATGAAAAATACTCACAATCAACTCCCAGAGACCTGAATACTAAAAACAGCATGGGAATAAGCAACTGTTTTTTGTATAGGGAAGCTTATCTACTGATATACACAATATAAAAGATATACATAAGTAGAGACTTTTAGTGTCACCTATACCTATCAATAACACTTACTGTTGAAAAGTATTCTTGGAGGGGATTCCCAAAGTTTCCTAAAAACAAATTCTTTACTTAATACATATTACTCAGACTATTTAGAGGACATCAAAAGACCTCTTGCTTCAGGCTTCATTCTATTTTTGTCTTTAAAAAAATTTATTGGTCGTCTTTTTTAAAAAATCACTGTCAGGTGGCTAGGTGGCACAGTGAGTAAGTAGAGCGCTGGCCCTGAAGTCAGAAGGACCTGAGTTGGGATCTGGCCTCAGACACTTAACACACACAAACAAAAACCCAGCCGTGTGACCTTGGGGCAAGTTACTTAACCCCGATTGCCCTCCCCCCCCCAAAAAATCACTGTCACTTCTTTTTTTTTTTTAAACAAATGCTTTATTAACTTCACTGTCACTTCTAACTACCCCCTAACCCCCACCCTCACCCCATAGTATTTTTTCCCTTATAACAAATAAGTAGTCTCTTTTTTGAGGTCATTCTATTTTCACAATATTCTATTTTGGTTGCTTTGCTGCTGAGGTGTGAAACACCTCCTCCTCTTCCTCCTCATCCCTTTGCAGAAGCGATGGTCCATGGATATGAACCATTCTATGATTTGTTTAGTCACTTCTTGGGCTGATGGGCATTCACTTTGTTTCTATTTCTTTTCTACTACAAAAGGGGGTACTATTAATCTTTTTCTCTATGTGGGACCTTTCCCTTTTCTAATCTCCTTGGAGTATATGCCTGCCTCCCCCTCACCTCTACAGCACCCATCTACCACCATGCATTACCTTATATTAACTTGGTTCCTATTTTCTATCTATCATTCATGTAAATGTTGTTTCCCCTGACAGAATGGAAGCTCCTTTAGCATATAGGTTTTTGTTTCTTTCCAAGAACATAACAGATACTTAAAGCTCTGGTAGTGGTATCAATTAATTAACTAACATTTATTAAGTGTCTACTATGTGCCAGAAATGTGCTAAGCACTGGGGACACAAAAAGAGTTAGTAAGAGACAGTGTCCCTGTTCTCCAGAAATTTACAATCTAATAGGGGAGAAAATACATAAACAAATACAGACACACAGAGCAAGTTATATAGGATAAACAGGAAATCATTAACAAAGGGAAAGCACTGAAATTAAGAGTAGTTAGGGAAGGCTTCCTGTAGAAGGTGGTATTTTAGTTAGCACTGAAAAGAAGCCAGGAAGGTCAGCAGTCAGAAGAGGGAGAGCATTTGGCTTGGGTGATGGCCAGAGAAAATGCCTAGAGCAGAGTGATGGAATGTCTTGTTTGTGGTACAGCCAGATGTTCAGTGTCACTGGATCAGAGAGTACATACATGTCAGAGAGTAAGGCTTAAGAAGACTAGAAAGGTAGGAGGGGGTTAGATTATGAAGAGTTTTGAATTCTGAACATTTTGTATTTGAACCTGGAAGCAAAAGGGAGCCACTAGAATCTGTTAAATAAAAGGGAGAGTATGGGATGGGAGGAGAAGTATATGTAACATGATCTGATTTCTGTTTTAGGTAAATCACTTTAACGCTGAATGGGAGGATGGACTGGAGTGGGGAGAGACTTGGGAAGACAGACCTATCAACAGGCTTTGCAATAGTACAGACATGAGGTGATGAGGACCTGCACTGCAGCATTGGTAGTGTCAGAGGAGAGAAGGGGGTATATTAAGGGTCATTGCAAAGGTGAAATCAATAGACCTTGGCAATAGCTTGGATATGGAGGATGACAGAGAGTGAGAAATTCAAGGTGACACCTAGGTTGCCAGCTAAGTGACTGGGAGGATGGTGTTGCCTTTCACAGTAATAGTGAAAGAAGGGGGGTGGGGAAGGGTTTGAAAGAAAGATTTTTTTATTGGGTCAAGATTTGAGAAAAAAGATGGTTAAGTTCTGTTTCACTGAGTCAAAAGTATAAACACTTTAATAAATATTTGAGGGGTAGCTAGATGGCGCAGTGAGTAGAGCGCCAGCCCTGGAGTCAGAAGGACCTGAGTTCGGTTCCAGCCTCAGACACTTAATACACACAAACAAAAACCTAGCCATGTGACCTTGGGCAAGTTACTTAACCCCAACTGCCCTCCAAAAAGCAAAATAAATAAATATTTGGATGTGATTCCAAATTGTTTTCCAGAACAGTTAAACCAATTTACAGCTCTACCAACAGTGCTTGGCTTGTCTGTCTTACCATGCCCCTCTAATATTTAACATTTTCTTCTCTGACAGTATGATGGGTATGAGGTGAAACTTCAGAGACATTTTAATTGGCCATTTCTTGTTAATAATAATTTGGAACATTCTTTCAAAAGGATGTTAACAGCTTATATATTTTTTTCTTTTTTAAATATCCTTTGGTCACTTATCTATAGTGGAATGGCTTTTTCTTATATATTTGTACCAACTCTATAAATCTTAAATATCAGATCTTTATCAGAGCTAGAGCTATTTTTAGTTGCATACTCACCATTTATTGTCCGCTTGGCTTCTATGACATGGTCCTCTCTTGGACCACTGTTTATTACATACTCAAATTCAAAGATGAATGAATATGTACCTACTTCAAGAAGCTTCCACTTTATTATTCTGGTTCTGGTGGCTTCAATTTAAATACTCAGTCAAAACTTTCACTAGACTCCAGTCCCATGTTTCTAGTTACCTATTTCTATGTTTCTGTTCTACCTGTGTAGCAGACTGAGAGCCAGAAGTCAAGTCAAGAAGACATGGGTTCAAGCCCCACCTTGAATTTATACTGGCTAGATAGCTCTGGGCAAGTTATTTAATCTGTCAGTGCACCTAAGCACTTCTGGACAGCAATGAAATCAAATCAGTCAATACTTAAAAAAATTAATTCCTACTTATTCACTGGAAGGTCAAATACTGAAGCTGAAGCTTAAGTAGACATATTAGAAGGCAAGACTCACTGGAAAAGATGCTCATGTGGAGAAAAATGAAAGGCAAAGGAGAAGGCAGAGGATAAAATGGATAGACAGTGTCATGGAACAATGAACATAAAGCTGGACAGACTTTTAGAGGGAGTAGAAGTCAGAAGGACTTGCTGTGCTATGGTCCATGGGTCACAAAGAGCTGGACATGACTGAACAATAATGAGGCCCAAGCCATCAACTCGTTTAAACAAAAAACTGAAGAACATTTAAGCAACCTGCATTGGTAAAGGGATGTTCACCTCCCCAATTTCCTATAACAATAAAACAACAGGTATAGAACCCCACATCCACCCTGCCCCCTCAAAAATTTGGAAGTCTAAAATCAAATGCCATCACAAAAGAAACAGTCAAAGTATCTGGGTTCAAATTCGCCCTCCAGTTAGTACTAACTACCCATGTGGTTCTTTTAAAATGAAGGAGTTGGATTAGGTGGCTTCTAAGTACCCAGATCTTTGATCTTAAGTGCTTTAAAAGTTCCCTTTCCTATACTTCCTACTTATGTCAATGGACTAATAAAATAATGGTTACCTTTAGATTTCTTCTCCTCTCTCTTACCAATCATCACCATCCAAGACCTACTGGCTCTTTTTTTTTTGGCTTTTTGGCTTTTTTGAGTGGGGAGGGCAGGGCAATTGGGGTTAAGTGACTTGCCCAAGGTCACATGGGAAGTAAGTGTTAAGTGTCTCATGCCAGATTTGAACTCAGGTCCTCCTGACTCCAAGGCCCATACTGTATTCACTGCGCCACCTACCCACCCTGTGTGAAACTGGTTTCTTATACTAGATTTCTAGTTCTCCTCTCCTGACTGTCGTTATTCTAAAATGAACCCTCCATGGAGGGTTGGGACTATATTAAAGAACCAACCTCTACTTCTATTCTGCCCTCACTACTCCTCCAATCCCATGGTCCCTATCCTATATTCTGCTACCAGATTACAGTAAGTACAAATTCCATCATGTTACTCTTCCCCCTACTGATAATAAATCAAGCCTGGGTTTTGTTTTGGTTTTTTGTTTTTAAATAAGCTATCTGCATTTGGGACCTAGCACAGTATTAGGAAGACAATAAGCACTTAATTACTTCTTGTTCAAATAAATTAAGAAACTGATTATTAATATGCCTGAATATATTCACTTTCTCAGTGACATAGGGTACCAGCTGTCCATATAACCATGTTACAGCCTCAAATGCAACTCCTCTGAGGTCACAGAATGTCATTAATAAAAACAATTATGCTTATCATTATAGTGTTAGAGATGTAAAAGGCTGTAGCATTCACTTAGTCACATAAGAGAAATAAAGTACCTTAGTGGCCCCTGAGCTCAAGCTATAGCTGAAAATGAATCCCCACGACAACACTTAAGGTTATAATTATTATCTGAACTTCGCTTCGAGACCTAAGGAGCAGGGGAAGTGCACTATTTCCCAAAGTACCTCAATCAACTTACAGATAACTATTATTATTGGGAAGATTTTCCTGACATCTAGTCTAAATTTGTCTCTATGCAAATTCTATCTACTGTTCTTAGTTCTGCCCTCTGGAGGCCAAACAGGACAAATTTAATAATCCTATTCTACAATTAAAATCTTTCAAGTCCTTGGTTTCCCACTTTCCCTCCAGTTTTGTCGACACTGAACATATTCCATTTCTTCGACCAATTCTCATATAACAAGGACAAATGGCTCTTTACCATTTTGACTGCCTGCCTCTAGTGCTCTCCAGTTATCTATGATGTGGTATCTAGAACTTAATATAACACTCTAAAAGTACAGCTTGAGCACACTGTCTTGTTTGGCCATTGATTCCACTAGTGACTTGTACTGACCTTTTAGTATACTTAAAAAAAAAACAAAACAACTTCATCTTATACAATGAAGTTGATTTTCTGAAAACACTTCATTTTATACACAGGGAAAACACTTGGGGAAAAGTGACTTGCCCAAGGGCACACAGCCCTCGGTAGTATGGCAGAGAAGGGATCTAAAGCCCAGGACTCCTGAGCAGCATGCCTGGCAGCGTTCTTACCACAGCCTACAATGTTGCCTCTCACTAAAAAATCCAATCTTTTGATCTTTCTAAGAATGGCACAAATATTTATCACATATATTATTCAACTATCCTTTTGAAGTTTCTTCAAGGTAACTTAATTTTTAAAAACCAAAATATACTAAGGGTTCTGTGTCCTTTCCTCTTTTCTATCTTTCTTTTTATTTCTCCTTTAAAACTGATCATGATATGGAACTGAGGAAATATTTTTAATATTTACACATACATATAAAATTTATTCCACATATAATGTTCCACGTTTTAAATAACATTTTAAATATTCACTAGCCAAATTAAATATTTTTATATTTTGCTGAGCAAAAAAATTTAAGTGGCCCACTTTATTTTTATTCCCCACCCCACCCCCAAAGAAAAGTAATAAATGAAGATAGTTTTCTAACTATATTTCTTCTGTATCTCAGTTTCTTCATCTATAAAAATCAAAGGATTCAACTAGATGAGCTCTAAAGTCTCTTCCAATTCTAAATCTAAGGTATTAGATTTATGTATTTATATATTAACTTTTCAATACAGCCTGAAAAGTCTTTTAAATTCAGAGAAACATAATCCAATTCAATAAACATTTTATTAAGTTTATCAGTGTATCATTTGTACCATACATACAAAAAACAGAATACAGAATGGGAGAATAGAAGAGAATACAGAATTGGAAGAGGGAAAATACAGGTGTCTAAACATTATTTGTTATTCTGGATAACTGAAAGATTAATGTAAATGGCAAACCCTTGATATTCTGTGTTAAGACATTCAGCAGTCTCTAAAAAGTGACTACCACCACAATACAGGAGTTAGTGATCGAATAAATATACTATAAGATACATATTTAGGGGTAAAAAGAGAACTCTCAGTGAAGTCAAAGCCAATAAGCTAGCCCATCCTCTCCCCTGGATGTTCAGTTTCTAAAATCATGGATTTTTTTCCCCTAGACTAGAGTTGCAGAATTGTCAAAACAGCAAGGAGCCTGGAATACTGAGAGGTTTTTGTACTATCTTTCCCTCCCAATCTCCATTCTCTTCCTTCCTATCTCAATTTTTTTACTAGATCTGACTGCCTTCAACCTCCCCTCTGCTTCAGAAAGTAACTTTTCCAATAGTCAGAGATAAAGCAAAAAACCCAAACCTAAATGAAAGCCAAAAGAAAAATCTTAAAATAATTGAAACCATTATTTTTCCCTTAACATGTATTAAATATATTAATTTTTAACACTGCTCTCCTAAATAAACAAATAAATAAATGACTGAATGAATAAATAAATAAATGGATGGATGGATGGATGAATGAGTGAATGGATGAATGAATGAATGAATGAACAGACAGATAAGATAGCTTTGTTTAGTCGTGTCTATTATTATGGAGTTTGAAAGCAAACAACCTATCTTGTGAGAGTAAGGACTTCATTTTTTGTCTTTTTTTAGATCCCCAGTGCTTTAGCACAGGCCCAGGTATGTATTGGGTACTAACTATGGCCTGGCAAAGCATCAAAAAAGAAAAATACAGTTACAAAACTAATCTTTGTAAATATCCTACTTTATTTTGTATTTGCTATTGGGATTATAAACTGCTCAAGTGAAGAGGACCAGGTTGCCAAACGAATAAGATAAAGCATTTAGCTACACTTTACTCCTACTTAATGAATAAGGGTAAAACTTGAAAGAGGAAAGACTCTTGGGCAAAAGCAGAAAAAAAGAATTGTACCAAAGATTCAAAACTTCAAATCCTATATAACTCTTTAAAATTATTTCCCAAAGCAATAGAAATCAATCCCTTGATAAGACCTGAAGAAATTCAAGCCCTAATAAATAAGACACTGTAATTAATTTTTTGGCTAATTTTTCTTTAAATTCTTAAGAAAAACATGTTGAAAGGTAAAAATATAAGTCAACAAGCATTTTAATAACCAAACATTTTGTAAAGTTTAAAATGAGAAAAGAAAATTATCGGGAAAAATTATTGGAGTTATATAGTTTTTTTTTAAGGTTGCTTTTACTTTAAAAAAAAGATAATTGTACATGTTCAAATTGAAGTAATTATCCTTTTGCTAAGTGTTATTTTTCTCTGTGTTGCAAAGATGTATAAGAAAAGGTTCTGAAAATGTAGAATATGTCATTTTTCTACAATGGCAGGGTGGAGCTGAGCAGAGGACAAAAGTACTAATAATGTCAGGTATTCAAGAGACACTGACTCTGTAAATCTCCTATTAACCAGAAGTGAAAGAATTTCCATTGTGCCACATGAAGCTCAAACAGGAACAAATACATGAAATTTGACCTTTACATTTTACTTCAAAAGGGTTGGTTCCCTTGGTTGCAGTTCTCTTTCCTCTCTCTTCTGTCCTTCTCTGACACATGTTGGTATGGTGCTTCCAATGTCCCCCAATTCTTTATTTCTGAGTCTACACACTAAAAATTCTCAATTTACTTCTATCTAAAACATGCAGAAACATTCTGGGAAGTTTTAAATAGTAGAGTTAGAGAATGAAATAACAATACAGATTTAAAGGGCAGTGCTAGTTATCTGAATAGTTCCTAGTAGCCTCTCAGCTGACAACGATACAACTATACTGGTCAAACACATATGGAAATACTAATGCATGAACAGGATGTGCCCAGAATATTAAAGGGAGAAAGGAAGCTTAGAACAAATTGAAGCTGTTCAACAGTGGCACACTTAAAATATTTATGAACACATATGAATCAGGTATTTCTTTTCTTTCAAAGACTCTCTCACAAGCAACAGAACTACTTTAGATGCCAGTAACTAAGTTGCCAGTAATCTTCCAACGAAAAAAACTTTGCAATTTTCCAAGATGTTTTTTATTCAATTAAGAATGCAGTACAGGGGGGCGGAGCCAAGATGGCGGAGTAGGAACAGCTCATCCAAGCCACTCTGCCCCCAGATTCCCCCCAAACGATGTAAAAGGGGACTCTGAACAACTTCTGGAGCCCCAGCACCCACAGAACGACACAGAGAAGCGAAACTCCCGCTGAGGACAGCCCAGCAGCCCTGCAGGAAGAACCAGCACAGCGGTCTGGGAGCCGGCAGAGCGCAGGAGCCAAGCCTAGCCGAGCCCAGGTCCGCGTGAGCCGAGGTTTTAGCCCCAGGGCGGCAGGGCCAGCAGCCGG
Organism: Gymnobelideus leadbeateri; assembly: GCA_011680675.1. Taxonomy (NCBI): domain Eukaryota; kingdom Metazoa; phylum Chordata; class Mammalia; order Diprotodontia; family Petauridae; genus Gymnobelideus; species Gymnobelideus leadbeateri. Next base: position 174,631 of record WOXC01007316.1, on the reverse strand, counting down.
CTGGAGGAACCCCAGAACACCAGGAACTGTGGAGACGCCAGAATTATCAACATAGACTTGCCTAGGACAAAGTAAGAGGTTAGTGTCCTATGGACTCTGGGACCTGTATTTGGGGAATGCGTCAGCTCCCTCCCCTGGGGGCTAGAAGCCGCTGAGGAGACACGCCATTTTGTAGTTTTCAGAGGCATTTCCGGCTCCCAGCCTACAAATCGTGGGGAGATCCAGCGATCAGTCTTGGGGGGTAATCGCTCTTGCTTTAACCTCCCTGGATCTGGATTGTGATCTAGGGTAGAAGTTGTGGGTGGGTTTACAGCTTGCCAGAAACGGAAGTTGCCCCCCACACGTTCGGGACGAAAATTCCTCTATCTGGCCTTAAAGCCATAGTGTGGCAACAAGCCCAAAAGTCAAGCAATTAAGTGGCAACATGCCAAGGCAAAGGAAACAGAAAAATGCAACCCTAGACTCCTATTTTGGGGGCATAGAGCGGGAAAAGGACTGTGAGGTCAGAAGTCCTGCTCCAAAAGCCCCAGGGGAAAACATGAGCGGGTTGCAGGCCATAGAGGACCTTAAGAAGGACTTTAAAAATCAAATAAGAGAAGTGGAGGAAAAATTGGAAAGAGAAATGAGAAGGATGCAGGAAAAGTATGAAATGAGGGTCAACAGCCTGACTGAGGAAAACAACACCTTAAAAAATAGACTAACTCAAATGGCAAAGGAGGCCCAAAAGGGCAATGAGGAGAAGAATGCCTTAAAAAGTCGAATTTGCCAGATGGAAAAAGAATCTCAAAAGTTCACTGAGGAGATTCATTCCTTCAGAGTTAGACTGGAGCAAATGGAAGCTAATGACTTTATGAGAAATCAAGATGCTGTTAAGCAGATCCAAACAAATGAAAGATTAGAAGGCAATGTGAAATATCTCATGGGAAAAACCACTGACCTGGAAAATAGATCCAGGAGAGACAATTTAAAAATTATTGGACTACCTGAAAGCCATGATCAAAGAAAGAACCTAGAAATCACCCTTCAAGAAATTCTCAAGGAAAATTGCCCTGATGTTTTAGATCCAGAGGGCAAAATAGAGGTTGAAAGAATCCACAGATCACCTCCTGAAAAAGATCCCAAAAAGAAAACTCCCAGGAATATTATAGCCAGGTTCCAGAATCCCCAGATCAAGGAGAAAATACTCCAAGCAGCCAGGAAGAAACAATTTCAATATTGTGGAAACACAATCCAAATAGCCCAGGACCTGGCAGCTTCTACACTGAGGGGTTGAAGGGCATGGAATATGATATTCCAGAGGACAAAAGAGCTGGGAATGAACCCAAGGGTCACCTACCCAGCAAAACTGAGTATTTTGTTTCAGGGGAAAATATGGTCATTCAGTGGAATAGAGGACTTTCAAGCATTCTTGAGGAAAAAACCAGAATTGAATAGAAAATTTGACACCCAGACACAAGAAGGAAGAGATGCCTGAGAAGGTAATCAGGGAAAAGAAATCAAAAGGAACTTATCAAAGTTGAACTATTTACATTCCTATATGGAAAAAGCAATAACTGTGACTGATGATATCTTTCTCAGTATGAGAATAATGGAAGAAGGGTGTGTGGTCATATGAATACATATGTGAATGTGTGTGTATATGGTTACAGTTATATATGGATAGAGGGCATAGGTTGAATTTGTTGGGAAGGGAGGATACTCAAGGGGTGAAATTATGAGGTGAGAGAGGAAAGTGGCAAGAGGAGATGGGGAGAGACAGGGTAGGGTAAACTATCTCATGTAGAAGAAGCAAGGGGAAGTGGTTGCAAGGGAGGGGGAGAATAGGAAGGCAAAAAAGGCAAAACCACATTCTCATTGAATTTGGTTCAGGGAGAGAATGACATACATACTAAATGGGATATCTCAACCTGCAGCAGAATAGGGGGAAGGGGGATGAGAGGAGGGATGATGGATGGGAGGGCATCCTTGGGGGGAGGGGAGGTTGGAAGTACCCACTATAGAAGAGGGACAGGATCAAGTAGGGAATGGACCAGGTGGGGGGTGGGATGAGTGGGAGGGAATTATAAGCAGCCTTGTACAATATATCTACTATGATAATGTTTTGCATAGCTAGACATGTACAACATATACTGAATTACTTATCTCCCCAGAGGGAATGGGTGACAAGGGAGGAAGGAAATGGATCTGAAATGAGGTCTTAACATTAAATGTTTCAAATATATATAAATATTATTATTAATACTCTTTTGCTTATAATTGGGAGATAAGATGTGCAGGCATTGGGACACAAAGATTCACCTTCCTCTAATGAAAAGTCGAAGGGGGTATGGGAGAAGGTATGGGAGAGAGCAGACTGGAGGAAGCGATATCTTGTGGGACTGCTATTCCGGGAGGTTGGGTGGGGGAAAATGATTGTAACTCAAAATCTGGCGGAAATGAATGATGTAAAACAGAAGTTAATAAAGCATTTGTTTAAAAAGAAAAAAAAATTGTGGGGTGGCTAGGTGGTGCAGTGAGTAGAGTGTCGCCCTGGAGTCAGAAGGACCTGAGTTCGGATTCGGCCTCAAACACTTAACGCACACACAAACAAAAACCTAGCCGTGTGACCTTGGGCAAGTTTCTTAACCCCAATTGCCCTCCAAAAAGGCAAAAAAAAAAATTGTGGTTTTTCAAAGAAATATATATAGAAATAAATTTTCATCAACCCAGAGCCCATCTTTCTACCGTCTTCAATTAGAAAACTCTTTACTGTTGAGTTTTCTCAAAACCTGGTACCTCTTGCCACTTTCTGACAGATCAAATGTCCATCTCTAAAAAAGGGTTCTTCCTACCTTAATTTAAAGATGTTCAGTAAGATATAATTTCTTCCTACAACAGTTTATGAAAAAGTTTAGAATTCTGAACTCTTCTCTAAATTTAGCAGTTCATCTGACCCAGAGCTATGGCAGAACCATTTCTATTACTTGGTATAAATAGTTATCCACAACACATCCATCACATGGGTGAAGGGACTAAAGAGGAAGATGCCAACTGCTGGAGAGGGCTGCTGGAGAACAAGATAACACAGTGTTGGTTGAGCTATGAATTGGTCCAACACTTAAGAAAACAATTTGAAACTCTACTCCAAAATTAACTAAACTGCATACCACAGTTAGGCACAGGTGCATATCCTAATAAGTAAAAGATAATGGGAAAATGATAAAATGTTTCTCAGCAGTAGGTTTCATTGTAGCAAAGAAACAGAAAAAAGATGGATGCTCATTAAACTGAGAAGTGGCTAAAAATATTATGGGGGGCAGCGTGTACAGGGTAGAAGTGGCAGTGGCTCAGTGGATAGAAAGAACTCTTGATCTTGGAATCAGGGAGAATGCCTGAATCAAAATCCAGCCTTAGGCACTTAGTAGATATATGACTGGGCACCTGTTTGCCTCAGTTCCTCATCTATAAAATGAGTTAGAGAAGGAAATGGCAAACAACTCTAGTATCTTTGCCAAAAATCCCCTTACCCCCAAAAATGGTGTCATGAAGAGATGGACATGACTGAAACCACACATGCATGCATACACACATACATATATGCACACATTACACATGTCTGTTGTGTGTACATACATATCTACACATAAATATAATGAAATATTATTGTGCCAGAACAATAAATGGGACAGATTCAAAGAGACTTATTATGAGTCATGTGAATTGATAAAGAGCAAAGCTAGAATTAAGACAATTTACATAATGACAATAATAATAATTAATAATAATAAAGGAAAACAACTTGAAAAGATTTCAGGATTGTGACCAATCATGACTTCAGAATAATAATAACAGTAGTCACAGATATCATTTATACAGCACTTTAAATTATGCAGGTATTTTACAAACATTATCTCATTTGATTCTTACAATAACCCTGGGAGGTAGGTACTATTATTATCCCCATTTTGCAGATACGGAAACTAAGGCAGACAGTGGGTAAGGGACCTGCCCAGGGTCACTCAGCTACAAAGTATTTGAACTCAGGTAGTATCTGAACTCAGATCTTCCCAAATCCAGATCCAGTATTCTATCCACTGGGCCACCTAGCTGCACCTAAGAGAAGAGGAATGACAAAGAATCCTTCCAACGTTTTGTAAAGAAATAAAGGATAAGAGGTAAAGAATGAGAGTAGGGAGAGTTGGTGGAAAGTGATTAAGAATGTCAATGAAATGTTAAACAGAAGAGAGCAAAACGAAATTCATAAGAGAATACGGACAATTTTGTTACTACTGTCAGTCAGTCAGGAAGCGTTTATCATGACTACTTTCTTTTTTGCTCTTTATATACTAAAATTTTAATGTTTCATAAACAGTCAGTCAATAAACACTTATTAAAGGCTACTACGTGCTAAGCACTCTGCTAAAAGAAATGCAAAAGACAAAATTCCTGCACTCACTGAGCACATAGTCTAATGAGAGAGACAACAGGAAAAAAACTATGTACAAAGATACATAGATAGATAGGAAAATAGATAGACGAGATATGTGTGTGTATATATGTGAGTGTGTGTGCATATGTGTTTTATATATATATATGATTAAACTGAAAACAATCAATAGAGGGAAGATGTTAGCATTAAAAAATCAGGAAAGGCTTCCGGTACAAGGTAGGATTGTAGCTAAGACTTGAAGGAAACCAGAAAAGTCAGAAAACAATGAGGAGGGAGAGAATTCCAGACATGGGGGCCAGTCAGGGAAAAATGCCTAGAGTCTGGAGATGTAGGAATAGCAAGGAAGCCAATGTCACTGGATCAAAGAATATGTGGAAGTGTGCTTGCGAGGGGGGAGGAGGGTGTAGAGATATAAGGTTTAAGAAGACTCAAAAGGAAGAGAGAAACCAAGTTATGAAGGGCTTTGAATGTAAAACAATATCTTATAGTTGATTCTATATTTGATAAGGAAATACTGGACTTTTAGGAGGTGATGGGTGACATGGTCTACACTTTACAAAAATCACTTTAACAGGTGAATGGAGGATGGACATGAGGAATGGAGGGACTTGAGGCACAGGAGATGCACATGCAGGCTACTGCAATAGACCAAGGGATGGTGATAAGGCCCTGCACTAGGGTGGTGGCACTGTCAGATGAAAGAAGTAATAATATGTGAGAGATGTTGCAAATATAAAATCAACTGGCCTTGGCAAAAGACTGTAACAGTCAGTTAGTAAAGAGCTGAGTAGGATACCTAGGCTGCAAGCCTGTATGACTTGGGAGGATGGTGGGACCTTCAACAATGATATGGAAGTTTTAAAAAGGGGGAGGAATCTGGGGGAAAGATATTAAGTTCAGAAATGGACATGTTGAATTTAAGAGGTCTATTCATTGTGAGATGGCCAAAAAGCAGGTGGAAATGTGGGAGATATAGAGTTCAGCAGAGAGGTTCAGAGCTGTGATTAGCAAAGAGATAAATTAATTCATGGGAACTGATTAGATCATCTAGTGAAACAGTATAGAGGGAGAAACAAAAGAGTACTCCCGGAGAGCTCTGTGGGACAACTACGGTTAGTGGATAAAACCTGTATGAATATCCAGGAAAAGATAAAATTAAAAAGAGCAGTGTTGGAAGGATAATTTCCTGAGACCATCTGCATGAGGAAATTAATAAAATAAGACTATACCCATGATGTGAATATAGTGTGTATGTAAAAGTGAATCTGTACCTTTGGAAATTTACATCTGATGTGTCCTGCTGAAACCGCAACTGGACTTTGAACCCAGTAAATACATCAGAGATTTTTTTTAATGTCAGCTTCTAGATTCTACAATTACTGAAATCTTGTTACAGTGACCACAGGAGAAAAAATTAAGACCTCTCTTTTATATTCATACTAATAACAATAACTGTAAAGTGCCTGTAGTGAGATGTGGGTAGAAGCTGTAACTGGACCACTTACTACTCACCTTCCATTGGAATGAATGGCTGGGAGCTAGAAAATGGAGCAGACTGATATTCTAATAAAGAGTTTTTTATGTTGATACCCTATATGGCCATGAAAAAGAACTGAACTTAGAAAGGCAAACTTCTAAATATGATTGGTCACATGGGGAAAATTCACAATCTTACATTATAAAGGCAAATAAATATCTTCACCTTTTCCTCTTAAAAAGGACTGATCTTAGACAGTAGCCTATTCTTTTAGTCCAGAAGTTAAACCATCTCTTTATTCCCCAGTGACTGTCAGTCCAACTCAGAGATGCCATGTTTTATTTAAAACACACTCTCTCTCAGTAACCACTTTGTTCTAATTGGCAAGGCAAAGCTAGGTCCCTAAAGCACACAGCTCGTTACATTCAGTTTGGATTACAAAAACACGATGAAACAAACTGCATCGAAATGTACAAATTAACGGCTCAGGAGTGCACGACACGGACGTGGAATTAGATTGTAATATGGAACAAAATCCACAGGGAGGCTAGGGAACAAATCACTAGTGTCTCGATAAACTATACAAGGTTTCCAAATGAGCAAATACACAAAGCAGAGCACAGGCTTTTCCATAACTCAACCAAATTGCTAAATATAAATAGAACAGGAAAGAACACTTTTTTCCCAAATATTATGCATATATGTATAAGTGAATAAAGCCACAAACAAGGAAGTTTTAACAAATAAAACCTGAAGGTTCTACTATCTAAAAATGGAACTCATCTTTGCCTTCAGACTTGACAATGGCCAAGCATCACTGCAATTAAGTCATTGTTCCAAAATTTTTTAAATCATTTGTGAAGCAGAGACACAAGGCACTAAATTAGAAATGGTGCATATTGAAATGCAGAGCAGAGAGCAAGGTTAATGAGCTTAAAGTTATACGAACAAGATATTCATGAAATAGCAAAGATGTTAAAGAATGGAGATCTCACCAAAGAAATAGAAAATCTTCTAGACAGAAATACCTCCCCCCTTGCAACAAATCAACAGCTCTTAATAGTATCCCTCTAATTTTTTCCCCCAGATCTTAAGTCAAATAGCCACTGAGCCACTCTAGAATAAAATATATAGCCTTGTAACCATTTGAACTTCTCACACATGAAAAGTAACAAACTTATTCAAAATTGCTAGCACATTCTCACAAACATTTTGTGGTCATCTCCAGGTCTACTGGCTTCTGTTTCATTTCAGGGTGCTATAGATAATATTCCTTTCTCATAGCCTTTTCCACACCCTCACAAAAATCACAGACACAACAGTTCTCCATGCTCTTGCTCCATGATACCTCAGGAACATGTTCAGAATACAATCCACCTTCCCTACTTACATATACACATAAACACAGACATATACTACCCCCCCACCACTCCTAATTCACACAATTTACAAAATATTTTTCTATTGTTTGCTTTTGTCTTTGATCACACACACTACATTCTCACTAGGATATCCTTCTTAGTCCATGCATATCTTTAAAACAATTGTTTTTATACTGTAATATATTTTTAAAAGTTATTCCAAGCAAAATTATTGTTGAAATTAAAGGATTAAGGGTAGTTAAAACATACTGTTTCCTTTCATTTTAGAACTGAATTTTAAAATAATATTTTATTTCCTCCCCAATTATGTTAAAAAATGTTTTTACAATTAAAAAAAAATAAGTTCCAGATTCTATTGCTCTGCTACCAAATATGGTAGATAATGATATAGGTTATACATGTTTAATTTATGTAAAAAATTTCCATATTAGTCATTTTGGGAAGGAGGGAGGGAAGGAAGGAAGGAAGGAAGGAAGGAAGGAAGGAAGGAAGGAAGGAAGGAAGGAAGGAAGGAAGGAAGGTAGGTAGGTAGGTAGGTTAGGGTTCAGTCTGTATTCAGACAGTATCAGTTCATTCTCTGGAGATGGATCACATGTTTCACTATAAGTCCTTTGGGATTGACTTGGATCATTGTATTGCTGAGAATAGCTAAGTCATTCACAATTCTTCCTCATATAATATTGCTGTTACCATGAACAACTGTCTCCTGTTTCTGCTCACTTCAGTTTGCATCAGTTCGTGTAAGTCTTTCAGTTTTTCTGAAATCATCCTGCTTGTCATTTCTTACAGTACAATAATATAGATTTTATTAAGAAATAAATGACCAGGACTAGAGCTTTTAAATTATTTTATATATTCAAATATCATGCTTCAATTATACATTAGTAACAGCACATACCTGGATATTTTCTAGGAAACAATCTGAAGAAAGGACAAATAATATATTAATGATATGAAGCTGGGAGTGACAGTATTAACATACTGGATAACACAACTGGAATCCAAAAGGTTCACAACACAACAGAAAGATAAGCCAAATCTAAAAAGGTTTTAATATGAATAACTGAGTCCTGCATATAGGTTAAAAAAAATAAATTATTTAAGTACATACCAGAAAAGACCTGACTAGAGAACAGTTCATATGGAGAAAGACTGGTCATTTTAGTTCATAGTAAACATGCTGACTAAACAGTGTGAATGGGCTGTCAAAAGAGGAAATGGAATCTAAGGACTTGTGAATTAGGGAGAGAAAGGGGAATTACAAGATACCAGAACTAGGAAGAATAGAATGGAAAAAGTTTGGCTCTAAATAAAAAACTTCCTAATGATCTTAGTTGTTTTGAAATGAAATGAGCAATCTACTAGGATAGTAAGTTCCTACTCACATAGGTCCTTCACGATTTTAAAGAAGGTAATTAATTATATAGTTATAGGGATAGTACTAGATGGCATTTTGGGTCCATTCAAATATCGAGAATCTAAAATTGATAATGACCCAAACTTCTGACTTTATCATTCATTCAGATTAACATTCATCTGAAATTTGTAATTTTAGAATGTTGTCAGAGACCTTTAGAGGTTAAGTGACCTATCCAGGATCATAAAGCTAGGACATATAAAAAAACAGAACTTGAATCCATGTCTCTCTGATTCAAAGGCCAACAAGGTATCCAATATGCTACAATGCCTTCAAATTCATAATTAATCTATAATAAAAATGAAGCTCCCCTTTCCCAATTAATCAACCATATCTCTACAATAGCTCAAGCAAGGAGGAAATAGATAAATACTTTAGCTTCCCATGGAAATAGATAAAGTAGATCACAAAATCACAGAATTAGAGCTGAAGAGGTCTAGATGTAGCCCAACTTTCTACAGATGAGAGTAAACAAAGCCCCAAAGCAGCTGATCTAGGATTTTAATCCAGGTTCTCTGACTCCAAATCCAAAACTTGTTCCACTGTCATATGCTAGCTACCTTACAGACCCATGAACTCTAAGAGGCATTAAATCACTAGAAACAGCACAGATTCAAGAGTTACAATCTGGATCAAACTTTATATACTACTTCAGAAAAGGACCCTGGGATTCAAAAGAAGTTCCTTATCCATACAACTTACTAAGAAAACCTCACTTAGGCAGGATTATCAGATTCTTACCTCATGTCCTATATTCATGAGAACTAACAATATCTGCCTGGTAACTGGCCTCAAAAATCTGTCTTTCTGATTTGACTTACAGTAAGTCACCGAGAATATTACTAAAGGGATTAAGGAGAGAGAAGCTCTGGAACAACCTTCAGGTTTTGACAGGTTATTTAGAGTATACCAACTGCTTAACCATAAAACAGGCAGTTTTCTAACAGAAAGAATGTAGAATGTAGAAAGAATGTAGGATAAGAATAAAGCAAATGGAAATACCAGAGCTACTCTGAAGGAGACACAAGAGCTATTGATTTCTTCAGCCTCCTTATTATTATGCCTACCTAAAAATAAAAGGCACTTTGCTATTCTGGGTATTTATCAGTACTGAAAATGATTTCTCTTTAGAAAAGATTATTTTTGACGTGATCTATATAACATCTTTTTAAAAATGAGTCTTTTACCTTGAAAAGCACAGTGATTCACTGTATAATTTAAAAGCATTAATCAGTAAGTGATCAAACTAATGTGGCATTTTCGGGATACTCTGTGCTTACCACGGTCTCATTCTACTCACCATTTAATACCTATTAATCACCATTTCACTGGACAGTGGGCAGTTGTTTCTAGGGTATATCACTGAAAATATACTTACTAGCCTTCAAACAGAGGTTTCACCCAAAAGATCAGGTGACTAAGACTGAAATCAGAAGAGAGGAAACACAGTAATATATTGTGATGAAAACATAAAGAATCACAGAGGATGAAAGAAAATAGCTTCCCAATTAAATAATGAATACCAATACCCATTGGTGTTCTGCTTTAGAAATTTATGACCACACTACTTCAGAAGGAGTATGCATATCAGTAACCAGGACAAAAGAATTTTATGAAAAGCAACAATAGCATATTTGATGCTTGGCAAACAGCAACAAGCTGCCTTTGTTTAAAGGTGAGGTACTGCAGAAAGACCTTGCTAGCCTCTATTAATAATCAGTACGCTTTTTAAGATGTTGCAGAAAGCCTTTTGTTTTGCATTAATATTATGTTCACAGAGTGAAGAACATCTTTTGCATTGTAAATAATAATTAGAGAAATGAAAATTAAAGAAACTCTTGAGGCTCACCTGCTACCCATCAGATGGGCATAAGTGATTAAAAAGAAAGAAAGAAACTAGGGGCGGCTAGGTGGCCCAGTGAATAGAGCACCAGCACTGGAGTCAGGAGGACCTGGGTTTGGATCAGGCCTCATCTACTTAATACACCACCCCCCCAAAACAAACAAAACCCTAGCCATGTGACCTTGGGCAAGTCACTTAATCCCAATTGCCCTCCAAAAAAAAAAAAGAAAGAAAGAAAAGAAACTAAATACTGGAGTGGCTGTGGGAGAACAGGTATATTAAGGCACTACTGGTAGAGCTATGAATAACAATTAGGACCACTTCAGAAAAACCTGGGAAGGCTTCTATGAACTGAGACTGAATGAAGTGAGTAGAATGATAACAATAATATTATTATACAATAGCAACACTGTAAAAACAACTTTGGTTCCATGATGTAATATGCTACCTACCTCCAGAGAGTGAAACAGGACACAGACTGACATATTTTTTTCAAAAGTGTAACCAATGGAGAAATTAGTTTTGCTTGACGTATTTGTTGCAAAGGTTTTGCTTTTTGCTTTTTTCTCAGTGAGGTGGAGAAAAAAATTATTTAAAAGTAAATTTTTTAAAATATATCATCATCTATGCATACCAAGGCATCTAAGATAATTCTATAGTTTTATATACTGAAACTAGGAAATAAAAATCTTGAGTTGAGAAGAAACTAAAGCAATCACAGAGGTACCTAAATTTAGAGACATCAAATTATTTACATAAGTTATTTATATACATTGAGTTAGAGGGTTTTACTTACACTAAAAAGTGTTTATTCTTAAAAGAAATCTAAACAAAGCTTGCTTGAGATTTTTATGGGTCTTAATGCCATTGGTTCCTATTCAAACTTCAGTAATTACATATGTATATAGTATCTCAGTAATATAAATTATACCAACTATTAAAAACTTTTTTAAATGTTGTATCATTTTTTAAATGATAGCCCAATCCCAAAGAAGAACAACAAAAAACATTTTCCCGCTTCTTTTGCAGAATGGGTGTGAAATATTATATATGTGGTCAGAAAGTTAATATTGGTATTACTGAACTGTTTTGCTTTCATTTTTAATCTTTGACTAAACCTTTGATTTAAAAAAATGAATTCCTCATTTTTAATCTTTGTTTAAAAATATTAACTGCTGGATAGAAACGGTAGAAATCCCAAAATTAAAGTAGTTTTAACAGAGAAAAAAATCAATAATATAAAATAAACAACTTGTCTCTGACACTTAATCGTTACATGACCCTATATGTCACTTAACCCAGGTTTGTTTCATTTTCTTCATCTATAAAAATGATCTGGAAAAGGAAATGGCAAACTAATATTCTGAAAAGAAAACCCCAATGGGGTCGCAAAGGGTGTGACATGACTGAAAAACAAGCAACCTAAGATAATAAACAAAAAAAGCAGATTTTTCAATAATCACATTGATTGATTATATTTATAAATAAGTTCTTCTGGAGAACAGATACTAGAAAATAATTTATTCTCTTTAATATTGTTAAAAATCCTCTGTAATTTTAAGCAAAATAAGCTATTTAAGTATCATGGTAAAGACAGTCACAGTCCAAATTATTACAAATTTGAATTTAGAGGCACCTGAATTTTGTTGTCTTTATGTATATTATAAGTCCACACATAAAACCATGCCAACAGTTTGAAGAATCCTCGTACAGGCTCCATGTGATTCTTGCCTCTTTTCTAGAATTAATCTTGGTCCTGAAAGAGGTATCCACTAAGGTCCTGAGATAGTTTTCCCAAGAATATGTAAAAGTATGAATTTGTGAGAGAGGAACCTGGGGAAGGATTGTGCAAAGTGGGTTGAGAAAGGAAGAGGAAAAAGAAATTAAACAGTGACAGAAGGAAAAGAAATATGAAAATTTGTTTTAAGGAAAATTAACTAATCTCAGTGGTATCTAACAGCTAATCTAATCTAAGGAGTATTCATCATCTACTCACTAACTCATAGGAGGAAACAAAATCATGACACTCCAAGAAGTGTTAAATTGATTTATCAAAAACTACCTCAGATTTTCCTAGAGAATTTTAGCAAAGAAATATTTTCAGGATAATGCTCTAAAATACAAAGTTCTTTAAAGACCACACACACACACACACACACACACACACACAGCCTATATAAGTAACCTCCAAATGAAGCCTAGTGGCTTCATCATTTACAGAGAACAACTGCCAATCTAAGAACCTCCCATGGTCAAGTCCAAGATGTCAAAAAGCAATTTTTATGCTCCGGGAGCCAAAGTAGACAACTGAAAAACCAAATTATGAGCATCAAAAATGAAAAGGGTGAATCTACCTCCAATGAAGATGAAATTAAAACAATAATTGCCAAACTGTATGCACATAAATTTGACAATCTTAGTGAAATGGATAAATATTTACAAAAATATAAGTTTCCCAGATTAACTGAAGAGGAAGTAAATTACTTAAATAACCCCATCTCAGAAAAAGAAATTGAATAAGTCATCAGTGAACTCCCTAGGAAAAAAATCTCCAGAGCCAGATGGATTTACTAGCAAATTCTATCACACAATTAAAGAACAATTGATTCCAATACTCTACAAACTATTTGGGAAAATTAGTGAAGGAGGAGTCCTATCAAATTCTTTTTATGACACAAATATGGTATTGATAACTAAATCAGGAAGAGATAAAATGGAGAAAGAAAATTATAGACCAATTTCCCTCATGAATATAGATGCAAAAATGTTAAATAAAATATTAGCAAAAAGACTACAGCAACTTTTCACAAGAATAATACACTTTAATCAGATAGGATTTATTCCAGGAATGTAAGGATGGTTTAATATTAGGAAAACCATCAGTATAATTATTCATATCAACAATAAAACTATCAGAAACCACATGATTATCTCAATAGATACAGAAAAGGCTTTTGACAAAATATAACATCCATTCCTATTAAAAACACTAGAAAGTATAGGAATAAATGGAGCCTTCCTTAAAATAATAAGTAGCATCTATTTAAAGCCATCAGCAAGTATTATATGTAATGGGGATAAGCTAAAAGCATTTCCAATAAGATCAGGGGTGAAACAAGGGTGTCCACTATCACCCCTCTTATTCAATCTGGTACTAGAAATATTAGCAGTAGCAATTAAAGAAGAAAAAGAAATCAAAGGGATCAAATTAGGCAAAGAAGAGACCAAACTATCACTCTTTGCAGATGATATGATGATATACATAGAGAATCCTAGAGAATCAAGTAAAAAAACTACTTGAGACAATAAATAAATTTGGCAAAGTTGCAGGATAGAAAATAAACCCACATAAATCCTCGGCATTCCTGTATATTTCTAATGAAATCCAACAGCAAGAGGTAGAAAGAGAAATCCCATTTAAAGTTACTGTAGGGCAGCCTGGCTAGGTGGCACAGTGAAGAGAGCACCAGCCCTGGAGTCAGAAGGACCTGAGTTCAAATCCAGCCTCAGACACTTGACACAATTACTAGCTGTGTGACTTTGGGTAAGTCACTAAACCCCAATTGCCCTCCAAGAAACAAAAAAATAAAAATAAAAATAAAGTTACTGTAGACATTATAAAATATTTGGGAATCTACCTGCCAAAACAAACCCAGGACCTATATGAACACAACTACAAAACACTTTTCACACAAATAAAGTCAGATCTAACTAATTGGAAAAACATCAATTACTCGTGGCTGGGTCAAGCTAATATAATAAAAACGACAATTTTACCTAAATTAAATTACATATTTAGTGCCATACCAATCAATTAACCAAAAATTACTTTAAAGAACTACAAAATAAAAATAGTAACAAACTTCATTTGGAAGAACAAAAGGTCTAGAATATCAAGGGAATTGATGAAATGCTAGGGAAGGTGGCCTAGCTAATAACAGATTTTAATCTGTATTGCAATCATCAAAACTACTTGGTACTGGCTGAGAAACAGAGCAGTAGATCAATGGAATAGAGTGGGAACAAGAGACTCAGCAGTCAATGATTATAGTAATCTACTGTTTGATAAACTCAAATGACCCCAGTTGTTGGGATAAGAACTCAGTATTTGACAAAAACTGCTCGGAAAACTGGAATATAGTATTTCAGAAACTGGACACAGATCACCATCTAACACCATATACCAAAATCAAGTCAAAATGGGTACATGATCTAGGTATAAAGGATGATACTGTAAGCAATCTGGGAAAGCAAGGAATGGTTTACCTGTCAGATTTATGGAGAAGGGAAGACTTTATGACCAAATAAGAATTAGAAAGCAATATAAAATACAAAATGGATAATTTTGATTACATGAAACTGAAAAGCTTTTGTACAAACAAAGCCAATGTAACCAAGATCAAGACGGAAGTGGGAAATTGGGAAAAAATTTTTACAAACAACGTCTCTGAGAAAGGCCTCATTTCTAAAATATACAGAGAATTGAGTCAAATCTGCAAGAATACAAGTCATTCCCCAATTGATAAATGGTCAAAGGATATGAACAGGCAGTTTTCAGAGGAAGAAATTAAAGATATCTATAAGCATATGAAAAAATGCTCTAAATCACTATTGATTAGAGAAATGCAAATCAAAACAACTCTGAGGTACCACATCTCATCATTCAGATGGCTAAGATGACAAAACAGGAAAATGACAAATGCTGGAAAGGATGTGGAAAAATTGGAACACTAATGCATTGTTGGTCAGAGTTGTGAACGGATTCAACCATTCTGGAGAGCAACCTGGAACTATGCCCAAAGGGTTATAAGTAATTTCATACCCTTTGACCCAGCAATACCACTTCTGGGGTTGTATCCCAAAGAGATCATAGAAGTGTGAAGGAAGACGCCCATACGTACAAACATATTTATAGCAGCTCTTTTTATCGTGCACAGAATTGGAAATTAAGGGGGTGCCCATCAATTGGGGAATGGCTGAACAAGTTGTGGTATATGCATGTAATGGAATACTACTGTGCTATACGAAAAGAGAAGCAGATGGACTTCATATTTACCTGGAGAGGCTTATACGAACTGATGCTGAGTGAGAAGAGCAGAACCAGGAGAGATTTGTACACAATTACAGATGCAACGTATGTGTGATGACCAACTTTGGTAGACTGGACTCTTCTCAGCAATGCAGGGTTGTAAGTCAACTCCAAAAGACTCATGATGGAGAGAGATGTCTACATTCAGAGAAAGAACTAGAAAGAACAGAGTGTGAATGCAGACTGAAGCAAACTACTTGCTCTCTGTCTTTTTCTTGTTTGGTTTCATTTCCTCTTTCCCACTGTTCATTCCATCCTATACAATCCTTCTTTATAACCTGACTAATGTCTAATGTGAAACTATTTGCAGATCCTATACACGATTGTGTGCCGCCATTGGAGTGGGGGGGGGGGGCGAGGTCTCGAGAAAATTTGAAACTCAAGGAATTGTGGCATTGAATGCTGTAAACTAAAAGTAAACAAACAAATTAATAAAGACCAAAACAAACAACACCCCCCCACACACACACACAAAGCAGACAACTGATAACTTAGACCTGAGAGAGATATCAACATATCCTAGAGTCTGGAAAAAATTCAGCCTACGGGTAACTAGTAAGATCATTTAAACATGAGCCACAAGTTTCCTTTCAAGCCTGTCTAGGGCTACAGCCATGACAAATCCTTGTTTTCTCCAAAGTCAATGGAAGAGCCAGAACTAGACATTCCTCTGCAGAAAATGGGCTGCTGGGGGAAACTAATTCCTAGGGTTCCATTTCCCAATCATTTTTTCATCAGTTCTTTAAAAAAAAAAACAAAAAACAAAAATCAAGCTTGCCTGCCCTTTTGTTCCTTTTATTGCACTCTTCCTCTCTGAGTAACCCACAGAAATACCAAAATAACAAAAGAAAACAACTGGATATGGTATTTACTTTGGGAATGTGTTTTCTAGTCAAGGGAATATTATTATATCAAAAAGTCTTATTCTTCCTCCCTGCTGAAAGTTAGCCTGACAAATCAGTCACTTTTGTTCCTGCAATGGTCTACTATATTAATTTATTTCCAAAAGAAATTTTACAGATCTCACTAAATCCACACTGTCATGTGAAGTTTTTTTTATTTGTTTATAAACAACTTTCCACTTTACCTTAATTTAACAACTCACATTTAAAGTATTTCAAATCATTATCAGTGGTTTGGAGTTCGATAAAAGTAACCTTCATACTTTGTATATTCTCTACTACAGTGTTTCAGAATTAATTCTGATTTTTCCTACTGTTTACCATGATGAACTCACCAAATGAGATTTTTAAGTTCACTACTATTCTTTCTCTCCCCAGCTTTCTAAATTCAAGAGAACAGAAGTGAAGGGGAGAGTGGCATTTGTATGTGTGTAGGGAAGACATATGGAATTTCCCCATTTAGACTAAAGATAACTCCCATTAAATTTTAAACAACAAAGACTTCAAGGAAAACCTGAGTAGTCAACAAGTGCCATAAAACTTCCAAGAGTATAAAGATCTGGGGTCTAAAGAAGAAAAAAGAAACAATCAAACCAAAAGAAGGAAAAAAAAAGAAATCTAAACTATAATAGTTTTTTTTTAAATCATGAATTTAAAGTTTTTGACCTGTTTCAATTATGACCAACACTAATTGTAACTTAGAGAATTTATAGCAGATTAAATTATTTAGAAGTAAATAAATTTTCCAAAAGTCATGCTCACAAAAAGAACAATGTCTTAGAAAACAAGTCTTCCAAAAAAGACAAAGTTCAACACAAAAATATATACAAAGTTAAAATCTATTATCAGTGAAAAACTATTCATTTACATTTGTAACTTACTGTGTTCAGGTTCCAAAAAATATAATCACACTTATGTGAAACATCAGGAACTGAGTAACTATGAAATTTAGTTACTGTGAAAATTAGCAAAATAATTTTTCTTTAGGAAACGGTAATAAACCACTTAAAAATTCCCAAATTTTTGGCAGGTTAAAGCATCATTTTACTATAGTCATCATGGTATGTTGTGTTCAATAATTTTCTAGTCATAGTTGACTCTTCATGACTTCATTTGGAGTTTTCTTGGCAAAGATACTGGAGAGGTTTGCCATCTCCTTCTCCAGCTCATTTTACAGATGAGGAAATTGAGGGAAACAGGGTTAAGTGACTTGCCCAGGATCAAACTGAAGCCACATTTGAACTCAGGTCTTCCTGACTCCAAGCCCAACACTCTATACACTATGCCACCTAGGTGCCCCTTGGTATATTATCAGACTTTTAATCAAACATTCTTTATGACTTCTCTGCACCATCTGACACACTATTACCCTTCTCTGTTCTCTCTTAATGTGAGGGGCACCACCGTTTCCTATCAGAGTATTCCTTTGCTCCTTCTCAGTCTTCTTTTATCAATCCTCATTCAGGTAACACCATATCTAATGATAGGTATCCTAAAGGGCTCTCTCCTGGATCTTCTTCTTTTTTCCCTAAAATCTATCTATCTAGCACTAACCTCTCTGCTGACTTCTAGTCTCTGCCCTTCAGAAATCCCAAACTATATGAACAGTAGATATTTTAAATTCAGTATATCCAGAACTGAATTCATTATCTTTCACTGAAACCATTCCTGCTTCCAAACTTCCCTACTGTCCTTCAGAGAGCCACCATCCTGAGTCTCTCAGAATTGCAACCTAGGTATCATTTTTAATTCCTATCTTTCACCTCCCATCCCCATCCCCAATCTGTAGCCAATGCCTGCGAATTTTACCTTTGTAACATTTTCCCACTATTCCCCCCTCTCTGATACTGCCACCACCCTGGTATAGACCCTCATCAACTCACGCCTGGACTATTGCAATAGCCTGCCTATTGGTGGATCTATCTGCCTCAAATCTCTCCCTATTCCAATCCATCCTCCATTCAGCCAACAAAGTGATTTTCCTATATAGCATAGGCCCAACCATATTATTCCCCTATTCAATAAACTCCTTTAACTCCCTAACTCCTCAAGACCAAATACAAAATTCTCTGGTATTCAAAGCCCTTCACAACCTAGCCCCCTCCTCTCTTTCAGGTTGTTGTTTTTTTTTTTAACACCTTGTTCCCTGAACATCATGTGCTTCAATCCAGTGACACAAGCATCCTAAGTGTTCCATGAACAAGGCATTCCATCTCTCAGCTCCAAGAATTTTCTTTGGCTTTCCTCCATGCCTGGAATGCTTTCCTTATCTCCACCTTCTGGGTCCCAGGCTTCCTTCAAGTCCCAATTAAAATTTAAAAAACCTTTTCCAACCCCTCTTAATTCCAGTGTCTTCCCTCTTTCAATTAGTTCCCATTTATCCTGTCTATAGCTTGTTTATATAAATTTGTTCCCCTGTTATCTACCCCATTAGATTGTGAGCCTTAAAGGTTTGAACTGTCTTTTGCCTTTTTTGCATTCCCAGCACTTAGCACAGTGCCTGGGTACACACAAGTGTTTAACAAAGAATTAATGATTAACTGATTTCTAGAGGTTCCAAGGTTATAGTGGAATACTGAGATTATCTCATTTTCTTATGAAGAGTCCAAAAAAATACAATTAAAAGTAAGTGAAAATGAAGTGGCAGAAGAAGGAAATTCATTTTAGTCCAATGAGACTCTCCTAGGTTAACAATATTGGATATGAAGGCCTTCTTGGTGATAGGGATTCACAGTTGAAAAAGTCAAACTATCAGAATTTTAGAACTTAAAGGAACCTTTAAAAATATCTTATCCAATTCTCTTTTTTTAATAAATGAGGAAAATGACCCAGAGATGGGAAATGACTTGCTCATGATCATACAATACATTAAGTCAGTGGAAAGTCCACCCCTTTAAATTCAATTGGAACAGTCATGGGAAGTAAATTTCATTATGGTATTTTTTCTCAAATTTGAAACAGCAAAAGTTTTATAGATTACAAAATCGTTTATATTGAGTTATCATGAGGGAAGACAACATTCCTCATTAAGGAGTTAATTATTCAAACCAGGATGAAGGATGGAAAATATTGCTATATTAAAACTAGAGTTTTACAGTTCAAGGTCACATCAGATATCTGTAAACTCTACAGAGTAAAACTTGATTGGTCCATATACACAAGAGGATATTACATTATATACAATACTAATAACATAATACTGTTTCAACAATACTAAGCAAATAAATGAAGCACCAAAGTGAGGAGAATCTGATTTCACACAAACACTAAGAAAACAAAACCCCATGCATATGCCCCAAGGAGGTGTCAACCATATGATTCAGATTGTCTAACAACAAAATGTTTAAAAAAAAAAACAAAACAAAACAAAAAAAAAACGCCTTTTACTGCACTTACCAGCAAAGCATTTGGAACAGAGATTCATAGTCTTGCTGGACCTGGGGCAAAAAAAAAAGAAAAAAAGAAAAGAGCTAAAAATTCAGTATCATTCTAATATATACACGGGATTTTTGAAGGGTAGGTATGCAAAATATTTACTGGCCAGGCATCCAAACTAATAAAAAACAAACCACTAGTCAGGGCAAAGGAAAACCTTTTATTTTCCTTTTTCCCCTCCCAGACTTGTTATTCAATCCTTTTCTAAACATCACCAACTAGTAAATAAATTAGCTAAGGATTCAAAACAAACAACCAATAATTCCCAACAAACTGAATGATATCCAATAAGACAGGAGTCTGCTTGATTATCACAGTACCTAGAGGGCTAACTATTTTCTGTACTTAGAAACCACAAATGTCACAACTATGATCCACAAGGAAAAATAACCTTTATACAAGCCTCTAAAAGTTACAGGAAAGGTAAAGATCTTCACTGGATTCAAAATTTCTTGCTTCTGCTTTCTACACGTATTTATTCATTTGCCAAACAACAGGATTTTCTCCTCTACAAAATAGATAAATCTATACCCTGCTCTCAAAGTTTCATCATAACAGAATTACTGCCATTCCTTTCTTCTGGATATCCTCTGTCTTCTCCTGCAAAGTTATTTTCCATGTCCACAACTCTAAACATATCACAACACTACAACATGTTTCCATCTCCGGGATCCCAATTAGATTAAACACAATGCTTTGCAAACTCTCAATCTGAGTGCCTAATTGTTCTAATTCTCATTCTAAGCAATGATGGTCTTCTTATGACCAGTTCTTATTATCTTTTTTGAAGGGGAAGGGGGGAACGGGGCTACAGTCACCCAAAGCTAGCCCTCAAGTCTAATCAGATCTCAGATTTAGAACTATGAAACTGACTAATCTAATGACTTCATTTTATAAATAAAGAAACAGGGACAGATGCCTAGCAGCCCAAAATGTAATCCATACAGGTCATACAGGTGGTAAAGATCAAAGTCGAGGATTCAAACCTAGCTCCCAGGCCACATGTTCAAAATTCTCTTTCACTATACCATGGTATCTCTCCCCAATCTTCTTCTTGGCTGACTACTCAATAGGAAAAATTCACCTTATTACTGTATGCATTAACATGGGAAAAAATATATAAAACTTATTTAATAGAAAAATTGAACATGCAGTTATGTTACTCTTCAAATGCAGACAGGCACTGTTCACATTATATCCTTCCCATAAATTTGACTTTAAAAATTTAAAACCTCTATCTTCCAGGAAGTTATCCCTAAGTTAACCCCATCTCAGTCCCTAATACACCCAATACCAGACTTACTCTCTCTATCCACATAATTCAAGATACAAATTAACAAATAAAGCATTTGTTAAGTGCTTACTATGTACAAAAGCACTGTGCTAAACAATGAGGATACAGGAAAAAAAAAGACAATTCCTGTCCTCGAGGAGCTAGAAATTATGATATAATACATATGGAAGGTTTCAGCTGCAAGTCAACTGGAAAGTTCCCAGGGTCCTTTTTTGTTGTCCTTGAGTCATTTCAGCTATGCTAGACTCTTCATAACCCTATCTGGGGTTTACTTGGCAAAAATATTTGGAATGGTTTGACATTTCCTTCTCCAGCTCATTACAGATCATGAAACTGAGGCAAACAGAGTTAAGTGACTTGCCCAGGGTCAGAGCTAGTAGGGTGCCATGGCTAGATTTGCACTCAGGGAGGTGAGATTTCCTAACTCCAGCTCTGGGACTCTATCCAAGACATAGCCTAAAAAACCAAGGACTTAAAGGGACTGATTATAGACTTTGACCAACATCCAAACGAGATAACTATATTCATCTGAATCCAGGCTTTTTCCTTGATGAATATCCTGTTCTTTCCTATGAAAGTTTTTCTCCTCCTACAGCTAAAGAAACCTCCTTTTGCTAAACAATAAGTCAGCAATATCTAATTTTGTTCCAATTGTGAGTCTGCGATCCCTGACTTGACCTAGTGAGAAATGGCCAAGCACTGTTACCTTGGGATGAATATACACGCTACACCACAAAATTCTGCCCCACCATGTTGTCTGCCAGACCTAAACCATAACATTAGAAGGGTGATAATAAAAAGTTCATTTTTATTGTCTCTCTTATATTTATATTTGTACCCCTACAAAGAAATCCTTTAGTAGTTTGATGGGTTTGACTGTGAATAAATTAAGTACTATTATTATTATGTTGGGGTTTTTTTGTTTTGTTTTGTTGGGCAATTGGGGTTAAGTAACTTGCCCAAGGCCACATGGCTAGGTGTTTTTGTGTGTGTGTGTGTGTGTGTGTGCGCGCGCGTGCATGCGTGCGCGCACTTTAAGTGTCTGAGGCCAGATCGGAACTCAGGTCCTTCTGACTCCAGGGCTGACACTCTACTCACTAAGCCACCTAGCCGCCCACAGTACTATTATTATTTTAATTATATTGGCTCAACCTATTCCCACAAAGAATGAATAGTTCCCCAATTATTTAAAACTGTATTGGTATAAAGAGTTTTATAGTTATTTTTTTTTTTTGCTTTTTGGAGGGGGGAAGGCAGGGCAATTGGGGTTAAGTGAC
Organism: Gymnobelideus leadbeateri; assembly: GCA_011680675.1. Lineage (NCBI taxonomy): Eukaryota > Metazoa > Chordata > Mammalia > Diprotodontia > Petauridae > Gymnobelideus > Gymnobelideus leadbeateri. The sequence continues at coordinate 152,086 of WOXC01007316.1, read as the reverse complement.
TTGCCTAAGGTCACACAGCTAGTAAGTGTTAAGTGTCTGAGGCCAAACTTGAACTCAGATCTTCCTGACTCCAGGGCCACCTAACTACCCCTGGAATTTGTCTTTCTATATCTTTCTTCTAGGTTTTTCTGGTAATATACAAAAATACTAATGATTTATGTGACTTTATTTTATAAAAATTCATTCAACTTTACTCAAGTTGTTAATTATTTCAACTAATTTTTCAGTTGAGTCTCCAGGACCCTAGAAGTAAACTGTCATACCAAAATCATTATTTTGTTTCCTCTTCTAAGCTCCTTTGAAAGTAATGACTATCTTTTGTCTCTTTTTGAATCCCCAATACTAATGTCCAGCACCTAAGAGGTACTTAATAAATGTTTGATTAATTCTTTGGCTATGTATTCCCCTCAATTTTGTTTTCATCTTATCTTTATAGCTAGAATTTCTAGCAAATAATAAAAATATCTTTAACGCCTCTAGTTTATCCTCATACTACACATACCGTGAGCTCTTGGTTTTAGATAGATAATGTTTATTAAATTAAGGGAAGAATGGTTTATTTTTATGCTTTCAAGTTTTTAATATGAATAGGTGTTATAGCTTACCAAAAGTTATTTCTGTATCTACTGATATAATCATATTTTGGTCACTTATTAATATGGTCAATTATGTCTCAATATGGAATCAATCTTGCATTTCTAGTATAAATCCAACCTGGCCAAAGTACATAATCTTTGTGATATACTGCAGTAGTCTCTTCATTAATATAATACTTAAAATTTCCTGAGATTCATTATGGATAGTGCTCTATAGGATTCTCCCTGTTTTAGGTATCAAAGACCATATTTACACCATGAAAAGGAATCTGAGATCTCTTCTTTTTCTATTTTTAATATAACTTTTGTAATAATAGAATTTAATGCTTCTTTAAAATGTTTAATAGTTTACTTGTAAATCTATCTGCTCTTGATCCCCCCCCCTCTTTTTGGAAGCTCATTTATGGCTTGTTCATTAAGTATTTAAGCTCTTGCTCTGTTCATGGGGCTTTTATATTTTTGTAAATATTTAACCATTTCCTTTAGATTGTCAGTTTAATTTGCATATAATTAGGCCCCAAATCCTAAGATTTCCCATTATTTCTTCATTTGGTGGTAATTCACCTTTCAATTTTCACAATAGTAATTGTTTTCCTCCTCTTCTGAGATCAAATTAATGAATGGTTTATGTATTTATTACTTTTTAAAACCACCTCTTATAGATTCATTGGGTTTTTTTGCTTTCAATTCTGTTTATCTTTTCTTTGACTTTCTGGGTTTCTATTTTGTCTTTAAATTTTATAAATGAAATAGATTAGATATACAACATATAGAAGCAAACAAGCAAAGTAACCTAGAGTTTGAAAAGCCCATAGAGTTTGGCTACTGAAAAACCACTGGAAAAATGCTAAATCAATCTCACACTATATTTACCAATATAAACTCCAAATGGATACATGACCTAGATAAAAAGGATGACATCACAAACAAATTAGGAATAAAGAAGAGTAAGAAAGAAATTTACCTGTCAGATTTATGGATAGGGAAAGAGTAGACCTCACAGGGATATAGAACATCACAGACAATAAAAGGGACAATTTTTATTACATATTAGTAAATTCTTACACAAACAAAACCAATACAGCTAAAATTCAAAGAGAAGCAAGTAATCAGTAGTTATTGTGGTCACGCATAGATTGTATACTGCGTTCCAGTTTCCTGAAAACTCTGTGGCATCAAAAGGTATCATGTGGAATTAAGAAAGGATAAAATGTCCTAATTTTATTCCTCTAGTGTTTAGGACTTCATTTCACATACAGAAATAGAAAGAAATTTTGTCATTCAGTCATTTTCAGTTATGTCCAACTCTTTGTAACCCCATTTGGAGTTTTCGTGGTAAAGATACTGGAGTAGGGGTGGCTAAGTGGCACGGTGAATAGAGCACTAGCCCTGGAGTCAGAAGGACCCGAGTTCAAATTTGACCTCAGACACTTAACACTACCGTGTGACCTTGAGCAAGTCACTTAACCCCAATTGCCCTGCCTTCCCCCCTCCAAAAAGCAAAGAGAGAGTGAGAGAGCAAGAGTGAGAGAGAATACACTACTGGAGTGGTTTGCCATTTGCCTCTCTAGCTCATTTTACAGATGAGGAAACTGAGGCAGAGTCAAGTGACTTGCTTAGTGTGAAGTGTCTGGGGCCAGATTTGAACTCATGAAGAGTTCAAGAGTTTCCTGACTCCAGGAGCAGCACTCTATCTACCATGTCACCTATCAGTCTTAGAAATACCTACATACAGATCAACAACCTACATATACAGATAGGATGAAATATATTATACATACATAATAGAATTAGCCAAAAACTTCATTCTTCTAATGTCGTTATTCCACAAATCCCTCCATTCTCCACTGTTGCAAAAGTAATGAGGAATTCCCAAATATTTCCTGTTAACTTAAATTGCTAGCTCCATGTGAGTTCTAAAGGAACCCTGAGGTTCCCCATAGACAATGAGAAACCAAAAGTTGGCAAAGGTTTCCCAAGGGAAGGAGATTTTTCTTGTTGCTAGGATAACTTGAGAAGCAGGCTCTGATGTAGTCCTTACCCCTTTTCCAAGCAATATCAAAGAGAGCCAGAGGGAATTGACAGGCCTACCACTTTTCTTGTTCCTTTGCTCTAAGCCACAGTGAGGAGTAGGCAGAGGAAATTCAAGTCAACTTGTATTCATTACCAAGTGCCACAGTTTTAACACCTGAATTTCACTACCAAAAACTGGCACAGCAAATTTTCCTCATTATCCCCTTATTCTCACAAATATTATCTATATCTGAGTATATAAGAAGGCAACAAGCATTTGCTAATTGATTATTATTATGTTCTGGGTACTACTTTGCAAGGACTTAGGAATATAAAAAACAAAAAGAGTCCAAGCCCTTGAAGTTTCCATTCTAATGGAGGAAGATAATACATTTGTAAGGTACCATACCCATACCCTGAAGAGTTAGAGAAGAGGAAGCCAAAATTATAGTGATGCCTATAGTTTGATTACTAAAGACATCCAGTTTTTCACAGATAGGGACCATGAATGTCACTGTTGTGCATAGTGTCAAAAAATATCCTGTATATTATTCAAATGCCAATCAGAGAACTATAATAATTCATATGGCTGTCAATGTAATAAATTTTGTAATAAAAATGAAACAACACCAACATCAGCTAAGTAATGAGACATCTAATTAATGAATGAATCAGAACGAACATCAGTTAAGGAATCAAGAGACTTAAGTTCTGGTTTTCGTATTTATTAGGTAAACTTCAATTTCCACAACTGTAAAATGGAGATCATAGTACTTAAACTACCTGTTTCCTCGGGTTACTGTACAGAATCTGTTTGTTAGTCAGCATCTATCACTCAGGAGATTATTAAGTAACTGACAGTTGACAATTCCTTAAGACAAGGCTATAAAAATACCTTTAAGATCAAGCACATTCTTCTAGAATAATTTTCCTCCAAAATTCTGGATGTAATTGGTTCACAAAACATGCATTTGCTATAATGTAGAATCACTCCACATAAAGTCCAATCCATTAAGGGAATCCAAACAGCTTTATAATAGTGAAATATTCTCACATTGTCTTTTCACGCATATACAGTAAGATGTAAGCCTAGAAACAAAATTCTGAACCTGGCCCTTCAGAGTTTCATGATGTTGTGAGGATCACTTTAGAGAAAATCTTCCTGCTATTATCTATACTTGCAACTTAAAAAGCCTACTTCCTTAATAACATGCTAGGGAAGTAGTAGATGACTCGGCTAAGCCATCACCCCTACCCACCCCAGGCTAGGAAAGAAAAGACCAGCTTAAATGGACAATATCACAGCTAGCAGTGACAAAGGAGGCTTTCAATAGTTCATCCAGGCTGTCTGAAATGTTACATATCATTTGATATCGCTGAAACAATTGTTATAAAGGCAAGAAAGTAAAAAGTACCAAGGGGGAAAAAGAACTGATAAACTGGGTTCAGCTCATGGCAAGAATATACCATCCAGATGCTGAGCACTGGGAAGTCACATCGGATAGTTCCAGCTTATTTTATTTTTTAAAAAATATATCTGCAATGAAGTATTGTGTTTTGTAGGGCTTTTTAAAATTTTTTAATCTTGTAATCAGGTGTTTATTTTTATATTTAAAAAGAGAGGCTGATGATCAGAATTGAGAAGTATAATACAGGGTACTGTGCCTTGCTCTGAGGAGTGTTTTGGTGGATTTTTTTTAAAGCTTCCTGTACCTGAATCCAAACTTAAAAGCAGTTTCACTTTTGTTCCCTACCCTATGCTGATTTCCTATACTAATTACTAAAAGCTTAAATCAGTACCATCTGACAAAGTGTCTGGAATGGTAAGCAAGAATAGCCACAACCATCAACAAGTATAGTGAAGAAAAAAGAAAAGAAAAAGAAACACTGAAGAGTTTGTGCAACAAATTAGGGTGGAATGAGGTGGCAGAAAGTCATGAAATAAAGGGGGGAAATTTTTTTAAAGGTTTCTAGGTTAAGACATGTACAGTCTAATCACACAAATATCAAATCTTGGAAATGTGCAATGTGTAACTAAAAAACAAATTACTTAAGCAGATTCAAGTTGCTCTAACAATAAGGAAAAAGATTTCAACACAAATAGTTCATTCATCCTTACTTCTCTTTCTAGAGCAGAGAGTAACACCCCCAAAATATATTGGGGTTTATATTCACATATATATATATATATATATATATATATATATATATATATAAAATTAGGAGAAAAATTCTGATTAACTGCTCTGTTAAAAAGGAACAGCATAACTAAGTTTTCACATAGAATTGAATTTTAAAATAAGCAAAAAAAAGTTATTTTCTATACTTAAAATTGAAGGGATCAAGGGATCAGGACAAGATGACAAGTAACCATAAAACTATTATGCCACAGGGGCGGCTAGGTGGCTTAGTGAGTAAGAGCGCCAGCCCCAGAGTCAAGTTAGGAGGATCCGGGATGGTTCCAGCCTCAGATACATACCACACACACACACAGTAACCTTGAGCAAGTTACTTAACCCTAATTGCTTAAAAAAAAAAACAAAAACCAAACTACATGCCACACGCATAGAACTGTCCATTTGTTCTGAAATATGCACATACTGTAATTGTACATTATATAAAGAACCTCCTTCCCCACAGACCTATTTTTTATAAATCTAAAGTATGGCATATAAGAACATTTAATAATAAATGAAAATGTTATTTTATGGGAATTTACAATAACTGTATATGAACACTATAAGCAAAATCATTCCTTCCATTACTCTGGCCACAAGAGTCCCAAATATCCAATACAGTACATCACTATGTAAAAATGGGAAAATTTGAAATAAACAAAATTTGAACTTAAAATCTTTTCTCCTTCATTGAGCTCCCTGGTAGTGATGTTATAATTGGTTAATAAAGCATCTCTAAAAAGAATTTCAGAACAATCTAGGATTTGGCTACAAGGCAGATATATCCTTTTTACTTATAATCACTACAAAATTATAAGCAAAGCTATCACCACAAAACAAATTTCAAATTATTAACCAAAAGGGCATTTTCACCACAAAACAAATTTCAAATTACCGATCAAAATGGAATTTTTAGAAAATCTAAAAACAGAGGAGTAGGGTAAAGAAAAATAAGAAAATATAAAGCCTTTTTCCCAAATATTGTCTACATGACTAGAATAACTGTCACACTTAAGTAAGATGTAAACAAATCCACAACCTTTCAAAAAAAGAATGTGTATATTTTCTTTTTGGGTACATATCGCTTCCTACCTCCCAAAAGAAAGTAATCTCCTTGAAGGCAGAGACTGTTTTGTCTTTGCATTTCCCAGTACCTTACTAGCTGTTTGGTCAATTAAACTAGAAATTTTGAACTAAGTATTCTCCCAGGGTTCAGAAGGCTTCCTTATAACACTAAGTGAAAAATTAACCATTACAGTCTCTGTAACCAACGAGTTATTCACAGCAGATGGCTATGTATTTATCATCTATCAATATTAAGATAATTTAAGCCTGGCAGTGGCACTCACATCCAAATTTATGGAAAATTAGATGAAATAGACAATAATTTTAATAACAGATGAAAGGTAAACCTTTGGTATTATTTTTAGCTATTTCTTTGTCTGACAATAAGCCATGTTAACTGAAAGATGATAGTTATTTTTATAGTCAAGAACAACAAGGTTAAACATACTACCAAAAACACCTTCATGACTGGTAAAAAGTACAAGACCTTTCAGGAACCTGGGAAAATCCCCAAAAGGGTGAGAGTTACTAAATGGCAAATATTCCAATAGGTGTTGCTTGCTAAAATAGAATGATAGCCCTGCCAGAGCATTCACTAAATATAGAAGTTAAAGAAATAATAGCTATGTATACTAAGGGCTTTACCCTACTTTTATAGGTATGTTTCTATTTTACAAAAGAATACACTATTATGATCTACACTGATATTCCCTTACTGCAAGTTATAGGCAGTAAGGAAATGAAGATAGCCAAGCTCAGTACTCATGATTTCAGAGAAGAGAGCAAGGAAAAAAAAAAAAGACCATAAATTCTCTGTACACTTGATAAATATTCTGATACAAAAATGAGGAAAAATTCAAGACTTTCAACTTTAACCAAGTTTCCATTGCTCAATCATTTTAGGGTCATTCATCAACGTAAACAAGTTAGTAAAAAAAAAAAAACTGATCCTCTGTATAGTTGCTACATACAGTGAAGGGAATTCAAAAGGTCAGACTATAATTCTGTACACCACGTAAGATTTTGCATAATCCGCCATCCCCAACTATCTATCCTTTTTTATGCCTAGACTCCACAAACATTTTTTAATTCTATCATAATCATTCAAATCATTAATTTCTATTGTTAAAATTAAATATCTTCTACTGTAATAAAAGTTCTGTACACTTCATGGGAAAGTTTAGTTACTAAGCACTATCTATAAAAACAATTTTTATATATTTGAAAACTACTTTTAAGTACTGCCATCAGCCTTCTCTACATTAATCTCATTACTTTCCAGATAGACAGATCTATACTATCTCAGTCTATCAAGTTTTCCTTTATGCCAAATCTTTTAGTGAGTCTTTGGCTGTTTTTTTGTCTGCTTATTGTTTATCAATTGTCCTGGGTCACAACAGGGAACAGCAGGGCTATCTGTCTTATGTTTTTTTGGTTTTGTTTTAAATTATATTTTATTATCTATAGATCAGTATCATATTTAAATACGGGCAAAGTCATTGCTGAATCATATATAATTCATAGTCTGTTTTCTTCTGCAAATGATACAAAGTCAGTCATAAGTTTATATTGAATTTCATGTTTTCTTTCTGTTAAGTTATCATCTCTGTTCTTCTTAAGTGCTTGCATCATTTCTATCCTATGACTTTTTTAACTGTCAAAGAAATTCTTAATTTTAATCCACTTTCCCAATGTGCTATAGCTATCCAACCCAATTAGACATTATAGGCCTATTTAAAGATGTTTCATCATCAAAGTCATAAAAAGCATTAAAAAGCAGTGAGCTGCCCTGGAGTCAGGAGGACCTGTTCAAATTCAGCCTCAGACATTTAACACACATACACCAGAGAGAGAGAGAGAGAGAGAGAGAGAGAGAGAGAGAGAGAGAGAGAGACAGACAGACAGACAAGAAAAGAAAAGAAAGAAAAAACCCACCCTAGCTGTGTGACCTTGGGCAAGTCACTTAACTCAAAAAAAAAAAAAGGCAGCGAGCTTAGGACCAATTTGACAGGAACTCCATTAATGCATCGCTTTCCCACCTTCAACTGGCTGACACTAATCCAATGGGCCACATACAGCATACTAACCAAGTGAAGTGCACTCTTGATAAGGTAAGAGAACACATGATGGATTCCTACATGGGCCTGTCACTGCTTTGCGAACATATTGAGTCACAAACTGAAACCTTCAGACATTTATCTAAAATAGGAGTTGCAGTCACATATGGGACAAATTGAAAGAATATGCATGAAAAGGTGCAAATCATTACAACTGATTACAACAACAACAACAACAATACACTGCATCCAACAACAACAATAACAACAAACTCCATCCTATATTTATGATAAGTTTATTGTGCCACCTTTAGATTTAGTCCATTAGCTTGTAGCTCACAGACCATATCTATGCTTTGCATTTTCATCCAGGAAACCAGAGCCTACCCAACACCAGCATATTGTTATCTGCCTAGTAACCCCACATATACATATTTGGGATTAGTAATTAAATTAAATCAATTCAACCATGGTTACAAAAAAGAACACGATTAAATGTCCTACAGCTCCAATCACTACTAGGTCTGGAACCACCCCCCCCCAAAAAAAATCAAAGAAAAGGGAAAAGAATCTATTTATACAAAGATATTTATAGCCGCTTTTTTTGTGGTAGCAAAGAATTGTAAATTAAGGGGATGTCTAATAATTGGGGAATGACTGAACAAGTTGTGATATATGACTGTAATGGAAACACTACTGTGCCATAAGAATTGACAAGCAGGATGGTTTCAGAGAAATCTGAGAAGACTTGCATGAACTCATGCAAAGTGTGGCAACCACCACATACACTAACAGTGATACTGTAAGGATGACGAATTTTGAAAGACTCGGCTATCCTCAACAAGACAATGATCCAAGACAATTCCAAAGGACCCATGGTGAAAAATGCTATCTCCATAAAGAGAACTGAAGAACTTTGGGTGCAGACTGAAGCATACTTCTTTAAAACTTTATTTTTAATGTTTTATTTTGTTTGTGTTTTCTTTTGCAACATGGTTAATGCGGACATGTTTGGTATGACCTCATATGTATAATCAAAATCAAAGGGCTTGCATTCTGGAGGGAAGGGGGAAGGAGGCCCATGTGAAGAAAAGAGAATTTGAAATTCAAATTTTTTTAAATGATTGCTTAAGTTTTTCTGCATGTAAGTGGGAAAATTTAAGAATAATTACTTTTTAAAACTTTCTTAAGTCACCCAGCCTGCAATCCTTCTTCCAGTAAAGATTTTAGCTGCCAGATCAATCACCTCAAAAATACCCTCTTCTATATAATAATTACAGATCAAATTACCTAACAATTCTCATGCTATGATGCAATTCAACATGCATTTATTAAGCTTGCTCAGGCTATATGTGCTTAGATTACAAGCCTCTCATTAAATTGTAAACATCTTTAAGGCAGGAATGGTGCTTTGCCTCTTTTTATATTCTCAGCACTTAGCAGAATGCCTGGCACTTAATAAATCCTGCCTGTACCAGGAGTATTGAATGAATGAATGCAAGACACTACTCTCAGAGATGAGAATAACAAAAGTAAAAAAACAAAAACAAAAACAAAAATAAAAAATAACAGAACTTGCCCTTACAGAACCTGCATTTCACTAACTCAAAGACAGAAAAGGCTATATGAAAAGCTCTTAAAATACTCAGAAACTGGGGCGGCTAGGTGGCGCAGTGAGTAAGAACGCCGGCCTCGGAGTTGGGATGATGCAAGATCGAATCCGACCTCAGAAAATGAGCACCCACACATAAATAATGACTAGCCGTGTAACCTTGAGCAAGTTACTTAACCCCAATTGATTAAAAAAAAATACTCAGAAACTTTAATATTAAATTTTACTACTACTTTTGTTTCATTTCAGTCAATATATAAGTCCACCTTGCTTCAGGTAAGACAGTCCTATTAAAAACCTACCACCAGGGGCGGCTAGGTGGCACAGTGAATAGAGCGCCGGCCCTGGAATCAGAAGGACCTGAGTTCGGAGCAGGCCTCCGACACTTAATCCGCACAAACAAAAACCTAGCCGTGTGACCTTGGGCAAGTTACTTAACCCCAATTGCTTAAAAAAAAAAAACCTACCACCATTTTGTCCAGCTACATTTAAGAATTAGAAGCAACTCAATGCTATATAATCAGAAGACTAAAACGAAATCTAACATATTTCAAAGGTACTATTACAAATGATAAAAGATTAAAAATTAGCAGGTCTTACTATTCTTCAGAACAAATGACACCAAAAAATACTCCAATAACAGATTCGTAAGAAAAAAAATCGTTTAAAATACAAATGCAAAAGAGCATCACAATACCACATATTTTGTTGTCATTTTTAGGATAACTGACATAAAGATAAGCTTTGTCCTCCAAAAAGGGGCACTTCAAGCTGTAAGATATACTTCCTTTCCAAAACAGCAATTCTGTGGCTGACCCTTCAAAATAAATAAGTCTATTCTCGACCTATAACACCACTTCTTTTATTTCCACTGCCCAGGATGAATGGTTTTTTTTTTAAAAAATCAATAAAAATTTTAAAATGACAATCCCCGAAATATTCCTGAGGCACATCTGTAAACCTACAAAACATAAACAGGTTGAACTATTAAAATGGTATATGCTAGATCCAAAATAAGGTAATTAAACAGTGACGAAAACTCATAAAATCCCTAACCTTCTAAGTTTAATGCTAGATAGTAACTATGCTCTTCTATAAAATGTCCCATAGTATGTCAGAGAGAGACTAGACTCCTGTCTTCAGTGTGCTTTAGTATGATCCAGTATATTAGTTCTTAACCTCCAGGCTTCAAAGAAAAAAAGTCACAAATGGACCCATCTGGCAAGAGTATATAAGTTTAACCATAACATTTTATGCAAGGGATCAACTATTAGGCAAGCAAACATATAAACAATACATCCTCACAATATTTGGAGGACACGCTTTTAGGGCAGCACATCTGAATCTCCATAATTCCATTCAAAAAGGACCTATTACATACAAAGCTCTGTGCTAGAAGATAGAGATAGAAACAACTGGTTCTTGTCTTCAGTTAATTTGTCAATTTTGTTTTAATGGGATGCTACTGCTTCTTATTAAAAATCTACCTGTATCTTGCTATCTGTATTTAAAGAATATCACAGTTCCTCAAAGTAAGGCCCATGTCCCTTTCTAATACAATTAATTTATACATAATATACACATGAGCTTTTTAAAATAACATTAACAACACACCTTCCTTCTATTTCTGTTTATTTTATCTTTAGGAGTGACTGCATCACTACTCCTTTCTATGGTATTCCAGGAATTTTCACAGGAAGTGGGAGGTCTGATTCCTTTAAATTTTAATAAGATACACAGAGAAATGTATGTCCAAATAGCACTCCATTACCATTTCAGAGTAATTGGACAATCCCAGAATCCACATTTCTGTTGGACTGAGACTTTCCAATATGCCTAATAATGATTCTTTATGACCTAGGAGTTCCAATGAATTGGTAGTAAGAAAACATTGATCTGCTTCAGTGGTACTGTAATTGGAATAGTGATTAAATGCATCATGTTAAATATACCCTGGACCTTTTCCAGTATGGTGAATATAAAGCAGGCTATCAGCATCAGTACAACTTACACCACTCTCTCCCTCTAAAATTATCCCACTATCCCATGTCAAAAGTGATGCCTGAACTTCCTCATTAATAACTGTACAGCACAACATATAGCTTCTATGCAGTACTGGCCACAACAGGAAGGACACAGCTCATTTAGCAACGTGGAACAACCTCATGTATGTTTGAGCACTACACTGGCACCACTATAGTTAATGGTCTGTCGGCATTTCCATTATAAAGCAATTTTCAAAGGTTTATTGCGCTGCTGAAGAATTTGCTCTGAGCTGAAATTTGGCATTCCAGAAGAGCAAAAACTATAGCCCGTAGATGCTTATTTCAATCCAAGTAGGCCACTAGAAGTTACGTAAGCTGCAAAGAAAGGCAATCACAGTCTTTATTTCAGCATTTCCTCACAAACCCTTTTGGGAATGTCTAAGAGAGTACAAACAGCACTGTACATAAAGAGAAGCAGGCTGTTCCTTTATAATACTAATGCAGTGGTAGACACTTAAAAGGTACCCAAATTCTTATTGATGGAAAGTCTCATTATTAAAACCAAATGTTTCATGATTACAATATGTAAGTTTCTCAGAGCATAACCAGCTTTTATTCATTTTCTATGCAAAAGGAATACTTCCAGTTACTAACATTAATAACTTAAAATATACAAAGCTGTTTCTCTCTAAAATCCAATTCAAGAATTATAAACCTCTCTCTTTTTCTTCATCATTTCTCTAACCAGTAATAAATTAATATTATTTTTACCTTCTCTTCCTTATACTGTTTTCCCCATTAGTGGATGGGTTAACTGACTGATAACAACCAAAAACTAAGGGTAACAAAGAATAAGTCGTCACCTGCAAGCTACAAAAAGTCCCAGATGAATAAACATTCTTTAAAGAAACACATGCTGATACACTGCATTCATTTAGTTAAGGATTACTGTTAACGTCCATTATGTAACTAATAAGTTAGAAGGGGTCACACAATTTAGAAGAATAACTGGACCAAAGCCCAAGACTTGGGAGTCTCACCCAAGAGCTTCACAACTATATGTGATGGGAAAGTGACAAAATCTAATCTCATTTTCCTTATCTGCAAAATAAGGAATATCTCAAAGATCTTCTTTTTAGTTCTAGTACTCTTTGATTTCTGAGCTTTTACTCATTTCTCTAAGAACCCTCCTATTAATTAAGACCTACAGTGGAAGAGTTCCAACTTTAAGAAAAATAAAAGATTTTTATCATTAGAATCACTTTATATTATTTTGATGTTCTTGTTCTAGGATCTTCCGGTTCTACTCCTTATAACATTCTAATGACTGAATGGTTAATACTTTTGTTTTAACACAAGGATAACTCTATGCTTTTATAATTCAATACTTGTCCACAAACAAATACACAAGATGATTTAGAAAAATATTTAGAAAAACTACTACAAGGACTCTTAAATTAATGATCAAAATAATTCATTATAATACACAATCTTAGTGCCTTCCCTCTAAGACTAACACCAATTTTTCAGATACATCTCTTGCTTGTACATACGCGTTTGCTCCCTCATTAGACTGGGAGCTTCTTGAAAGCAGCATAATAAATGTTAGTTGAAAGACTTTCTTTTGATAAGTCCCCATATATACAAAAATATTTATAATAATAGTTTTTGTGATAAAGAATTGGAACAGAGAAACCTATCACTGGGGAACAGATAAACAAACCCTGGTACATAAGTGTAATGAAATATTACTGTGCTGTAAGAAATTATTTGTGTGAGGAACACAGAGAAGCACAGAAAGACCTATATAAACTGATACACAGTAAAATAAGCAGAACCAAGAAAAAATATACATTGACTACAACAAAATACAAGTATACTCCATTTTATTGGTCTTCACTTTGCTGCACTTCACAGATACTGCATTTTTTTTTTACAAACTGAAGCTCTGTGGTAACCCCATATTGAGCAAGTCTATTGGTGCCATTTTGTTTTTGGAGGGGGGAAGGCAGGGCAATTAGGGTTAAGTGACTTGCCTAAGGTCACACAGCTAGTGTGTCAAGTGTCTGAGACCGAATGTGAACTCTTTCTCTTTGTATAATAGTAGGTTCACAACTGGGATAAATGTTATTGGGAAATGATGATGTGGTTTTTTTTTTAAAGGATCAATATAAAGTTTTATTTATATATATATATATATATATATGGTAAAGGTCTCTAAATGGCTCATTTGAAAAAAGAAAGATATTGCTACTGGTTTTTAATCAAGATTTGAAAGATTTGATGATGACCCCATTTCCAATTTAAAATGATAAAAGGATTTTAAACAGAACAGCCTGAAAAAACTTTTCAGCCACTTGACCCTCACTCAATTCTCTCATTTACTTTTTAAATAACTACTTTCTTAAAGTAGGAAATAGAAACTCCTGAACAATTTACTATTCAAAGGTGAAGAGGAAGACCAAGATGGCTAGAAAGGTAACCCTACCTCTAACACTACCACTGGGTCTGTAACACTACCATAGGTTCACCGAGTTCCAAACATATTAGGGCATACTTGGAGACCTCAAATTTCCTCTACTTAAGATAGTCCATTCCTTTTTCAGCTATTGTAATTATTAACAAGCTCCTTTTTACACTGGGTTTAAACACGATTCTCTCTCTAACTTCTACCCTTTTGTCCCAGTTCTTAGGGTCACAGATCAAGGGGTCTCATTCTCAGATTTTTGGAGAGCTGAATCAAGTTTATAAGAATACAAGCCATTTCCCAATTCATAAATGGTCAAAGGATATGAACAGGTAGTTTTCAGATGAAGAAATCAAAGCTAGCTATATTCATGAAAAAAATGTTCTAAATCACTACTGATTAGAGAAATGCAAACTGAAACAACTCTGAGCTACCACACCTCACACCTATAGATTGGCTAATATGACAGAAAAGGAAAATGATAAATGAAGAAGATATGGGAAAATTGGGACACCAATGCATTGTTGATAGAGCTTTGAACTGATCCAACCTTTCTGGAAAGCAAACTAGAACTATGTCCAAAGGGCAATCAAACTGTGGAAATACTTTGACCAAGCAATACTACTACTAGGTCTGTAATCCAAAGAGATCATAAAAAAGGAGAAAGAACCTACATGCACAAAAATACTTATAGCAGCTCTTTGGGGGGATAAAAAAACTGGAATCTGTGGCAAAGAATTAGAAATTGAGGGGATACCCATCAACTGGGGAATGGCTGAACAAGCTGTGACATAATTTCATAAGAAATGATAAGAAGGTGGATTTCTGGAAAACCTGTAAAGACTTACATAAAATGATGCTAAGTGAAGGGAGCAGAACCAGGACAATACTGCACACAATACCAGCAACATTGTGTGATGACCAACTTTGATAGACTTAGCTCTTCTCAGGAATGCAATGATCTAAGACAATTCCAAAAGACTCAAAATGGAAAGTGCTGTCCACATTCAGAGAAAGAATCATGGAGTCTGAATGCAGATCAAAGCATACTATTATGTCTCTAAATTTTTCCTTTCTCATGGTTTTTCCCTTTTATTCTGATTCTTCTTTCACAACATGACTAATGTAGAAATGTTTAATGTTATTGTACATGTAGAGCCTATATCAGATTGCATGCCATCATGAGGAGGGTAGAGGAAAGGGAGGGGGAAAATTTACAACTCAAAATCTTATAAAAGTGAACGCTGAAAACTAAAAATAAACAAATGTTTTTAAAAACTGGAAATTGAGGGGATGTCCATCAATTGGGGAATGGCTGAACAAGCTGTGGTATACAAATATAATGGAATGCTATTGTGCTACAAGAAATGAGCAGGCAGATTTCAGAAAATCCCAGAAAATCTTACATGAACTGATTCTGAGTGAAGTGAACAGAAGCAGAACACTGTACATAGTAAAAATAACATTGTGCGATGATCAACTAAGATTGACTTAGGTCTTCTCAGCAATATAAGGTTCCAAGACAATTCCAAAAGACTCATAATGAAAAATGCTATTCATATTGAAAGAACTGATGGAGTCTGACTAATGTGGAAATATGCTTTAAATGACTGAGCATGTATAAACTTTATCATATTACTTGCTATCTTGGGGAGGGGGAAGGAGAGGGTACTTAAGTAGGGAGAAAAATTTAGAATTCAAAATCTTATAATAAATGAATGTTGAAAACTTTCATGATCATCTATACCACAGCCTCTTAAACTTGTTCCACTCAGGATTCTTTTTCCCAGTTAGGCAGTTGGAGAGGCATGGCCTGAGGACATGCACAGTGTGCAAAGTGTGCTTACTTTGGACTCAGAACCAAATCTGCTGGGAAGTTCCCCATCACAACATGGGCAAGCACTATAAGAAACACCTCAGATTCATTACACATTTGATTTTTAATTAATTTTTGGTTAAAAGGTTCAGAAACTTTTTACTGTTGTTAAATTTTTCATGACCCCATTAACAGAACCCACAGTTTAAGAAGCACTGACTAGACCAACCCCCTCACTGAATAAATGAGGGAAATGAGAGTACATTAGTTAAATGATTTGCCCATGGCAAAGCTGGGATCTGAACTCAGGACCTGTTACTTCAAGGTCAACACTCAACTATATCCCAATGGTTCTGCCTATACAGAAAACAAACAAACAAACAAACAAAGTAGCCTTTGAAATTCTGAAGACAGCTATTTATTCTTCATAACAAGGTTTCCCAGCATTTTAACATACTGGTTATGGTCCCTTAATATTTATTAAGCAGCTACAAAATATGATAGGGGATACAAAGAAAAAAAAAATGCTTCCCTGACACATTACATTCTACTGAAGGCATGTACTCTGACACATACAGTGCACACACAGAAATCTCAAGAGAGAGAACCCTAGCAAAGGGGATATAGAAATATAGAAACACTAGCAAATAGAAAAGGGATGCAGTAATGGATCAGGCAGCAAGGCCCCCCAAAAAGGTGTAAGACCTCACATATATATATATATATATATATATATATATATAAAAGACCCCCAGTTATGGTTAGGGGTGAGGGAATGAAGAGGAGGAAAAGTATAGGAAAGAGGGGCGACTAGGTGGCATAGTGAGTAAAGCGCTGGCCCCTCAGTTAGGAGGGCCTGAGCCGGCCTCAGACACTAAATGCAAAATAACTAGCCCTGTGATCCTGGGCAAGTTATTTAACCCCAATTGCCCTCCAAAAGGCAAAAAAAAAAAAAAAAGTATAGGAAAGAGATGAAGAGAGCCTGAAGGGAAACAGAGACCTTCTAGATATTCCAAATTCCCCTTTTCCCTTTTACCCTAAGCAGACCTAACGGCTCTGGTCCAGTGAAATAAGTTAGAAATGGGGGGGGGGGGGGGGAGGAAGAGGCTATCATCAGGGACCAGGTTTTCTACATGGCAGGTTTACATTCTACACAGTGGAAGGGAGAGCAGATATATACACATCCAGAGGAAAGTGATGGAAATGGGGCTGACCTGCACACAATCTTCCAGATTTGGTCTAACTAGTGTCAAGGCTCAGCAAACCTTCCATTGGGGGGAGGGGGAGGGAAGGAGGGGGCTGAGCCAAGATGGCATAGTAAAAGCAGGAACCCATCTTATCTAGCCCATGAATTCCTTCAGTAACCTCTAAAAAGTTAATTTGAATGGTTTTTAGAGTGGCAGAATCCGTCAGAAGATGGCATGTGGCATATTTCCAGTCCAGGAAAGTAAAAAATATAAAGGATTTGTTGTGCCGGGCACAGGGAGTAGAGTGCTGCACGCAGAGCGTGGAATCTGCACCGAGCACACATTGACCACAGAGGAGCTGAAGTGAGTCCAGACAAACTAACTCACCTACCACAGGGACAATTTCCAAATCTCTCACCCTAGGATGGGGGTCTGGGTAAGAGAGAAACACAGAGCCTGCAGCAGTGGCAACAGCTACTCCTGGGGCTATCAGACTGGAGTAAAATATATTATGCTTCAATTAAAGTAAAAAAAAGCAGAGGTAGCAATCCTAATCTCAGACAAAGCAAAAGCTAAAACAGATCTAATTAAAAGAGATAAGAAAAGAAACTATATCCTGCTAATAGGTACCACTGATAATGAAGCAATATCATTACTAAACATATATGTACCAAGTGGGATAGGATCCAAATTCTTAGAAGAGAAGTTAAGAGAGTTAGACAAAGAAACAGATAGCAAAACTATACTAGTGGAAAACCTCAACCTTCCTCTCTCTGAACTTGATAAATCTAACGTCAAAATAAACAAGAAAGAAGTTAAGGAGATGAATAGAATTTGAGAGAAGGTAAATATGATAGACCTCTAGAAAAAAAACTGAATGGGGATAAAAAAGAATATACCTTCTTCTCAGTGGTACATGGCACACACAAAAACTAACCATGTACTAGGGCATAAAAACATCACAATCCAGTGCATAAAGGCAGAATTATTAAATACATATATTAATATAGTATTAAATATGTTGTACATTACAAATATATATAAATAATATAATAAATATATTAAATGCATCCCATTCAGATCATGATGTAACAAAAATTATACATAATAAAAGGGCCATGGAACAACAGACTAAAAACTATCTAATCCTAAAGAATGAGCGAGTCAAATAATAAATCACAGAAACAATCAGTAATTTCATTCAAAAGAATGAAAATAATGAGAAAACATACCAAAACTTATGGGATGCAGCGAAACTAGTTCTTGGGGAAAGTTTTATATCTCTGAATGCTTACATGAATAGAGAGAAAAGGGAGAACAATGAATTGGGCATGCAACTGAAAAAGCTAGAAAAATAATAAACTGAAAATCCTCAAATAAATACTAAATTGGAAATACTGAAAACCAAAGGAGACATTAATAAAATTGAAATTAAGAAAACTATTGAACTAATAAATAAAACTAAGAGCTGGTTTTATGGGGGGGGAAAAACCAATAAAATTGACAAACCTTTAGTCAATTTCATTTAAAAAAGAAAAGAAGAAAATCAAATTACCAGTATCAAAAATAAAAAGGGGAAATTTACCTCCAATGAAGAGAAAATTATAACAATGATTAGGAACTGTTTTGCCCAAATGTATGCCCATAAATTTGACAATCTTATTGAAATGGATGAATTTACAAAAATATAATTTGTCCAGATTAACAGAAAGAGGAAATTTAGATAGATTTACAAGCGAATTCTACCAAACATTTAAAGAACAATTAATTCTAATACTTCATAGACTATTTGGGAAAATTGGATAAGGAGTCCTACCAAATTCGTTTTGTGATATAAACATGGTACTGATACCTAAATTGGGAAGAGCCAAAACAGAGAAAGAAAATTACAGACCAATTTTCCTCATGAATATAGATGCAAAAATTTTAAATAAAATATTAGAAAAAGATTACAGCAACTTATCATAAGAATAATACACTTTGATAAGTTAGGATTTATTCCAGGAATTCAAGGATGGTTCAATATTAGGAAAACTATAAGTATAATCAATCATATCAACAGCAAAACTAGTAGAAATCACATGATTATCTCAATAGATGCAGAAAAAGCTTTTGACAAAATACAACACCCATTCCTATTAAAAACACTAGAAAGCATAGGAATAAATGGAGTCTTCCTTAAAATAATAAGTGGCATCTACCTAAAACCATTAGCAAGTATTATATGTAATGGGGATAAGGTAGAAGCATTTCCAATAAGATCGAGGTGTGAAACAAGGATGTCCACTATCGCCTCCCCCAACTCCTCCCCCCTTAGTCAATTTGGTACTAGAAATGTTAGTTGTAGCAATAAGAGAAGAAAAGGAAATTGAAGGAATCAGATGAGGCAAAGAGACTAAGTTATCACTCTTTGCAGATGATGTGATGATATACTTAGAGAATTTTCTCCTAGAGAATCAAGTAAAAAACTACTTGCAGTAATAAATAAATTAGCAAAATTGCAGGATATAAAATAAACCTGTATAAACCCTCAACATCCCTATATATTTTTAACAAAGCCCAACAGCAAGAAATAGAAAGAGAAATTCTATTTAAAGTTAATGTAGACATTATAAAATATTTGGGAGTCTACCTGCTAAAACAAAACCAGGATTTATATGAACACAATTACAAAACACTTTTCACACAAATAAAGTCAGATCTAAATAATTGGAAAAATATCAGTTGCTTGTGGTTAGGTTGAGTTAATATAATAAAAATGACAATTTTACCTAAATTAATTTGTCAATACGAATACCATACCAATCAATCTACATATTATTTTATAGAACTAGAAAAAATAGTACCAAAATTCATCTGGAAGAACTAAAGTTCCAGAATATCAAGAGAATTAATGAAAGGAAATGCTAGGGAAGGTGGCCTAGCTATATCAGATTTTAAACTGTATTATAAAGTACTTGGTACTGGCTGAAGAATAGGGTGGTAGATCAGTGGAATAGATTAGGTACACCAGACATACTAGTCAATGACTATAGTAATCTACTGTTTGATAAACCCAAAGACCCCAGCTTCTGGGATAAGAACTCACTATTTGACAAAAACTTCTGGGAAAACTAGAAAACAGTATGACAGAAACTCGGCATAGACCAGTATTTTACACCATGCAGCAAAATAAATTCCAAATGGACTCATGATATAGATATAAAGGCTGATACTATAAGTAGTCTGGGAGAGCAAGGAATAGTTTACCTGTCAGACTTACAGAGAAGGGAAGAATTTATGACCAAAAAAGAGATTATGAAATGCAAACTGGATAATTTTGATTACATTAAATTGAAAAGTTTTTGTACAAACAAAGCCAATATAACCAAGATTAGAAGGGAAGCAGAAAACTGGTAATCAGTGTCTCTGATAAAGGTCTCATTTCTAAAATATACAGAGAACCAAGTCAAATCTATAAGAATAAAAGTCATTCCCCAATTGATAAATGGTCAAAGGATATGAAAAGGCAGTTTTCAGAGGAAGAAATTAAAGGTATCTATAATCATATGAAAAAATGCTCTAAAAATCATTGATTAGAGAAATGCAAATCAGAACAACTATGAGATACCACATCTCACTGGTCAGATTGTGACAAAACAGAAAAATGATAAATGCTCAAGAAGATATGGGAAAATTGGAACACTAATGCATTGTTGGTGGAGTTTGAAATGATCCAACCATTCTGAAGAGCAATTTGGAACTATGCCCAAAGGGTTATAAAAATGTGGATACCCTTTGACCCACCAATACCACTTCTAGAGCTATATCCCAAAGACATCATACAAATGGGAAAAGAACTCGTATGTACAAAAATATTTATAGCAGCTCTTTTTGTGGTGGCAAAGAAATTAAAATCAAGGTGATGCCCATCAATTGGGGAATGGCTAAGCAAACTGTGGTATATGAACGTAATGGAATACTATTGTGCTATATGAAATGAGGAACAGACGGACTTCGTGATAACCTGGAGAGTCTGAATGCAGATTGAAGCAAACTACTTGCTCTCTCCTTTTTTTTGTTTTGTTTTCTTCCTTCTTTCTCGCTGTTCATTCTATTGGTTATAATCCTTTACAACTTGATGTTTAATGTTAAGGTATTTGTAGAACCTATATTGGATTGTATGCTACCAGTGGGGGGAAAAGGGGAAAGGAAAGAGAAGGAGAGAAAATTTGGAACTCAAAAGCTTGTGAAACTCAATGTTTGTAAACTAAAAGTAAATAATTAATTAAATTTTTAAAAAATACTTCTATTTTTTGTGGGCTGCAAAAAAAACTATTAGTGCAACATAAAATTAAGCAACTTTAAAAAAAAGTTTGGTTTTCCATTTTTAAAAGAGGCACACAAAATTGTTGACTTATAACTTTCATGACCTAAAAGGCTCTGGTGCAAAATCTGTCACTGATATTAGTCTTTATGACCATGAACAAGTCAATTAATGTCTCCCAGCCTCAGTTTCCATTAGTGTAGAATAAAGGGTTAGCCTAGATCATTTCTACCAGTTCAAAATCTATGATTCTCTGATCTTACTTTATCAAATCCTTTGACATTTTTAAAACTAACTGCTGAAGGCATAATACTAAGACCTTTTAATTTCTAATGTGTAAACACTGACAGATATAACCCATATAAACAAGAGATTTTTGCAGAGTTCTCATATTTAAGGAGTGTAAAGGGGCCCTGTGAGCAAAATGTTTGAGAACCTCTGGCCTTAAAGTAAGAGTTTAAGTGACCTGCCCAGAGTCACAAAGCCAGTGTAGTATGTATCCAAGACAGAACTTGAAATCAGTTCTCTCTGGTGTCCATGGTAACTCTCTAGCCACTAGGTCACACTTACCCTCTGCTTTTACACATATACCTTAAAATTAAGTTTCTGGTGAACCAAAGTTCTCCTGTGCTTACCATTAAATACTCCTATATCAAGTCTGAACCAAGAAGTCACTTGAACCAATGGTATTGACAAATATATCAAAAGCAACTTCAGTTGAGACTTCAGTCTTCAGTCTATTGCCTATTATTATAGTATCCATCCCTATTAACTTTGCATAATTCACATATTTAATAAGTATGCCTACTTTAAAGTTATGACAAAGGATCTTGAAATTCACTTCAAACAGGATCAAAGGACAGAGAAAGACATGACAGATCTCCCTCCAAGTTAATTCTGATACATTAAATGATACTCTTGGCAAACAGTCATTTAACCAAATCAACCGGTATTACCCACTCAACATTTCTCCAACCTGTCCTTAAGGATATGAGACTGTCAACATATCAAAATCAGAGCCCAGTATCCTCACCTAAAAAAAAAACAAAAAACTTCCAGAATACTGTTGAAGATACCATCTTCCCAAGTACCAAAAGTACAAATCTTATTGTCAATCTCAACTCCTCACTTCTTGACAACTTAATCAATCTGTGCCAAGACTTGTTATTTTTACCTTCACAACATTTCCACTCACATAGCTGCCACCCTGGCACAGGCCCCTCACTAAAACATACTTGGACTATTGTAATCATTTTGTTTATCATCATCTCTATTACCTTCAAGAACAACAACAAAATTCTCTGGCACTTAAAACCCTTCACAATTTAGCTTCCCTTCCTACCTTTTCGGTCTTCTTACACTTTTGCTGCTTTCTGTATATTAGCCTCCCTTCTCTTGTTTACATACTCCAAACCTTCTCAATGGCTACACTCTGCTCCCTTCTGCATTTTGACTCCCGGATGAACTAATTCAACTCCACAATGGCCCAAGTCCTCTGCCCTGCTTCCCCACATCACTTATTTTGCTCAGCCAAACCTCAGATTTGGATTACTCCTACCATTTGCTTCCTCAGCTCCCACATACATGTTGCTTAATGAAGTCATGGAAAATCATGAAACTGGGCTGACTGGGTCCATCAAAAATTTTTGTTGAGTAACCTCACCTGGTCCCTCATTGCTGTAAGGCAATACTTTTACACCTGCCTAATTATTTCATGTACTACAGCAGCTTTTCCAAACTTTTTCATTCTTCCTTAAGCCTCTCATTCCTCCCTTTCCCCATCTTCTCAGCTGAGACCTTCACCTCCAATTTTACTGGAAAAAATTGAAGCCACTGGCCAAGAGCTCCCTCTTCTCCCCTCCTTATTTCACGTCAAGGTCAAAACTACTTTCATAATAATACTAAGACCTTTTAATTTCCATTATGTAATTGTTGATAGATATAACCCACATAAACAAAATATTTCTGCAAGGCTTTCATATTTTAGGAGTTTAAAGGGGCCCTGTGAGCAAAGGTTTGAGAACCTCTGGCCTTAAAGTAAGAGTTTAATGACCTGCCCAGAATCACAAAGCCAGTCCAAGTTAGAACTTTAATTCAGATCTCCCTAGTGTGCAGGTCAACTCTCTAGCCACTAGGTCACACTTACCCTCTCTGCTTTTACACATATACCTTAAAATTAAGCTTCTGGTGAACCAAAGTTCTCCTGTGCTTACCAAAACCATTAAATACACCTATAACAAAGTCTGAACCAAGAAGTCACTTGAAACAGTATTAACAACTCTTTTTCTATATGTAAAGACAAAAACAATCAACAAACACACAGTAGATTTCAGTGCCCCAGGCAAAACTTGTCAATTGTGTTACTTCTGCCCAATCACTTGTCCAATATTTTATTCTTGGGGAGGCTAGGTGGAGCAGTGAATAGAGGACCAGCCCTGGAGGCAGGAGGACCTGAGTTCAAATGCAGCCTCAGACACAACACTTATTAATTAGCCCTGTAATCTTCCTTGGGCAAGTCACTTAACCTCAATTGCCCAGACTTCCCCCCCTTCAAAACAGTAAAAAAACAAAAAAGTATTTATTCTGTGATTTTCTCCATCCATTCTCATTTCAACAAAAGTTATTCTGTATTCTTTTCCCAAATTCTACATGACAATTTCTCCTTCCCATTCTTATTTTCCTCAGATACCTGGCTAGCCGACAGTAACTCATATAAATAATGGCATACCCAGAATAAAGTTATGCTGGATAAAAATGACCCAACCAATGTAATTTGGCAATAACATTATTAATAGATTATCTCATTACAAAGATGTGAAACTAGTAAGAAATACAGTGGGAAAAATGTTAGATTTGGAGACAGAGGGTCTGGTTTCAAGTCCTTGCTCTGCCTCTTAATACCTATTTACCTGTAAGACCTTCCTGTCACATACTTTATGGGTCTAACTCTTCATATAAAAAAATAAGAGGACTAGACCAAATGACTTCTAAGAACCTTTACAGCTATAGTTTTCATGATCCTATGATCTCACTGTAACATTGTCAACCAAATTAAACAAATATGTATTAAGCAGCTACAACATGTTTAATTGTTCTTTCCTTTCTCCAATCCATCCCAGTTAGAAGTTGATAATTTTCCTAATCTATAGCCCTGCCCTGGTCATGTCATTCCCCTGCTCAAAACCTTTAATGTCTTCTCACTATCTCTAGGATCAAATAACAAACAAACAAAGCCCACCACCTCCCCAGCTTAGAAATTTAGGTAACTCCCAAAAATATACATATTGTTTTAGTCTCTCTCTTGAGATCACCAGTCCCACACCCCTGTCTATTAGACATTTCCAATTGGATGCCCCACAAATATTTTAAACTCAACATGTCCAAAACAACTCAAGTCTATTTTCCCAAAAAAACTCCTCTTCCCAATTTTCCTCTGTGAAGGGCACCATCATTCTTTTAGTTACCCAGGTTTGCAAACTGCTGTCATAAACAACTCAATACCCTCTCTCTCACCTCATCTTATCCAATCATTGTTGACTATTGTCGTTTCTACTTCCACAATATCTCTCACACCAGATTCCTTCTCACTGTTCAAACAGCCACCATTTTAGTTCAGTAGTTCCAATCCTCATCACCTCCCACCTGAGTTGCTGCAATAAACCTGCCTCATTTTTCCCCACTGCAGTTCACCCTTCATACTGTTGCCAAGGTAATATTCCCAAAGTACAAGTCTGACCATATCACTCTTCTATTCAAATTCTGGTGGCTCCATATTGCCTCTGATAAAATATAAACTCTTCTCCATAGCATTTAAAGACCTTCATAATCTGGCCTCAACCTACCTTTCTATAGTCTTATCATAAAACATCGCCCCTTCCTGTTCCCAGTTAAATGGGCCTTGTCTCACTATTCTTCATATATGGTCTTCCATTTCCCATTTCTAGGTCTCTGTAGTATCTGTTGCCAGTCTCACATCCATTTCTTCATACCTCTATTTTGAAAATTCAGCTCAAGTGAAACTTCAATCTCCTAAGTGAGGCTTTTCCTCATTTTTACCAGCTGCTCATACCTTCCCCACTAAAATCACTTTGTATCTATTCTATATGTTTCCTATGTACATTGCATGTTGTATCCCTTAACAGAAATATAAGCTTCTTGAGGCAGGGATTGTTTTACTTTTGTTTTTATATTCCTAGGACTCACCACAGTATCTGGCATATTGTAATATTTTATAAATGACTGTTCATTTAAAATTCTCCATACCTTTCCTGATTTGTTTCATGTAACTTCCTCTCACATACTATGTACTGCAGCCAGACTGGACAAACCCTTTCTCAAACTTGACATTCTATTTTCCAATCTCCGTATGCTTTTATATACCTGGATTGAAGGTCCTTCCTTACTTCTACCTTTTAGAATGGATAGTTCCTTCAGGACTCAAGCTCAGGTGCCCCCTCCTCTGGACACCTTTTACAGATTGCACCAATTATATTGACCAGTTACTCTCCCTTCTCCTAAAATTACTTTGTATTTCTTTATCTATATATGTATCGTAAACCAGTGGTGTCAAACTCAAACAGAAACAGGGGTCACTAAATTATACCCTTACAAGGACCCTTGCAGATCACACACTGAATTAAGTTTTTAAATGTAATATTATTCATCTTTTATTGTATTTTACTTACATTGTTAAATATTTAACAATCACAATTAAATCTGGTTTAGGCTATACTCAAGGAGTGTTTTGGGCAAAATGTTGTAGACCTTCCAATCCCACCAATAAAATGTAAGTTCCATGAAGGCTGAGACCGTTTCCTTTTTGTACTCCTAGTATCTTAGTATATAGAGGCTTTTACATATTAATAAACGTTTGCTATACTTAATACCTGAATAGTCATCCAAAGTATTAATATATTAGAGCAGGAAACAATTACTGATTCTCATAAAGATGACCCTTTCTGAGCTTTAAAAAAAAAGGTAAATAACGATCAGTATGTTATTAGGAGACAACCTGGGTCAGTCAGGTAGATGGTTTAGACTTAAGAAATGAGTTTAAATTCTGCCTCAGAAAGTTATTAGCTATGACTGGACAAGTTTCTTAACATCTCTTAGCCTCAGTTTCCTCATCTACAAAACAGCCTTGATAATGCTGGATAACTGAGGTGTTTCTAGAAAAAATTAAAATGCTATTATTCAACTTATCTTTTGCATTTTAATAATGACAAACCAAAGGCATAATAAGTAAATGTGGTATCTCAAGCCAGAACTGATAGAGAAACTATTTTGGTGCAAAGATCTTTCTTGGTGAATGCCAAATCATATTCTATCCATAAAGTCATTCCTAATCTAACTGGTATTTCAAAGCAATTCTGACTTTTAAAATTATGAAGCATCACAAATGGGTTTAAAGGAAGCATTTCATTTTCTCTTTAAAATTCTGCTTTGCAATTCTAACACTAATGGCTTTTTACTATTATTTTATGTGTGTGTGTGTACACACTGTTCATAAAGTTCAGAAAACTGCAACATGATGATCAAAAACTTTAATTACATCTTACTAGATTAGATTGTGCATTATATGCAATGATATTTATCTCCTCCAAAGAGACAAGTGCTAGCTTCCTTCAAAAATATCCTTCTAGATGCCATTACTAAACTTCCAAGACGTCAAGTGGTCAGGTCAAAAAAAAAGATAGGATGAACAAATATTATATCTAGTGTAATTATTATATACTATAGTAGCCATTATACTAGTGATTTATTGTTTCCATCTAAAAAACCTAAGATATGATTTCTCTAATTCCTTAGTTGCTAAGGCCTGCCTTCTCCCCAACTTTGTATTACTTTATTTTTATTGTGTATACTTATTTACACTTTGTTATCTCTGCAGAATGTAATCTCCTTGATGGGAGGGACTTTTCCACTTTATTACTGTTGTAGTTCATTTTTTATCCCCAGTGACTTAGCATGAGGATTGGCACATAGTAGGAATTTAATGCTTACTGATGATTATATACCTTACTGGTCCTTTTGTGGAAAACACTAGGAAAGACTGCCAAAACAAAGCTAGTGATGTCTTTCTATAAATGATGAACATAGCATCTTTACAAGATTCCAGCTGGTTTTTAAAAGGGTAGGGACATAAAGGAAGTGATAAGAAATTAAGCTGGGTCTTTATGCTAGAAGTAGTTTTTAAATTAGTATGGTATTATCATCATTATCCTTGTTTTGCAACTGAAGAAAATTTAAGTCACAAAGCCACTAAGTGGCAAAGAGAGAAGCAACCAGAATCATGTCTCCTTCCCACTGAGTGTTTCTTCCATTATACCATCCTTTCAATAGCTAGTCACTGTATCCTATATTATTTCCGAAAAATTAATTAAAAATTTAAAAATTTCACATAAACCTAGAACTGGAAGGGATTTAAGAGGTCACTTAGTCTAATAACCCCCTCACTTTACAGATGAGCATACTGAAGCAAGGAACTTTAGTGATCTTTCCCAAGATCATATAGGTAAGCAAGTGATAAACGTGGGCTCTGAACTAAGTCCTCTGACTCGAGAGCCAGGGCACTTTCCACTCTCTTATTCTGTCTAGAGTTCCCACCAAGAAGGAGCAAACTGGGATCCTTTTAACGCCCAACATCTGTCTTTACATATTCAAGTCCATGTCAGGCAAATCTACATGGGCATTAGCTTCTTTTGCTCAGGATTCTATCCATTGCTGTAGGGCTCTTCCCAATTTAAGATTATAAGTCGCAGTTTCTGCATACCAAGATGCCTGGGCCCAGAAGTCTTCAATACAGGCTCCAGCATTCTTCAGTTAGATTCACTTTGCCAACTTCCACAGAAATCCACAGCAAGGCACAAAGGACATCTGATTTTTTTCTTTCAGATTATAAAAAATCAGAAACACTGAGCTACCTAACCTTAAATCAGTAGTACAATGCCAATCTCAAACAGGATTCATTGATGTCATGTTTGGTAATTACATCCTAGATTTTTTTTTCTTATGACAATCTACCTTGTCCACTAAGTCTGTTTCTTAACCTTTTTTCAATCCTATGATCTTATTTCCCCACAAACCCAGCCCTGACATCTCTTTAATCATACTACTTTCCTTCCTCCTTCCCTATCATATTTTTTCCTTCTCAAAAGCTAAGGGAAAGTGGGGCAGCTAGGTGGTGAAATGAATAGAGCACTGGCCCTAGAGTCAGGAGGACCCAAGTTCAAATCCGGCCTCAGATACTTGACACAATTACTAGCCATGTGACTTTGGGCAAGTCACTTAACCCCAATTGCCCTCAAAAAGCAAAAACAAAACAAAACAAAACAAAAAAACTAAGGTAATTAAGAAACAAATAGTATGAAATGCCTTGTATGTCTTCTTGATGTAAACTATCAAAAAAAAAACAAAAAAACAAACCTTAAAAACCTGGCTGTAAAACAATGATCAGACTAATAAAGACAGTAGACAAATGTTCTATAACAATTGTATTAAGGGAGCAAAAAGGAGGATAAGAACTTTTTTTTTAATTTCCTACTAGTCCTAAAAGAAAAACTATAATTTTTTCTATCCTTTTTTTTTTGTTGTTGTTGTTGTTCAGAAGGGAAGGGGAGAATGATACCCACAAAAATAATTCTAACCTATGTTAAAAATAAAGATGGATTAGGATAGGTTTTAATCATACTGCTTCCCCTTTTGTTGACTAACTTTTCCTGATCTCCCCAGCTACCAACACCTTCTCCACCAAAATATCATGAAACAGTATGACTAATCATTTTAGGAAAAAAATGACTAATAACATTGTTTACACCTATCTAAGCAGAATCTATTATGCTTCAGCTGAAATTTAAAAAGCAGAGGTGGCAATCCTGATCTCAGACAAAGCAAAAACAAATCTAATTAAAAGAGATAAGGAAGGAAACTACATCTTGCTAAAAGGTACCATAGACAGGTATCAATACTAAACATATATGCATCAAGTGGCATAGCATCCAAATTCTTAGACTACAAGTTAAGTGAGTTACAGGAACAAAGTACATGGCAAAACTATACTAGTGGGGGACCTCAACCTCCCCGCCTCAGAAGCAGATAAATGGCACCGCAAAATAAACATGAAAAGTTAAAGAGGTGAACAGACCACTAGAAAAAATTGAAAGGGGATAGAAAAGAATATCTTTTTCTCAGTGGTACATGACATATACACAAAAACTGACTGTGTATTAAGGCATAAAAACCTCACAATCCAATGTAGAAAGGCAGAAATATTAAATGCATCCTTTCCAGATCATGATGCAATAAAAATCATATGTGATAAATGGCCATGGAAAGACAGGCTAAAAATTAATTGGAAACTAAATAACCTAATAATAAAGAATAAGTGGGTCAAACAAATTACAGAAACCAGCAATAATTTCATCAAAGAGTGACAATAATGAGACAACATACCAAAACTTGAAGCAAAATCAAAGCAATTCTTAGGGGAAATTTTATATCTCTAAATGCTTATATGAATAAAATTGAGAAAGGGCAGATCAATGAAATGACCATGTAACTAAAAAGGCTAGAAGAAGAAAAAAGCAAAAATCCTTAAATACCAAATTAAAAATTCTGAAAAACTGGGGGCAGCTAGGTGGCACAGTGAACAGAGCACTGGTCCTGGAGTCAGGAGGACTGAATTCAAATCCAGCTTCAGACACTTAACACTTACTAGCCATGTGCCCTTGGGCAAGTCACTTAAACCCTCTCCAAAAACAAAAACAAAAAAATCTGAAAAATCAAAGAAGAGATTAATAACACTAAAAGAAAACCATTGAACTAATAAATAAAACTAAGAGCTAATTTTATTGGGGGGGGGGAACAATAAAATAGATATAGGGGTTTAATTTGCTTAAGTCAAGGATACCTAACCAATAAATACCTTTGATCAAATCAGTTTTTAAAATCTGAGTTCATACATTTTCAACTGCCTTCACTAGGAATTCATAGAGGTAAAAAGTATTTATAAGTCATCTAGTCAAATAAAAAAGTCAAACTCTAACAAAACTCAAATGGTTGAGAATCTCAGGATTTCCTCCATACCCCCCCCCAAAAAAAACTCAAACAAGAATTTTATTCCCTTTCCACATACTTTTTCTAAGGGTGAAATATTAGTATTATTAATAACACCAACAGCATACTGCAATATTTTAAGGAGTTGCAAATATTGAGGACATACACTCTACTTAACCAGATCACAATCCCTACATGACCTAGAAGCTATTAAGAAGTTCCTCAAACCTTAACTTTGAAAAAAAAATTTTGTTCACTCTAATAATAAGACCTTTTTCAAACTTAAGGGGCAGAGCACTATAAAATAGAGTAGATCCTCAGACAAATAAAATAAAGAAAAATTTTAAAAAATCATTATAATAAATTAATATCCACTAAAATTAAAGGGAAAAGGAAACCTTGTATCACTGAACTGGACAAAAACATATTAGTAAACACTCTAGAATTTCACCATTATTATAGCACTGATTAGAGAAAACTCTTCTTTATGTAGAAAAGGGGAAATGAGGGCAAGTGAGGTCAGGCAAACATATTCAATGCAAAAAGCAACTTAAAAGGTATGAAAACGTAAGCTCCCAAAGAATAAAACATCTATTGGTGATTAAAACTTTAAGCATTGCAAGCAATATCCTAATTACACCTTTCAAACAATTTTACTGAAGAATAAAATATTATCTGATTTTATTAAACTAATACAGAGCTCAGACCTGCTGATTTATTACTCTTATCTTTAATAAACAAAGAGGCTCTACATGACATTCAAGTTTATTTTTTTGGAGGGCAATTGGGGTAAAGTAACTTGCCCAAGGTCACATGACTAGTGTGTGCGTGTGTGTGTGCGCGCGCGCGCTAAGTGTCTGAGGGCAAATCTGAACTCAGGTCCTGACTCCAGGGCCAGAGCTCTCTACTGACTGCACCATCTAGTGGCCACCATGACATTCAAATTTTAAATATAAAGAAAATCTTATTTCTTCCAATCATTTTTTAAAGATCAAAATGTGTGAAGAAACAAGTCACATACCAAAATAAAGCAATTAAAACAAATCACTGAAGCTATACCTTACAAAAGTCAATACTTTAGCTATCAAGGTGTGTTAGATGAGTAGTCTTCCCCAAAGTAACACCTTAAGAAAAATACTTGACAGAAATAAATTTATGACGCCATTACAAAAATCTTAAGTTGAGTAAAATGCACATATACAAAATGGCATTTTACCAAACCTTGTTAGTCCAGTAACAAAATAAAAGATCTCCCTTTTTAAAGAGAAATTTTAGAACAATAAAAAAGCAGCACTGGCTACTACAAATCTGTTTTTTCAAAGTCTTTTTTTCTTCTTTGTAAAGCTGAGCATAAATTTCTCTTACAGGAACCGATATTCTACCTCGTTGTCACTATTTGCAAAAAAATAAATCAACTATTTGCAATAGAAACATTTTTCATAGCATATAAAACATTTATTTTCTCTTATTACACTAAACGCAACCCTATAAACAGCTAGACTGATATACATACTCACATGCCAACTGCTAAACAAGGAAACTCAGTATTTCTGTTAAATTCTGTGTAAAAAAAAAAACAACTGCTTCTAACACTGAATATGGTCCCCAGTTTCAGGCCAAGATACAAAAGAATTGCAATTTAATATTCATATAGACTTGAAATGGAAAACTTACTTAAACTGTCATCTTCCTATCAAAAATACCTACTACAAACTCACTTCTAAAAGCCCTGATTTGACTGATTCACTACTTTTATGAAATATAAATTTCTAATTAAAAAAAAACCTTCAAGGGGCGGCTAGGTGGCCTGAGTTCGGAGCCGGCCTCCGACACTTAATCCGCACAAACAAAAACCTAGCCGTGTAACCTTGGGCAAGTTACTTAACCCCAATTGCCCTAAAGGGGCCGCTAGGTGGCGCAGTGAGTAAGAGCGCCGGCCTCGGAGTTTGGATGACCCGAGATCAGATCCGGCCTCAGAAAATGAGCACCCACGCATAAATCATGACTAGCTGTGTAACCTTGAGCAAGTTACTTAACCCCAATTGCTTTAAAAAAAAAAAACCTTCAAGTTAAAATCCTTGTAAAAAGCAAAACTCCTAGTAAACTTGAAGTGTTAGTAATTTCAAAGAGGAAAGTCACAACAATTACATATGTGATATAAATTCTAACGTGCTAAGAACAATAAAAACATTTCTTTTAAAGTAGGAAGTAGATCTGATGTACTCTTAATACTGAAGAATTATTCTCATTACTCTGCAATTTCACTACTTTTAAACCCAGAAACAAAAATTTTATCTAGAATAACATTTAAAAGAAAGATCAAAAAGTTTTTATCTTTAATCATACCACTAATCACCAGCAGCTGTGGCGATTTCCAGAATTATCAACACATAGATGATAAGGACAAAGTGAGAGGTCAGCGCAGTATGGACTTTGGGATCCAACAGTTCAGGAGTTCGATCTGGCCTTTATCGCCTGGAGGGAGAAGCCGCTGGGGTGCTATGCAGCCACCACCACATGGCAGCTTCAGCTCCTGGCCTGCAGATTGCAGGAGGACCAAGCAACCAGTCTGAGGGTTAGCTGCTCTTGCTTTTAACCTGCTTGGATCTGGGGTGTGTAACCAGCTTCCCAGAGCATGTGGAGGCTTCAGAGAGGACACCCAACTAATAGCTTTGGCAGCCAAGAAAACCCCAACATTTGGTCTGAAGCTCCCCTGTCTGGTGGCAGAGTCCTATTGTGGCAACAAGCTGAAAAGTCAAGTAATTGAGTGGCAACATGACCAAATGAGGGAAACAAAGCAAGCAGAGCAATCCAACTTTACATTATTATTTTGGGGACAAAAAGGATAAAAGCATGAAACAGGAGGAAGACAATGAAATTAGAACTCCTGCACCAAAAGCTTCCAAGAAAAATATGATCTGGTTACAGGCCATAGAGGAGCTTAAAAAGGATTTTGAAAACCAAGTAAGACAAGTGGAAGGAAAACTGGGAAGAGAAATGAGAAAGATGCAAGAACATTATGAAAAGAGAGTCAACAACCTGACTGAAGAAAATAACACCTTAAAAAACAGACTAACTCAGATGACAAAAGGGGCTCAAAAAGGCAATGAGGAGAAGAATGCCTTAAAAAGGGGAATTTGCCAGATGGAAAAAGAAATCTCAAAAGCTCACTGAAGAGAACATTCCTTCAGAATTAGCTTGGAGCAGATGGAAGCTAGTGACTTTATGAGAAATTAAGATACTATTAAACAGATCCAAACAAATGAAAAACTAGAAGGCAACATGAAATATCTCATGGGAAAAACCACTGACCTGGAAAATAGATCCAGGAGAGATCATTTAAAAATTATTGGACTACCTGAAAGCCATGATCAAAAAAGAACCTAGAAATCATCCTTCAAGAAATTCTCAAGGAAAACTGCCCTGATGTTTTAGAACTAGAGGGCAAAATGGAGGTTGAAAGAATCCATCAATCACCTCTTGAAAAAGATCCCCAAAAGAAAACTCCTACGAATATTATAACCAGGTTCCAGACTTCCTGGATCAAGGAGAAAATATTATAAGCAGCCAGGAAGAAACAATTTCAATATTGTGGAAAACACAACCATAATAGCACAGGATCTGGCAGCTTCTATACTGAGGGAAGGAAAGCCTTCGAATATGATATTCCAGAGGTCAAAGATGCTGAGATTAAAACCAAGAATCACCTACCCAGTAAAACTGAGTATCATGTTTCAGGGGAAAATATGGTCATTCAGTGCAATATTTCAAGCATTCTTGATGAAAAAACCACAGTTGAACAGAAAATTTGACATTCAGATACAAAAAGCAAGAGAAGCATGAAAAGGTAAACAGGGAAAAGAAATCATAAGGAACTTATCAAAGTTGAACTATTTGGATCCCTACATGGAAAAATGATAATTGTAACTGATGAGACATTTCTCAGTGTGAGAATAGTTGAAGGGAATAGAAATGTATATATATATATATATATATGTGTGTATGTATAAATGTATACATATATGTATACATTTATACATACACATATATGTCTATATAGGAGGGTATATGGGCATATGAATACATATGTGAATGTGTATGTGTGTATATCTGTACAGGTATACATAGACAGAGGGCACAGGACCAATTTAATAGGAAGGGGATACTTAAAAGGTGAAATTGAGAGGTGAAAGAGGAATATAATGAGAGGAGATGGGGAGAGACAGAATGGGGTAAACTATCTCATATAGAAGAGGCAAGGGAAAACTATTACAATGGAGGGGAAGAACAGGAAGGCAAAAGGGAATGGGTCAACCTTATTCTCATTGAATTTGGCTCAGGGAGGGAATGACATACACACTAAATAGGGTATCTCACCCTACAGGAGAATAGGGGGGAAGGGGATGAGAGGGGGGATGATGGAAGGGAGGGCAGGCTGGGGGAGGAGGGAAGTTGGAAGCACCCATTTTTGAAAAGGGACAGGATCAGAGTAGAGAATAGAACAAGTGGGGGGTGGGATAGGATGGAGAGAAATATAGTTAAGTCTTTCACAATATATCCACTATGGAAATGTTTTGCATAGCTACACATGTACAACCTATACTGAATTGCTTATCTTCCCAGTAAGGGAGGGTGATGAGGGAGGAAGGAAAGAATTTGGAATTCAGAGTTTTAAAATCAAGTGTTTAAAAATATACATATAATAATAATTATTATTATTATTATTATTTTACATGCAACTGGGAAATAAGATATACAGGCACTGGGACATAGAGATCCGCTGAGCCCTACTGGAAAGTCCAAGGGGGCGTGGGGGAGAATATAGGAGAGAGCAGATTGGGGGAAGGGATATTCAATGGGATTGCTGTTTTGAGGTGGTGGGTAGGGGAAAAACGGGGAGAAAATTTGTAACTCAAAATCTTGTGGAAATGAATAATGTAAACTAAAAATAAACAAAATTTAATTCAAAAAGAAAAAACTACCCTCCAGATGAACTTATAAGTTATCTAACAACACAGTTTCATTATACACTATTGTAATAGGAATTTTTTATTTCCTTTTTTTGTTTTTTGTTATTTGGGGCTCAGGGTCATTCATTCTGCAACTTTTGGTTAACTGAAAGCCTATCTTCTATTGATGTTGACCTCACCTGACTAAAACTGGTCCCATGTAACATCAATATTTACTTATGGGGGCGGTTAGGTGGCGCAGTGAATAGAGCGCCGGCCCTGGAATCAGAAGGACCTGAGTTCGGAGCCGGCCTCCGACACTTAATCCATACAAACAAAAACCTAGCCGTGTAACCTTGGGCAAGTTACTTAACCCCAATTGCCCTAAAGGGGCGGCTAGGTGGTGCAGTGAGTAAGAGCGCCGGCCTCGGAGCTGGGATGACCCGAGATCAGATCCGGCCTCAGAAAATGAGCACCCATGCATAAATCAAATGACTAGCCGTGTAACCTTGAGCAAGTTACTTAACCCCAATTGCTTTAAAAAAAAAAATTTTTACTTATGGCCTTAAACATTCCTTAGGTAAGAAGGGCAAAGAAGAATTTCAATTGATTTTAACTTGGGGTTACATGTAAATTTTTCTCCTCAATGAGCCCATTTGTGAATCCTCTAAAAATGTTTAATCTATAACGTGACTTAGGTTATAAAGTCTGCTTAACTAGATTTGTTTATGTATAAAATTATGACTCTGCTTAACTAAGTCTTTTCAACTTTTATGTTACTGTTAGGGAATCTGTGTTTTCTTTAACTTTTATGGCCTAAGAGAAATGTACAAGATTGCAATATGTAAAAAAATTATTTCTCTGTCACTCTGACACAAGTTTGCCTATAAAAGGCCTTGTTAGAATTCTAAAGATTGTACATATTTATTGTATTTCTGAGGCCTAAACCAATGCTTGAGCATAATGAAAACTAGCTTTTACCTCTGTAATTTCTGCACTGCAGTAAATATATTTTGGCAGCAGCTGTCTACCATATGATCTCAGAAAGCCAGTATTTCTCCCATAATGCTCATACTTTTTTTATAAAGGAAACTTAAAACAGCTTTACCTAACTTCATTATCAAACCCAATCACCAGAGAAAATTCCTATGGAAAGAAGACAGATAATATCAAGAGTAAGAAAAAGAAAACTTGTGAAGAGAGGTTAAGATTAGCACAACTTGACTTCAAGAAAGCAATATTAAGTAAAAATTATTTTAAAACTGACACTAGATTAACAGGATAATAGAGTAACGGAACAGGAAGAGAACCAAGAAATAGAGGTTAGCATTTGAGAAACATATAATTAAAAAACACTGGAAAACAGAACTATCATTCAACTTTTTTAAATTCCTGGGGAAACTGAACAGTTTTATTTTTTTTTAATGGATTTAGAGCAGTACTTTATACCATACACACCACAATAAACTATAGTTTTACCAACAATCTAAATACACTGAAGAAAACAGGAAAGAACCAAGATGTTCTCTGATGATAGGGTGACTTTTTTTAAAAACAATCCAAAGATATTTCAGGTCAAATTTGGAGTAATGGTTCAACAAACATTTTCTTCCTATAGGAAGAAAAACAAGTGCTGTTATTTCCATTACACAGTTGGAAACTAAAGATCTAGATGAAGGTATTTGAGGGGCAATATGGAAAAGTGCTATATTTGGGCTGCTTTTGATAAATAACTACTTGCTAAAATTCTGGTTCTTTTAATTACATCACTATTGTCCATCTTAAACTGCAGATTTATTTAAAGAGCTCTTAACCCATCTCATTAGTCCCTATATTCCCCTCTCAACGATCTGACATGTTTCCACATACAAAACTGGTATTTGGTGGGTGTTGGGATAACAGAGAAGAAAAGTGGTAGCAACTAAAGCAGAAATTAAAACTGAGTGTTCCAACCTCTAACACTTTGTTAACTTTTTTTAACTAAGCTAACCTATTTCTTTTCTCCCAAATATCTGAATTCAGAGAACATTATCACTAAGTCAAGCAAAAAATATTAATACTTTGAAAACCTAATTAAACATAATTTTATTTAAAATACAAAATATAGGACTAGAAACAAACTGGAATTCCAGTAACTGAATAAGCATTTATTATTAAGCACCTACTCTTTATAGGCATAACAGGCCATGAGGACGCAAAGAAAATCAACCTTCAAGGAGTTTATATTCTACTGGGGGAAAAATAAGTACAGATATATACATAAAGATAGAAGTAAGCACCAAAAATGGGAAGGAAAAATAAAAGAACTGTGAAGGGAATACTTTAGCTGAGCCTTGAAGTAAGCTGGGGATTTAAGTTATAGGAGAGGAGGGTGTAGGTGAGGAGAGGGTATACCGTAGACAGAGAGAAAATGTCATACAAAGGTAAGAAGGTAGGAGATGGAGTATTGTGTGCAGGAAACTATAAGCAGAACAATTTGGTGGGAAGTTACATGGAGGGGAGCACTGTGTAATAAAACTGTAGAGAGTCTTGACTCAGACTTTAAAAGATTTTAAATGTCAAACAGGGAAGTTTGAGGCAGGTGGGAGTCATTAGTCATGGGCAGGGGGAGTAACAAGATCTGGAACAGTGGAAAATGGAGAGGAGACGACTGAGCCTGGAGGCCTGAAGACCAATTAGAGGGATACTACAATAATACAGTGTTCAACAAGATAACAGCAATAGATAAGTGAACAGAAAGCAAACAGATGAGAAATGTTGTGGAGGTAAAAATCATTTAGATTTGGCAAATGACTGGATTTGGGTAAATGACAGTCAAGGAAGACTCATTAAGTGAAGAAATAAGTGATGGAAAGTTTGGTAATGACCTCAACAGAATAGGAAAGTTGGAAAGCAGGAAGGTTTAGGGAAACAAGAAAATGGTTTTGGTTTCCAATATAGGATCAAAGGATCATGGCTGGAAAAAGGGTCTACCACCTTACCTCAAAGGTCAGCTAGTCCAACTCCCTCATTTTACAGATGAAGAAACTGAAGCCCAAAGAGGCTAAATGACTTAGCCAAATGATTTGAACCCACATTCTCTAACTGTGGAACGAATGTTCTTTCTAGTATATATTTGAGTTTGAGATGCCTACAGAACCATCCAGTTTAAAATGTCCAACAATCAGTTGTTGATATGGAATGGGAATTCAGGAGACTGGAGTGGGATATATAGATCTGAAAATTATCTACACAGAAATAATTTAAATCATAGCAGCTGATGAGATAATCAAAGAAAAGATGGCAATTCAGGATAGCATCCAGGGGTGTACCCACCATAGTGGAAAGAAGACACAGATCATAATATATCAAAGGAGACAATAGAAGGAACAATCTGAGAGGTGAGAAGAAAACCATAAAGTGAACAGTGTCATGAAACTCAGGAAAGAATACGTAGACAGAAGGGGTGGTAAAGGAGAATAAAAACCAAGAGAAGGTCACCACATTGAGTGATTAAGAAGTCACTGGTAACTTTAGAGAGATCAGTTTCAACTGACTGATGAAAACAATATCCAACAGACTAAGAGGAGAGGATAACAGAAGCAATGGGTGTAAGATGGCTTTTTCTAATA
Organism: Gymnobelideus leadbeateri; assembly: GCA_011680675.1. Classification (NCBI taxonomy): domain Eukaryota; kingdom Metazoa; phylum Chordata; class Mammalia; order Diprotodontia; family Petauridae; genus Gymnobelideus; species Gymnobelideus leadbeateri. The sequence goes on along the minus strand of WOXC01007316.1, from coordinate 113,191 downwards.
ATCTGGCCACATAAGGACAGAGAGATGTGGTATAATAAGGGCTTGGAGTCGATGACCTACAATTAACAAGGAATATGAAGAATTCAAATAATTACTACGAGATATATGAAATTATTCTGAGTGAAGAAATAAAAATTTAAAAAATGATACAATAAACATAAGGAAACTGACTGAACCTGTGATTCCTACCAAAGTAGGGCAAAACCTTATTTGCAAATCAGTCTAGTTTCCTGGAGCACTATAAGTTTAAGTGATGTTTCCACATAGGCAGAATTTATCAGAGGCTTATTAACTTCCTATCTTTGGCCTTCCTATCTAGTTCCAGAGCAAGCTATTTATCCATTATACCACAGTACATCCTAAATACAAAACAAAACAAAAAAATCTTCAATTCCCACAGAAGTTCAAAAGCCAACAAGCAAGTCCATTTCATGATCACCATGTTAAAGTCACTGTACAAATCTTTTGCTTTGAGTTTGACGAGTCTAACATGATCTTGTTTTAAAATATTTGTCCCTATTTATATATTTTGAGGACCTATTCTTTTCCTAAAATATCTTTTTTAAAAAATAGGCAAATGCATTACTTTCTAAATAGAAATAAAAGCACAAGATAAAATCCTAGTTCTCACCTCCTTTCTTGTAGTCTCCTATTACGCCCAGCAAGAAAAGTTAGCACAAATATAAGGAAGCACTTTGTGAAAATATCTGAAGTGTCATTAAAGTTAAGGGGAAGAAAACCTATCCTAACATCTCTCTGTATTATGTCCAAGACAGGAATATACTTACCTTTAAACACAACTAGAATTCCTCAAGAACTCCTTTATTAGATAAAATATGGATGACTAATAATTAGCAGAGTGAAGGTACTCCAAAAACTGTTGATCAGAATATGCTTTTAGGGGCAGCTAGGTGGCGCAGTGAGTAAGAGCACCGGCCTTGGAGCTGGGATGACCCGAGATAGAATCCGACCTCAGAAAATGAGCACCCACACACAAATAATGACTAGCCGTGTAACCTTAAGCAAGTTACTTAACCCCAATTGCTTAAAAAAAAAATTATGCTTTTAAGGAAGGAGTAGGCCCTACACATATTTTTTTTTTGCTTTTGGAGGGCAATTAGGGTTAAGTGACTTGCCCAAGGTCACACAAGTGTTAAGTGTCTGAGGCCAGATTTGAACTCAGGTCCTCCTAACTCCAGGGCTGATGCTCTATTCACTGTGCCACCTACCCACCCCAGCTCTACATATTTTTGTTTTGTTTTGTTTTGTTTTGCTTTTTGGAGGGCAATTGGGGTTAAGTAACTTGCCCAAGGTCACACGGCTAGGTTTTTGTCTGTGTGTGTGTTAAGTGTCTGAGGCCAGATCCGAATTCAGGTCCTTCTGACTCCAGGGCCAACGATCTACTCACTGCGCCTCCTAGCCACCCTGCTCTATATATTTTTAACAGAATGTAAACCAGCTATGTTTATTTCTGAAAAAATAAAATAAAATTACTGTGTGCTAAAAACATAACTAAAATATTTGCTGAATAAATCTTACTTATTGGCAGCAATTTTGCTACAACTACCAATGAATGGAACCTGATTTTAAAAAAGGCTTGACTAATAAATCAATTCTACATAATCACATATTAAAGTTTCCATAAATACTGAAATTTAAATAACAGAATTATAATTGAAGAGAAAGATGATTAAAGAGAAATTAAACAGAATCGCCATTCTATAAAGCAATTACAATTCTTATTTTCCACTTTTCCAAAATCAACAGGAATAAGTCAGGATTTCCTCTAAGAAGTCAACCTTCCTATCATTTGGTCCAACTTGCAATGTACATTTTTCAAAATGACTGTCTCAAATGCACAGAACTGACACAAAGATATTCTAGCTCCACAGCCCAGAAACTATCAATGACTGGTAATATCAACCTCTTTATACCTTGATTACCTTCAAAATCTCCATAAACGGGGTCTACATACCTTCACTACTCTGCTCTAATGAAACCACCTTTTTTTCTCAAGCACCAACAAAGCACTGTTTTATGTAATGTCTTCCTGCTTTAATTACTAATGCTATGTTATATTTTGTCACTAGTCTTTACTGCTAACATATGGCGACTCAACTATACTAAGAGTTAGATAGCCTTTTTGTAGGCCAGTCAAGAGACTCTGATTACAACTTCAAACACTATTCAAGAGATGAGTCCCCCAAAAATGACTTTAAGAAACTTTTTAATAAGGGGGAAGGGGCAGAGCCAAGATGGCAGCATAGAAGCAGGAAAACTCTGTGGGTTCCCCTCATAACCACCTCAAATACCTATAAAAAATTACTAAAACAAACTTTAGGGCTACAGAACCCACAAAGTGACAGAGAGAAATCTCCTGCTGAAGGCAGGCCAGCAGGAAGTGAGTAGAGCACTGGCCCTGGAGTCAGAAGGACCCGAGTTCGGATCCAGCCTCAGACACTTAACGCACACACAAACAAAAACCTAGCCATGTGACCTTGGGCAAGTTACTTAACCCCAACTGCCCTCAAAAAAAAAAAAAAAAAAGAAAAGAAAAGAAATTCTCAATGAAATAATGTTTTAGAACCAGAAGGCAAAATAGGGGTTGAAAGAATCCACCGATCACCTCCTGAAAAAGATCCCAAAAAGAAAACTCCTACAAATATTATAACCAGGTTCCAGACTTCCCAGATCAAGGAGAAAATACTACAAGCAGCCAGGAAGAAACAATTTCAATATTGTGGAAACACAATCAGAATGGCACAGGACCTGGCAGCTTCTACACTGAGGGATCGAAGGGTCTGGAATATGCTATTCCAGAGGTCAAAGGAGCTGAGATTATAACCAAGAGTCACCTACCCAGCAAAACTGAGTATCATGTTTCAGGGGAAAATATGGTCATTCAGTGGAATAGAGGACTTTCAAGCATTCTTGATGATAAAATCAGAGCTGAATAGAAAGTCTGATAATCAGATACTAGAAGCATAAAAAGGTAAACAGGGAAAAGAAATCATAAAGAACTTATCATAGTTCAACTATTTACATCCCTACATGAAAAAACAATAATTGTAACTGATTAAATTTTTCTCAGTATGAGAATAGTTGAATATATATGTCTATAGAGGAGGGTATACAGGCATATGAATACATATGTGAATGTGTGTATATATGTGTACAAGTATACACAGATAGAGGGCAAAAGACCAACTGAATAGGAAGGGATGATACTTAAAAGGTGAAACTGAGAGGTGAGAGAGGAATATAATGAGAGGAGATGGGGAGAGACAGAATAGAGTAAATTATCTCATATAGAAGCAAGGGAAAACTGTTACAATGGAAAGGAAGAACAAGAAGGCAAAAGGGAATGATGAGTCAACCTTACTCTCACTGAATTTAGCTTAGGGAGGGAATGACATACACACTAAATAGGGTATCTCACCCTACAGGGGAGTAGGTGGGAAGGGGATAAGAGGGGGGATGATGGAGGGGGGGGCAGGTTGGGGGGAGGGAGGGAAGTTAGAAGAACCCGTTTTTGAAAAGGGACAGGATCAGAGTAGAGAATAGAACAAGTGGGGGGCAGGACAGGATGGAGGGAAATATAGTCAGTCTTTCACAATATATCCATTATGGAAATGTTTGCATAGCTACACATGTACAACCTATATGGAATTGCTTATCTTCCCAGTAATGGTGGGTGACAAGGGAGGAAGAAAGCATCTAGAATTCAAAGTTCTAAAATCAAATGTTTAAAAAAAGAAAGAAAGAGAGAAAGAAACTCTTTGGATAGTACTGTATAGTCAAAAGTAGCCATGTTGAAGAGATACTGGTAGGACCAAAAAAATCTAAAGTCTACTTATTCTTTCAGTCTATTATTCTTTCCATATTGCTAGTCAAATAGTATTAGCCTTACACAATTCTATTCCAGAAAAGGAGGCATTTAAGAAATGCAAAAAGTCTATAATAAATGTATAGAGTTTTAACACTGAGCATACCACCATGAATGCTAATTTTGAAATTAAATAAACTGCAGGAAAATCTGACAACACAATAGGTCTATCACTAGAAAACATGGCAAAGGCCTAACTATTCACAATTCTTTTAGCATTAACACTGTTATGTCAATTTGCTACAAAACCAGAAAAAAAAATCGGGTCCAATAGGAAGAAAAAAGCTCAGTTAAGTCAGGGGAAAGAGAAGCAGCACTTGGGTGACTATAAGCCACTTGAACCTTTCACAGCTAGCTAAGCATGCGGAAAGGCTTCAAGAACTCTAGTCCACTAAACCAGACTCATTTTATTTTCAATTCAACTTGTTTTTATATATTCCATTCTAACAAATGATTTAAGATGCTTTGCTGTTATTCGCTAGACTCACATCTTCTTAGTGATGCAAGGATCTAAGACAAATCCAAAAGAGTCATGATGGAAAATTGTATCTACACCCAAAGAACTATGGAATCTGAATGCAGATCAAAGCTTACTACTTGCTCTTTCTTTTGTTTTTCTTCTTTCTTCTGGTTCCTCCCATTGGTTCTAATTCTTCTTTATAACAAAACTAATGTGAAAATGTTTAATATAAATGCAAAAATGTTTAATATAAATGTATACATAGAGCCATACTGTCAGATTGCATGCCATCTTAAGGAGGGGAGAGAAAAGATAGAAAATTTGGAATTCAAAACATGGAAGCAAATGCTGAAAACCAAAAATAAGCTAATTAATTTTTAAAAATTTTAAAATACCCCTTCTCACTTAGTTTTTTCTGGAGGGTAAGCATTATGAGAAATTGTTGACAGAATAATAGATGGCTGCCCCATACTGAGAAAATGCATGCTAAGTGACCTGGAATTCTGTTAAAGTAAAGAAAAACTAAAACTTTGGTGGGGGAGAGGGTAGGGGAGATGCTTTGATATGGTTTGGAGTGAGAGCAGTGAAAATGTCCGTACCCTTTTGGTCAGAGATCACACTGCCAAGCATACCCCCTAAGAAGCAAGAAGATAAAAAGACCTTCATAAGCTTACTGCAGCACAAAAGCTGGAAATAAAGCAGACGACTATCAATTAGGAAGTAACTAAACAAGTTGTGCTACATGAATGTAATGGAACTTAAAAAAACAATGAATATTACAAACACAGATAATCATGAGAAGACTCCTGTAAACTGATAGAAAGTATGGTAAACAAAACTAGGAGAATACAGAATTACTACAATGTAAATGGAATTAACAACAAAACCAAAACTGAATACTATGAAACTATAAATAACCAAGCTTGGCCCCAAAACAGATATATAAGAAACCAAGCTCTCATTTGCAGAGGCGGGGGATTATGGTCAATGTGGAACACTACAGATAATGTCAGACTTTTTGGTCTGATGACCTGATATTTTCTTCTTTAGAAAATATGGCACTCTGAAGGGGGCAGAGAGGGAAATGCAGGTGATGTAAAAAACAAAGATATAAACACAATTAAAAAATTAAAAGTATGCTTTCCTTTAGTTGGAATTCTATATTTAAACATAAATAGCTCTATAAACAAGCTTTCCCTTTATCAAGATCTTTCAAACTCCTACAAGTCTAAAACTAAAACGAGTCTATATTTCTACAACTATTTTAACAACATCTTAAGGAGTCCTCATGTTTTTACCCAGTTAGTACCCTGTTCCTCTACTTAAAACCCTATCACAGGTACCATCCATTTGGCCAAAGAGATACAAACATAGCAAAACACCATTGTACAGCTTTAAAAAAAAAATTCACGGGGGCGGCGAGGTGGCGCTGTGAGTAAGAGCACCGGCCTCGGAGTTGGGATGACCCAAGATCAAATCCGGCCTCAGAAAATGAGCACCCACACATAAATAATGACTAGCCGTGTAACCTTGAGCAAGTTACTTAACCCCAATTGCATATAAAAAAAAAATTCAAATTCGTTAAAAGTGCTTTCTTTTTTACACTAAAAGAACTAACTATCTTCCCTCAACCGAATTCCTACCTCTCTCAAGCTTTAGGAGAAGTACATAACTGAAAATCGAACTTAGATCTTAGCATAACATAAAGAACATTAATAATGGCCCTGAAAGGCTGAGCAGCCACCTTTCAGATTAAAGGCTATTTCCTTGTGATAACATACAAATTTTCCCATGCAGAACATTAATCTTTTATGAGACACCAGAAGCCAGCAGAAGGGGACCTAATGAAGAACTTTTCAGAACTTGCATGACAGAAACATAATTTAAAATCAGGAACTGTGTGGTCTTTTTAATATTTCCCATTAAATATACCTTCATGGAAAGAACAAAAAGAAGACTTAACCTAAAACCTGGACCTAGATAAATGTGTTTTAGGAAACCAGTTTTTTCAGACTTTAAGATAAGACACCACATTAGTACTAACAGTAGGCTAGCTAACCCCTGCAGGGGGTTCTCCAATTTGATGACCTGGTTTATAAGTGGTACATTTTCATAGACTCTGGACCATATCTAGTAAAAGAAAAAAGATGTTCACTGAACCCCATTAATAAGTTACTGTCTCTATCAGGTATAATTTGAGTGGGTGATTAGAAACCTACATTTTCTTTCTCAGTTCCCTAACAAAGTGCTTTTCAGACCAAAAAGGACTTCAATAGCATTCCTACTGACACAAGAGGATAGCAAAAAAGAGAGTCACTGGCTAACACTATGCAAGGAATAAGAAAATATATTTTTAAGCTGTGAATGTTTTGAGATAAAAAGTTTAAAGTAATGTGGACAATGAAAGTGTATGGTTTCTGTTGTATTTTTAAAGGAAAGTCCTTTAATGATTACTCTGCCCATTTACCTTTCCCTTAATTCCCTTAATACAGAAGAAAAGCATTTCATGTTAGCAAATGCTTCATTGGCTTTATTCTTCCTCAGAAAAAGATAAATAACATGTCACCTCTAAAAGTTCATGAATTCTTAAAGTAAAACATACAAAGTAAAGCAGACAATGATTTAATCCCACAATAGCTGGCTGAAGGATTACTGTTTTCCTCACAGCCTATACCGGACATACTTGCTACAAAACTATGGATCCCCTAAAAACAAGAGGATTGTCCATTTAAATTAAATATCAAAAAGTGCAATTTCCCGTCATGTTATTCATTTTTTCATACCCCAAATCATACTGGAACATTTTTGTAATAAAATAACTGCTGGGTTTACAAAATCTTTAATAGTATCTCAAGAAAGGAAAAGTACATGTTTATTTTACAGTCATTTGAATTACTGTTAAAAAAAAACAAAACACTCTCGGGGGGGGGAAGGGGAGGGCTAGGTGGCTCAGTGAGTAGAGCCCAGGCCCTGGAGTCAGAAGGATCTGAGTTCGGGTCCGGCCTCAGACACTTAATACACACAAACAAAAACCTAGCCGTGTAAACTTGGGCAAGTTGCTTAACCCCAATTGCCCTCCAAAAATTAAAAACAAAAAACAAAAAAACACCACTGTCTAAGATCTGAAATTCTTAACCTTATTTTGTGTCATGGACCCATCTTGTTGGCCTGGGAAGCTTATGGGCCTTTTTCCATAATGTTTTTAAATGCATAAAATGAAATACCTAAGATTAACAAAGGAAACCAATTATGGATTGAAATAAAGTTATCAAAAATTTTTTTATGTTAATGGGCCCAAAATTACCATCCCCTGCTCTACACAGAAAGCATGAAAAGTGTCAAATTCATGGGCAATTAACCCCTTTATTATACCAAAGAGTTCAAAAATTTCCAAGATGATACAGACATGGTCAAGAACTATAAAGATCAACAAACTCGAGACAGAAAAAAAGTCATTCCAACACCAAAGTGAAATCAACATTATTCTGGCATAATTCTAAGACCATTCACCTTGCCAATGTCTACTTTTGGTCCCAAAAGGAAAGAGGGACAAAATCCAATAAACATTTATTAAGGATCTACTATGTAAAAGATACTATTTCGGGCATAGTAGATAAAAGAAAGCAATCTCTACTGCCAGGGAGCTTATAATAATTCTGGAGTATGAATGACAATATAACTTCAAAATAAACTTTGTTTTTATATCTATGATTGTGAAATAATAAAACTTTTGGCATAGCCAAGATAAACTGAAGATTCAGATTCTAAGTTACATCATGATGATGATGAAGAAGAAAGAAGAAAGAAGAAAGAAGAAAGAAGAAGAAGAAGAAGAAGGAGGAAGAGGAGGAAAAGGAGGAGGAATTCAGTAAGCAATTTAAGTTACTTACTCTATGACAAGGTACTGTGTTAGATGCTGTGAATACAAAAGATAGAAATGAAAACCTCTCCTTGCTCTCAGAGCTTACATTCTACTAGAGAATATAAACACATAAAGAGATAAATTAATATAAAACAATTTAAAAGAAGAGCATTATCAACTAGAGACAGGAAAAAAAAGGGTTTCTTATAGGAAATGGCATATGAGCTAAGCCTTGAAAGAAATAAGGGATTGTAAGAGGTCAGAGATACTAAGAAGAAGCTAAATAGCAGGGTTGGTTTTTGTGTATAATTCTGTGTTGTGGGTAGGAGGTTGTTTCTGTTTTTTAAGCAAAAACACTCACTGCTCAAGAAAAAAAGCAGAATATATCCATATTCAGGTCTACAAACAGTAAGACAATATCTTTTCTAAGAATGTTCTTGATCTGAAAACTCAAATGGCTAAAGTAGCCTAAAGAAATTCTTGAATACCTGCAAAAAACATCTCAAAGTTACATATATCTATATGTTTATATAAACATATTCGTAAATTATGAACTCATTTATGGCTCAAGACCATTAGTCACTAATGAAAATGCCTAACAGGAGAGATTATTAACAATATCTACACCTTATGATAGACTCTGAAAGATGATCATCTTTACTTAAAGGGTTTTCAAAACAGAGTGCAAGAAAAGAAATGACCAGTTTTGACAAACCAGTTTTTTTTTTTTAAAACAGAAACAATCCATGTACATTAAAATAACCCTCAAAAACCAAAGTAAAAGAAATACAAATACATGTGATGGTGTGAGCTCCCACAAAGTCCCAGAAGTTGACAGTAACATAAGCATATTCAGTCTTACATGGTGCTACTAGCTCACCAACAGCAGCCAGATAGTGCAGTGGATTACAAAACCTGGTCCTGGAGTCAGGAAAACTTGAGTTCAAAATCAGCTGCATATATATACTTACTAGCTGTGAAACCCTGGGTAAATCACTTAACCTCTATATGTCTCAGCTCCCTCCACTATAAAATGGAGATAATAAAAGCACTTACCTCCCAGGGCCGTTATGAGGTTAAAATGAGATAATATTTGTAAAATGCTTTACAAACCGTTTGTAAAACTTAAAAACCATATAAACAAGACACACTTTAACTGACTGCCACTTGGCATAAGGGAGAGAAAGGAGTGGGGAGAGAAAAGAGAGAGACAGAGGAAGAGGAGTAGAGAGGGAGAGAAAAGTGAGGGAGGTAAGAGAGAGCATGAAATACTACATTGTCTGTCTTGAAATCAGGAAGAGCTGGGTTCAAATCCCACCTCTTACAGATTGTCAGAGGCACGGCAAGTCACAAACTGTCAAAGCTCTAGACCACTCTTTAAAATTAAAAGCATAGGACAACTAGGTAGGTGATACTGTGGATAGAATACCAGGCCTGGAAAATTCATCTTCCCGAGTAAAAATCTGGTCTCAGTCACTTACTAGTCATGTAACCTTGGGCAAGTCACTTCACTGTTTACCTCAGTTTCCTCATCTGTAAAATGAGCTAGAGAAGGAAATGGTAAATGACTCCAGTATCTTTGCCAAGAAAATCCCAAATGAGGTCATGAAGAGTTAGCCATGACCATCTCTCTTTTTCTATCTCCACTTTCCCCACCCAAAGTAATCACACACCTAAGCTTACTTGAGTCAAAGTTGCTCCTTACTGGGGGGCGGAGCCAAGATGGCAGAGTAGAAACAGCTCATCCAAGCCACTCTCCCCCCAGATCACCTCCAAACTATGTAAAAGGGGACTCTGAACAACTTCTGGAGCCCCAGCACCCACAGAACAACACAGAGAAGCTAACCTCCCGCTGAGGACAGCCCAGCAGCCCTGCAGGAAGGACCAGCACAGCGGTCTGGGAACCCACAGGACAGTGTGTGGGGAACCAACAGCTCAGCACGCTGGGAGCTGAGCCCAGGCCCGCTTGAGACATGGTTTTAGCCCCATGGCAGCCGGGCCAGTAGCCGGCTGGAGGGACCCCAGAACACCAGCAGCTGTGGTGACTCCAGAATTATCAACATAGACATGCCTAGGACAAAGTAAAAGGTTAGTGTCCTATGGACTTTGGGACCAGTATTTGGGGAATGCGTCAGCTCCCTCCCCTGGGGGCTAGAAGCCACTGAGGAGACACGCCATTTTGTAGTTTTCAGAGGCAGCTCCAGCTCTTGGCCTGCAAATTGTAGAGAGATCCAGAGATCAGTCTTGGGGGGTAATCGCTCTTGCTTTAACCTCCCTGGATCTGGATTGTGATCTGGGGGGGAGGTCGTGGGTGGGTTTACAGCTTGCCAGAAACCGAAGTTGTCCCCCCTACACATTCGGGCCAGGCCATACTGTGGCAACAAGCCCAAAAGTCAAGTAATTAAGTGGCAACATGCCAAGGCAAAGGAAACAAATTAAACAGAAAAATGCAACCTTAGACTCCTACTTTGGGGGCAAAGAGGATCGAAGCAGGGAACAGGAGGAGGGCTGTGAGGTCAGATATCCTGCTCCAAAAGCCCCAAAGGAAAATATGAGCGGGTTACAGGCCATAGAGGACCTTAAGAAGGACTTTAAAAATCAAATAAGAGAAGTGGAGGAAAAATTGGGAAGAGAAATGAGAAGGATGCAGGAAAAGTATGAAATGAGGGTCAACAGCCTGACTGAGGAAAACACCACCTTAAAAAACAGACTAACTCAAATGGCAAAGGAGGCCCAAAAGGGCAATGAGGAGAAGAACGCCTTAAAAAGTCGAATTTGCCAGATGGAAAAAGAATCTCAAAAGTTCACTGAGGAGATTCATTCCTAATGACTTCATGAGAAATCAAGATGCTGTTAAGCAAATCCAAACAAATGAAAGATTAGAAGGCAATGTGAAATATCTCATGGGAAAAACCACTGACCTGGAAAATAGATCCAGGAGAGACAATTTAAAAATTATTGGACTACCTGAAAGCCATGATCAAAGAAAGAACCTAGAAATCACCCTTCAAGAAATTCTCAAGGAAAACTGCCCTGATGTTTTAGATCCAGAGGGCAAAATAGAGGTTGAAAGAATCCACCGATCACCTCCTGAAAAAGATCCCAAAAAGAAAACTCCCAGGAATATTATAGCCAGGTTCCAGAATCCCCAGATCAAGGAGAAAATACTACAAGCAGCCAGGAAGAAACAATTTCAATATTGTGGAAACATAATCAGAATAGCACAGGACCTGGCAGCTTCTACACTGAGGGATCGAAGGGCATGGAATATGATATTCCAGAGGGCAAAAGAGCTGGGACTGAACCCAAGGATCACCTACCCAGCAAAACTGAGTATTTTGTTTCAGGGGAAAATATGGGCATTCAGTGGAATAGAGGACTTTCAAGCATTCTTGAGGAAAAAACCAGAGTTGAATAGAAAATTCGAAATCCAGACACAAGAAGCAAGAGATGCCTGAGAAGGTAATCAGGGAAAAAAAATCAAAAGGAACTTATCAAAGTTGAACTATTTACATTCCTATATGGAAAAACAATAACTGTGACTGAGGAAATCTTTCTCACTATGAAAATAATGGAAGAAGGGTGTATGGTCATATGAATATATACGTGAATGTGTGTATATATGTTTACAGTTATATATGGATAGAGGGCATAGTTTGAATTTGTTGGGAAGGGAGGATACTCAAGGGGTGAAATTATGAGGTGAGAGAGGAAAGTGGCAAGAGGAGATGGGGAGAGACAGGGTAGGGTAAACTATCTCATCTAGAAGAAGCAAGGGGAAGTGGCTGCAAGGGAGGGGAAGAATAGAAAGGCAAAAAAGGCAAAAAAGGCAAAACCACATTCTCATTGAATTTGGTTCAGGGACAGAATGACATACATACTAGGTGGGACATCTCAAACTACAGCAGAATGGGGGGAAGGGGGATCAGAGGAGGGATGATGGATGGGAGGGCATCCTTGGTGGGAGGGGAGGTTGGAAGTACCCACTATAGAAGAGGGACAGGATCAAGTGGGGAATGGACCAGGTGGGGGGTGGGATGAGTGGGAGGGAATTATAAGCAGCCTTGTACAGTATATCTACTATGGTAATGATTTGCTTAGCTAGACATGTACAACATATACTGAATTACTTATCTCCCCAGAGGGAATGGGTGACAAGGGAGGAAGGGAATGGATCTGAAATTCAAGGTCTTAAAATTAAATGTTTCAAATATATATAAATACTATTATTAATACTCTTTTGCTTGTAATTGGGAGATAAGATGTGCAGGCATTGGGACACAGAGATTCACCTTCCTTTAATGGCAAAGTTGAAGGGGGTATGGGAGAAGACATGGGAGAGAGCAGATTGGAGGACGCTGTTCTGGGAGGGTGGGTAGGGGAAAAATAGGGGGGAAAAATAATTGTAACTCAAAATCTGGCGGAAATGAGTGATGTAAAACAGAAGTTAATAAAGCATTTGTTTAAAAAAAAAGTTGCTCCTTACTTATTAGTGAAAGAACAAAGATTTTTCCACCCATTTTTATAATCCCTAGACCTTAATGATATAGTAACATCAAATTCTCACAAGAAACGTTATCTTCCTTAATGAATTTTCTGCTTTGGTGCATCAGTATGTTACTTCAAGGTAACACAATGTGGTGGTACCTTTTATTTCTATATGGAGGGGTTTTCCTTATTCAGAGAACCTCTCCTTCTTCAGATAGAAAGTAGTAATACACTTTCAAACCCCTTGAATTCAAATTGATATAATCCTGTTAAAAAAAAAATTTAAGGCTTTTTTTATCCTTCTAAAAAAGAAAAAAATATATACAAAGACCAATTCATTACCCAAACAAGTACTTCACTTGACAATTCCATTTCTGAAAACAAAGCAGTTTAGTTTTATTAGACATAATTGCATTACATTCCAATACAAAAAGGAAAAAGTCTAAAAATTAAAAAAATGCATAAGCAATTCTAGACTGTATTTGGACTTGCATTTCTAATTCATTAACTATCAAAAGTTTAATTGTCCAGCAAACCAAAAGCTCTGTAATGGAGAAACAAAACACAGTCCCTTAGGCTTCTCTAATGATTCACATACATTCTACATGCCAAAAGTATGAATGAATGCTGCTTTAATAGCCCCAGAACACCAAGATGAGGGAAGGATTTGCCTTATGCCCCATATGTACTTTTATCCAAAGCACATAGAAAAGTTCAAAAGCCTCTTCAATCTGATAATAGAACTATAAAGGGAAAAGAGTTTTTTCAAACTAGCCCTCGCCCCCCAGCTGCCCATGGGCCTGCCCTATCTATCACTCTTCTCCTGCTTCCTTTTGTACTCCTTAAAGGTGAACGTTTGACTTTGCGTCATCACTTTCTGCCTCACACAAAAACATTATACAGTTAAACTAAAATAAAGTCTTCCCCATGAATAGAGCCATCTACTCTGTGAACATCTCAGGTCTCCAGTGAGGCAGTCCAGATGTTAGATGATAATACAGTGCCCTTTATATACCAGTTCCTAAAAGGTTTGGAGATTTCCTTATCTGACCTTACTACTGCTGAAAGTCAGTGACCACAGAGTATCTCTTGTTGACATTTACAGTGATTGAAGTAAAAGGAAGGACTTCTTTTCTTAAATGTACCTTAGAAAACTCAAAGGTCACTGGAAAATAAACCACTAAGCAGAGCATACCACCAATCTGAGCTGCTTCTGCATTTGAAAGGTCCATAATTCCAATAATCCTTCAGAATATCCTGATGATAACAAACATTTAGACAATGTTTTAAGGTTTACAAAGTGTTTTATCATTTGGTCCTCATCACAACCCTGAGAAGTAAGGGCTTAAGCTATTATATCTCCACTTTACATATTTGGAAATTGAAACACAAAGGGCAGGTTGCTGGTGCAGGGTCACACAGCTAACTAAGTATGGCACAAGACACACACTTTAAGCAGCATTCAAACCCAGGTCTTCCTGACAGTGAATTCAGCATTCTGTACTCACTACTCCTAGAAGTCACATACAAATCAATGTATGATGGGCAAAATTCCCTATCATAGCTTCCAATTTCTTTTTATTTCCAAGGAGCATTTTGATGGGGGGGAAAAAACACCTTAGAAAAATCTTTAAAAACAAAAGCCCTTCATGTGTATGTAAATGTATACATAGATAGGGCACAGGATGAGTTGGATATGAAGGGATGATATAAAAAAAAATAAAACTAAGAGGTGAGAGAAGAATTTACTGGGAGAAGGAGAAAGGGAGAGATAGATCAGGGTAAATAATTTCATATAAAAGAGGCAAGAGAAAATGTTCACAATGGAGGGGAAGAGCAAGAAGGTGAAAGGGAATGGAACAACCTTATTCTCATTGAATTTGGCTTAAGGAGGGAATAACATACACACTAAATTGGATATTTTACCTTACAGGAAAACAGGGGGGAAGGGGATGGGGGGGGGGGTGATAGAAGGGAGGGCAGACTGGGAGAGAGGGTAGTTAGAAGCAAACACTTTTGAAAAGGGATAGGGTCAAAGAAGAAAAGAGAAAAATTGTGGGGTGGGATAGGATGGAGGGAAATATAGTCTTTCACAATATAACTACTATGGAAATGTTTTGCATAACTACACATGTACAACCTATATTGAATTATCTTCCCAGTGGGGGTAAGTCAGGAGGGAAGAATAGAAAAAACCTGGACTCAAGTTTTTTTAAAATAATTTTTAATGGGGTTTTTTACATGCAACTGGGAAATAAGATATACAGGCACTGGGGTATAGAAATCCAATTTGCTGTACTAGAAAGTTGTAGGGGGATGAGGGAAGATATAAGAGAGAACAGACTGGGGGAAGGGGTATTCTGTAAGCTTGCTACCTCGGGGTGGTAGGGGAGGGGAAAGATGGGGAGAAAAATGTGTAACTCAAAATCTAGTGGAAATGAATGTTGAAAACTAAAAATAAGTAAATTAGGAAAAAAATTTAAGTCCTTTTAAACGTACTCCTTATCGTTTGTTTTGCAGATCAACTGGCCCAATATGAGGGCCAAATGTGTGTATACATATACATACATCAATATATACATATGCAAATATATAAGCCTATATGTTCATAACTATATGTATCTCAAGGATTAACACTTATTATCTAATAAAATTTATACCAAAAAATATAATTCTCTTCAAAGGGAAAAGCAACAACATAATTACAAACTACACTGTCATATTCAACGTAATATATAAAGTAACAACCTTCTTCTATTTCAAAGAACAAAGCAGAATTTAAATTACAAAATCATACCAAGAGTGCCACTTCTGACCCATACACAAATACCTTCCCTTTCCACATCAAGTCTTATCCTATTTCAAATACTAAAACTTTTAATAAAAGAATTTCTTAAATCAAGGTCATTTCTTCCCTTGATCAGGTATACCTCCTTTCAGCAATACTAGAGAAACAGAAGGAATACCAACTACAGTAAATAACATGGAGAACCTTTTCCCAATTAACACTAATCCCAAAACACATTCCCCTCCTCCCAAGCATAGGTCTGACACCAGATTTACAGGTGTAGATATTCAGGAAACAGTCAAGATCACAAAGCTCTTAATCACTGAATGTCTTGCACTGTAGTTTCACACTGAGTCACTTACATTGTTTACATGTCACCAAACCAGCATAGAGAATGTCTATACAAATCATCTGTTATTCAGGTGTTTATTATATTATTTAAAGATTCACACCAAAAAGTGTGTCACTCCCTGTGGCTATTATACTGCTCCAAAATATACTTGGCTAGATCATTAATTGAAGTAAAAAAAATTTGGGGTTGGGGTTTTTTTTTTTTTTTTTTTTTTTGGCTTTTTGGAGGGGGGAAGGTAAGGCAACTGGGGTTAAGTGACTTGCCCAAGATCATACGGCTAGTTTTCTGTTAAGTGTCTGAGGCCGTATTTGAACTCAGGTATTCCTGCTTCCAGGGTCAGTGCACCACCTAGCCTCCCTGAAATAAAATTTTTCAATGAAATAACCTGAACTTACAAAATGGATAGTGTTCCACACACAGCAGCATATTTTCCCTTAGAAACAATGTTCTTTGTAAGTGGTTGTGCTCCTGCATCTGTTTGCTTAACTGTTTCTATGTTACAAGATGGGATAGGTAGTGGGGGTGAAGAGGCCCCAAAGAGACAGCTCTGTCCTTAGAAGTAAATACCTTTCTAGTAGTTTGTCATTGTTCTGTCGCTCCCAGGAATTTGGCACAGACACAGCCTCCTCTAATGCATTCTTTGCACATAGTGGGAACCTAATAAATATCTGACTTGGTTATTTTACCTGGCACAGATTGCACAAATGAGTAACTGTGAGAATTTGTAGGGCTCTCTTACTGACAATTCCAAGAGAGGTAGAGGAGGAAAAACGAAACGCAAAACCCAAATATATCCATTTTTCTATTGGTCAATATGGACAATGGCAAGATCTCTAACTTAAATGATAGAGAGAACTCCCAAATGAGGGAACTCTCCTAATAATTTAGTGTCTTGGGGCAGAGGTGTCAAACGTGAGGCCTGTTCCACACTCCCTGATGTGGCCTGAACCACATTAAAATCAAATTGGGAAATGTTTTAATAAAATAAATAAAAATACAATACAACATGGATAATGTTAATTTGTAGATTTTTAAGTCAATATGTATCTCACAAGACTTGGTTTCTATTTGAGTTTGACATCACTAGCTGCAAGTTCAGGCTTTCTGTATGATAGGTCAGCTCTCTCTATCCATTATGCCAGTGGTTCAAAGTTCCCATTTAATGGTTCACCAAATCCTTGGGGGTTCCTGACAATAGTACAAAGAGGTTCGTGCTAAAAATTCTTTAATGGCATCTTAAAGCAAAAAACAATTGCCCAATTATGTTGCAAATATATTTTTCCATTGTGGCAACAAACAGGTACATGTTTGAAGCTATGTTATATAATAGGTTTGTTTTTGAACTGATTCAAAACCACTATGATCATGTGGGAAAAGATTCTGATATTCATACAGCAATTACATCAAACTCTAGCTTCTTCTGACTAAACACGTTTTCTTGAAGTTTCTCCGTCATCAAATTGTTTCCACACCAACACAAGGGTTTGATATTAAAGCTTCTGTAATCTGCACCAGCACAGCAGCCTTGATCACTACAGTTCCACTGTAATCACACTTCACTAACATGTAATCATATGATCAAGATTTTAGGAACATTTGTGTTCTTACAAAATAAATATCAAACCATTTGGAAACCATTACTGATGGGCATGAATATTTTAACCACCACAAATGTTCAGCAGAAAAAAAAGTATGCTGACTCATAGTTATTAAGGGTATCTTACAATATGGATGTATCTTTCTGCTTATATTACAACTTCTTTCTGGCAAATTTTCAAATGAACTAATTGGCAACACTAGCCAGTCATTTTGATTGGAGAGGGTAGAAGATGGACATCAGAGATACTCTTCAGAGCCTCTACCTAAGGAAGGCACCCCGGGCTGCCACTTCATCATTTTCCACCTGGCTGCTCTCCTGAACTTCATGATTGTCTTCAGGAACTCATCTTCATGGGAGATTACATAACTATGAAACTCATAGCGCCTCAGAATGCCCTGGGCAGGGGCCCTTCCACCAACTGGTGAGGCAGAGGATGGATCTCCTCCAAACTACCCTCCCCTTCCCTCACTTCCCCCAGCTTCATTTTAAGTGTCTTTTCCCCATCAGATCATGAGCCCTTCATCTTCTTGAGTTTAAATCTGGCCTAAACTTACTAGCTGTGATGCTGGGCAAGTCATTTAACCCTGTTGCTCTCAGTTTCCTCATCTGTAAAATGAGCTGGAGAAAGAGCAAATCACTCCAGTACTGCCAAGAAAACCCCAAACAAGGTCACAAAAAGTCAAGACACAACTGAAATAACTGGAACAGTAACAAAAATAGCTGTCTGATAGTGGCAGAAGAAGAGGTCAAATCCAAAGAGATTTTAAAAGGTTAGTTTAAATATAAACAACGAAGGGGCGGCTAGGTGGCGCAGTGAGTAGAGCACCAGCCCTGGAGTCAGAAGGACCTGAGTTCGGATGTGGCCTCAGACACTTAACACACAAACAAAAAAAACCCAGCCGAGTAACCTTGGGCAAGTTACTTAACCCCAATTGCCCTCCAAAAAGCAAATAAATAAATAAGTGAATGAATGAATAAAAACAATGATAAAAAAGCAACACACAACTAAATTTTAAGGACATTTATCATTTAATACAGCTCCTGTCTAGCTATTCATTTTTATCAATAGATTAGGCAGCTAAGCAGAAAAAAAGATGTTCATCTCAGTAAGAGCTTGAAAACACCTCCTACTAGTTTACTATCACTTATTTAGGGAAGCAAGCATTTTCACTTTAATTGTTGTTTTATGCTCAAATCCAGAAATAAACTCAATGTGGAAGCAGATTTTGGACTGCATTTCTGTCTGATGTTTAAAACAAATATTACAACCCTTTGTTCAAATAAAAAAGCCCCAAACTGAAATTCAGTTTACATATAATTTCATTATGTTAGATATGTTCTAAATTGTAACTTATTTCAGTAAAAGCATTAATTATATTGAACAAAATTTGTAAAATAAAAAAATTTAATATGAAGTTTTGCTGATAAGAGAAAGTACAATAAGTGTTGCTAGATTACTCCTTTTAATTAATATAAAATGTCCCACATAAAATATTTGTAATTATTTTATCATTAGGATTTAAGAATTTTATATTTAATTTTTTTATTGTAGATGATATAGAATTTTATATTTTATAATTATTATATAATATAAATTTTAATCTGGAATTTTTGAAGGCAAAAATTATCATAGTAGTATAAGGACTTAATAAACCTGAAAAAATATTATTAGTAGAATATTAAAATATACTCAGGATTTACAACAAAGTTTATTACTGCTGAAAGGAGTTCCTGAAACAGAAAACAATGGGAACCATTGCCCTATATTATGCTATGTCTCCCACTCATCTGTATACTGTGTAAAATGTTTTGGGGGAAGAGGAACAGAGAATGTAATTACCAAGTTAAATAAAGTGCCAGCACAATCTGTGGATTATAGTTATAATTTCTTCTCCATTCTGATAAGAAAAATTTTATATAATTCATACAAGCAGAATTTATGATTATCAAGTCCCAACATTTAAAAAGGTAGTAGTTACTGCTACAAAGATACTTTTATTTACATATTGTGTAAATGATTGCTTTTTCCAAAACATCCAGATGAAAAATCAAAACATAGCAATTATCAGAAGATACTAAGATAATCTCAATACTTTGATACGACCTAAAAAGTACGTATGTGAAAAAGGTATCATATAAAAGTAAACTTAATTCTCTTTAAAAATAGCATAAATTAACTGTCGGGCTGGGAAAGGGCAAAAAAAAAAATCATTTTGCCTCAGTAATTTCCCTATTTCTTAATGGTTGGCTAGGAGGCAGGAGAGAGGAAGATAAGAAAATTATGATCATTATGCCTGTATTAGCAAACATTCCCTAGTAAGAAATTACTGATTGCCAAATCAAGTCAATCAACAAGTCTCTTACTACATATCCAATTTTTGTGTATGGTGGGGAAGAAGGGAATCTTATTCAAGATATCTCCATATACATACAGATTGGTTACTTACTGCTAAGAACCGACTTCTATCAAATATCAAATTATTTCAACTAAAAGTAATGTTTCTAATGCTGAAAGGAGAAAATGTACTATAAATGATATCTTTCTTATTCCATACCCCTAGTAAATTCTCTTTTATTTTAATTTATAATCAGATGACACTAGAAGTGTTTAAATTGAAGCAAATCTAAGAATTTTACCTCACATTCTCAAAGGCATCCCTGCATAATAACACTAAAACCATTTCTAAAGCTCAATGTCCTAAATGAGAAGTTTATTGTAATTTAAACTTTTCAATATATAGAATGGCATATACCTAATATCAAGTAATGAAGTAACTTTTGGGAGCTCTTAATGTGATTAATATGAGGAAAGGCTCCTACAACATGCCATCTGTGATTTCAACTTCTAAAACTGCCTAACGTCCCCAAGAAACTAACAACAATTGCCTTGTAATTACTACCCTATCCAACTTCTGTGCTAGTCACAACCTTGCTTGAATCTTTCATTTAGGACATTTTACTCCCCCCACCCCACCCCATTCCTTGGCTCTTCAAACTATCCAAAATGGCCTTCTATCTGTTACTCATACAAAAGGCTTCTGTCTCTCATCACTGTGCTTTTCATTGGCTATTCCCTACATATCTGGAACACACTTCCTCCTCACCCTCCACTTAATAGAAAAAAATTATTCTCCTCTTTCAATATATGGTCTCTCCTGATTCTCCAAATCTTCACTACTACCTTAATAAATGAATGAATGAATGTGCATTTATTCATTTATTTACTTGTTTCTCAGTTAAAGCAAGAGATTATTTCATTCTCTAGAACATAATAGGTTCTTAATAAGTAATTGTTGTTTTATCACCTTCTGGTAACATGTGACTTTCAGACTGTCAAAATCAGAAGAGACCTTAAAATATCATCTATTCCAACCCCATCCCAGAGGAATAAATGGCTAGTCTGTGGTGGTAAAGAATTAATTGGAAATTAAGAGGATGCCCATCAAATAGGGAATGGCTAACCTAGTTATGCTACATGAATGTAATGGAATACTACTGTGCTATAAGAAATTATAAGCAGGCAAATTTCAGAAAAACCCAGAAAGATTGCTATGAACTGATGCTAAAGTGAAGTGAGCAGAACCAGGAGAATACAGTACACAGTAACAGCAACTCTGTACAATGTACAGTGTTGTATGTGAAATGTTGTAGAATGACCAATTTTGATAAAACTTAGCTCTTCTCAGCAATGCAAGGATCTAAGACAAATCCAAGGGATTCATGATGGAAAATGCTATCGACATCCAGAGAAAGAACTATGGAGTTTGAACACAGATCGAAGCATACTATTTTCTCTTTTTATTTTTTTTCTTTCTCATGGCTTTTTTCCTTTTGTTCTGATTCTTTCACAACATTACCAATGTGCTCAAAAGAAATGCAGGATGCGAATATTTGGAGTATCCACCCCAAATATTCACAGGCATTATTTGTGCCTGACCTGTATATTCCAAGCTTATGTTGGTCTGATCAGCCACAGTTGGAGACAATAAAACCTGACTCTAGTATAGTGATGTCATTTTGGTCCTCTTCAAGAATGAAGAACAACCACCAACCAACCAACGTGGAAATATGTTTTAATATGATTGTCCGTGTATAACTTACGTTAGATGGCACACTGTCTTGCGGAGGAGGGGAGAAGAGAGAGAAAAAAGTTACTTGTAATCTTGTAATCAAAATCTTGTAAAAACTATCTTTGCATGTAATTGGAAAAAATAAAATACTGTTAAGTGGGGAAAAAAAAGAACAAAGGACTAGCTATGACAGGAAACGGGAAGCTGTGCTGCTAACTAGTTATATGACCTTAGGCCACAACTCTGCCTGGGTTTCTTCATCTGGGTTACATTAATACATTCATAATAATCTGTTGTACATCTCATGGTTATTGGACACACCTCCTACAATCTTTGTGATTTCTCCTGCAGTTTTTGCACACGGTGTCTATTCAACGTATTGGTTTGACCTTGAAATGCACTATAACTTATTTTACATTTCACAGGCAAAAACAGAGTAGTACAAATGAGGCAGAACTTAGAATAAAGAAAGAAACAAAGGAGCAGAGCATACTACAGGTGAGTACAGGAGGAGATATAAGCTGAGAAAACAAGGAGATACAAAAGAGTTCTAAAGTACAAAATACTGATGAGTAAAGGGCATAAATACAAGGTTAAGGGATTCATTAAGCCTTTTTTTCATGACCACAGTATATCCCCAGTCATTTTTTACATCCTTTTCTCTTTTTCTCCTTCCTTACTCCAGACTCAAAGCTGAGACCTTTTTCTTCACCAAAGCCAAACCCCTCAATTTAAACCCTTTCATCTTGCCTCTCATCCCCACAATCATCCCATTTCTCTAATACTCTTTCCTGTGTTATTTTCCCTTCCTGTTGCCTACAAATAGACCTAAGTCTCTTTAAAAAATTCTTTTAAAAAATTTCTTACTTGACCCTACTATCCCAGCAAACTCTCCTCAATCTCCCCTCTTTTTTTTTTTCTTTTTGGAGGGCAATTGGGGTTAAGTAATTTGCTCAAGGTCACACAGCTAGGTTTTTGTTTGTGTGTGTTAAGTGTCTGAGGCCAGATCTGAACTCAGGTCCTTCTGACTCCAGGGCCGACGCTCTACTCACTGCACCACCTAGCCACCCCAATCTCCCCTCTGTCACAGCAAACATATAGAAAAGACTTCTCAAAGTCAGGAACTATCTTATGCCTTCCTTTGCATCCCCAGGGCTTAGCAGAGCCAGGCACACAGTAGGTGCTACATAAACAAGTATCCAATAAATGTTTACTGACTCGTTGGTTTCGAATCTCACTCAATTGAAACTTCTCATTCCAAAGTTACCAATCATCTCTTAATGACTAAATCTGATGACCTTTTCTCAAACTTTTTTTTTACCTCTGCAGCATTCAACTCTTGACACTGCTTAAGAGCAGCTCAAGACAGTTCCTGCCTACCAAACAAGGGAATCAATCCATTCCTTCTAAATAATCTCTCTCTCTGAACTCTTATCTGTTTGAAAACTCCTCTTCTGCTAGATCATCATTCATATTTCAGCCCTAATTTCTAGGTGTACAATACAACGCTTGGGCCTCCCAAGAGGGAGGTAGGGCTCCAGCCCACACCACTTCCAAATTTATGTAAAAAGTGACCCTGAACAAAATCTGGAGCTACAGAACCCACAAAATGACACAGAGAAGCTAACCTTCCACTGAGGACAGCCCGGCAGCCCAGTAGGGAGCAGCCAGCACAGCACTCTGGGAGCCGAGCCCAGGCTGTGTGAGTCGAAGGTTTTAGCCTCAGGGCAACCAGACCAGCAGCCAGCTGGAGGGACTCCAGAACAATAGCAGCTGTGGTATTTCCAGAATTACCAATACATAGATGCCATGGACAAAGTGAGAAGTTAGTGCCCTATGGACTTTGGGACTCATTAGTGGGGGGAGCCGTTGGCCTCTTTCCCTGGGGCCAAGAAACCGCTGAGAGCTTCAGCACAGCGGACACACAGGGCAGTTTCAGTTCCTGGCCTGAGGACTGTGGGGGACCAGTCCATCAGTCTGGGGGGTAAGCACTTTTGCTTTAACCTTCTTGGATATGGATTGCAGTCTGGGGTGGAGGTCTTGGGGTGTGTGACCAGCTTGCCAGTGTGTGTGGAGGCTTCAGAGAAGGCACCCAACTTATACCTCTGGCAGCTGAGAAAACCCCAGCGCTTGGGATGGAAGCTCCCCTGGCAGAGTCCTACTGTGGCAACAAGCCCAAAAGTCAAGTAATTGAGTGGCAACATGCCCAGGCAAAGGAAAGAAAATAAACAGAAAAATTCAACATTAAACTCCTATTTTGGGGGGAAAGAGGATCTCAGCATGGAACAGGAGGAGGACTGGGAGGTCAAAACTCCTGCACCAAAAGCCCCAAATGAAAATACAACCTGGTTACAGGCCATAGAGGACCTTAAGAAACAGATAAGAGAAGTGGGGGGAAAATTGGGAAGAGAAATGAGAAAGATGCAAGAAAAGTATGAAATGAGAGTCAACAGCCCGACTGAGGAAAATAACACCTTAAAAAACAGACTAACTCAAATGGCAAAAGAGGCTCAAAAAGTCAATGAGGAGAGGAATGCCTTAAAAAGCCAACTTTGCCAGATGGAAAAAGAATCTCAAAAGCTCACTGAGGAGAAGCATTCCTTCAGAATTAGACTGGAGCAAATGGAAGCTAGTGACTTTACAAGAAAATCAAGATGCTGTTAAGCATATCCAAACAAATGAAAGAATAGAAGGCAATGTGAAATATCTCATGGGGAATACCACCGACATGGAAAATAGATCCAGGAGAAATAATTTAAAAATTATTGGACTACCTGAAAACCATGATCAAAGAAATAACCTAGAAATCATCCTTCAAGAAATTTTCAAGGAAAATTGCCCTGATGTTTTAGAACGAGAGGGCAAAATAGAGGTTGAAAGAATCCACAGATCATCCCCTGAAAAAGATCCCAAAAAGAAAACTCCTAGGGATATTATAACCAGGTTCCAGAATCCCCAGATCAAGGAGAAAATATTACAAGCAGTCAGGAAGAAACAATTTCAGCATTGTGGAAACAATCAGAATAGCACAGGATCTGGCAGCTTCTATACTGAGGGATCAAAGGGCCTGAAATATGAAATTCTGGAGGGCAAAGGAGCTGGGATTAAAACCAAGAATCACCTACCCAGCAAAACTGAGTATCATGTTTCAGGGGAAAATATGGTCATTCAGTGGAATAGAGGACTTTCAAGCATTCTTGAGGAAAAATCCAGAGCTAAATAGAAAATCTCATTCAGATATAAGAAGCAAGCGATGCCTGAGAAGGTAAACAGGGAAAAGAAATCATAATGAATTTATCAAATCTGAACTATTTACATTCCTACAAGGAAAAACAATAACTGTAACTGATGAAACTTTTCTCAGTATGAAAATAGTTGAAGAAGGGTATATAGGCATATGAATACATAATAATGTGTGTATATATGTTTATAGGTATACATAGATAGAGGGCACAGGTCGAATTTAATAGGAAGGGATGATACTTAAAAGGTGAAATTAAGAGGTGAGAGAGGAATATAACAAGAGGAGATGGGGAGAGACAGAATGGGGTAAACTATCTCATATAGAAGAGACAAGGGAAAATGGTTACAAGGGAGGGAAGAACAGGAAGGCAAAAAGGCAAAACCTTATTTTCATTGAATTTGGATCAGGGAGAGAATGACATACATACTAAATAGAATACTTCTCCCTACAGGAGAGTAGGGGGGAAGAGGATGAGAAGGGGGATGATGGAAGGGAAGGCGGGAGGGAAGGTGGAAGCACCCACTTTTGAAAAGGAATAGGATCAAAGTAGGGAATAGACCAGGTGGGAGGTGGGATAGGACGGAGGGAAATATAGTCAGTCTTTTACAATATATCTACTATGGTAATGTTTTGCATAGCTACACATGTACAATATATACTGAATTGCTTATCTTCCCAGTGAGGGTGGGTGACAAGGGAGGAAATGGATGAATCTGGAATTCAAAGTTTTAAAATCAAATATTTAAAAATATATAAATACTATTATTAATACTATTTTACACATAATTGGGAAATAAGATATACAGGCACTGGAGCACAAAGATTCACCTTGCCCTACTGAAAAAGTCGAAGGGAGTATGGGAGAAGATACGGGAGAGAGCAGGTGGGATGAGGGGATATCTTGTGGGACTGCTATTCTGGGGTGGGGGGGAAGGGAAAAAAATGGGGAAAAAATTATAACTCAAAATCTGGCGGAAATGAATGATGTAAACACCAGAAGTTAATAAAAGCATTTGGAGGAAAAAAAAATAATTCTCTCAACCACCTCTATAAAAAACCTGCCAGGGCGGCTAGGTGGCTCAGTGAGTAGAGCGTCGGCCCTGGAGTCAGAAGGACCTGAGTTCGGATCCAGCCTCAGACACTTAACGCACACACAAACAAAAACCTAGCCGTGTGACCTTGGGCAAGTTACTTAACCCCAATTGCCCTCCAAAAAAAAAAGCAAAAAAATCTGCCAGTACTAAAAAGGGTTTGTTTGGTGTTTTTTGTTTTTTGTTTTTTTTTTTTTAGCAAAATTTCACTTATAAAACTCATTCTAAAGACAGATTAGCTCAGTTCACCAGTCTATACATTTTCTAACTAGTTTCAGCTATTACAACTCAAGCACTTCTATTTTTGTGTTTCCTAATTTAAAACCCAAAGAAACAAAACTTTAACCAAAGCCAGAAAGAGTTTAGATTATAAAGTTAGTTTGCAGCTAGGACAAAAAAAACTTTACAGAGATAAAGTAAGCAGTCAATCTCCCAACTATAGCACTATAGTGCCAAGATCTAGTGATACTTTCTTTTTCTCTTATTCAAGATGAAAATTATACTATTAACTCCCTAGTTTCTGCAGCAGGTGATTTTAACTGTATTGCTATATGACAGGCACTTGCAGACTTTACCTGGCCTAAATCTGTCTAGTTTGGTGGCTGTCAATTAGTACAACTTCTCAAAAGCAAATGTCAATATAAGCCATTAGAAAGAATACTTTCCAAAGTGTCAAATAAAATGGATTTAGTCAGCATGTTAGAACAAAACAAAAAGTTGAGTGCTCAACTGGGGCCACAGACTGCAAAAGCAGGTGATACAGAACATGAATCCAAAAGCAAGGAAGAATTCTAGTCTAAAAATGTGTTAAATTTTACTGATGCAGCATTGGCTATTTAGTAGGTACAGCACTGGACTTAGGAGTCAAGAAGACCAAGTTTCAAATTCTCCGATCTCAGACACTTGCTTACTGTTCGTCCCTGAATATATCACTAATCTCTGTGTCTTAGTGTCCTAATCTATAAAATGACAGGTTGAAGCCAATGGCCTATCTGAGATCCCTTCCAGCCCCAAATCTATTATTCTGTGATGTTGTTTTTATTTATATCAGTTATTTCCCAATATAAGCCCATCCCAAAAGCACCCTTCTTCACCTGCAAGAAAAACAGGTCCCACCACCCAGTAAACCAAAAGTGTAGATATTAAATTGTGTTTCTCCTTTGTTTTCTAAGAGGAAAACAGGGAAATGATATGACAACATACACTGACTCCTATGCCTTGGTCTCTGAGAACCTAAATTAAAATAATGAAATCCAGAAGCATCAAGAATAGTTGAAACAGAAAGAGAAAAACACACTGGGGGACCATAATATCCATCCATATGTTTTGAATACCCTAACTTTACTAATTCTCCATCTCATAGGACCACAAATTTAGAGCTGGAAGGGGCTTCAGAAATCATCGAATCCAGAAACTGATTCCTCATTCAGGCCACATATTGACTTAGAAAATCACAAATTTACATTATCTATTGCATTTTAATGTATTTTATTGTTTTGTATTTTTATTAATTTTGTTAAACATCTCCTAATGACATTTTAATCTGGTTCAGGCTGCTCTCGGGAGCTTGACATAGTTTATCACCTTCATTTTATAGATGAAGTAAACTAAGGTCCAAAAATAATCTAAAATTTCACTTAATTAAGCCATTGGTCCAAATGAAAGTCAGAGAGTTCCAACAGATGAAAAACAAAAGTTAACAACAGTTATCATTTAATTGCCATATAGGAATTTAGTTCATTATATCTGAGGATTATACACTCCCAAAACTCAGTCAGTTAATGAGTATTATTCAGTTTATTCTTGTCAGGTTTCACCATGCCAATTTGGGAATACAAAGACTCAATCAACAGCAACAACCTTGGGCCAGCATTTTGCAAAACTGTGGGGTTACAAATACAATGAAACAGTTTCTACTGGTAAGGACCTTACATTCTAATTGGGGATATATTAAGTACATATAAAATATGTGCAGCATAAATATAAAATAAATAAATGCAAAGATATACAAGGTAGCTTAGACGAAAAGAGGGGGAACTCTGATCAATGTACTGGCCAACCTTGATTCCAGGGGACTGATGAAGAAACTGAGTACCCACCTCCTGACAGAAAGGTTAATGGATTCAGAATGCAGATTGGGGTGGGTGAGACAGAGAGACACAGGGAGACAGAGAGAGAGGAAGACAGAGACAGAGAGAGAGAGAGACAAAGATCATAAACATGGCCAATGCAATCATTTGTTTGACTACATATTTGTTACAAAGGTTTTGTTCTCTTTTTCTTTCTTCCCAATGGAACACAGGTGGGAGGGAGAGGAGAGACTTTTATTAATTGAAAAAAAATTTTATGTTAAAGAAAGTAAAGGAAGAGGGGAACTCTGTCATGGAGGTAAGGAGAATGTATACTCCAGGCATGGAAATGGAGAGTGGAAAAGCATGAAAAAGGGATATATATAGTATGGTCTATAAGAGAAGCTAGGCTGGTTCAATAACAAGGGTGTGGGATGGGGAATAATGTCCAAATAAAACCGGAAAGATAGGTTGGGGACAGGTTAGAGAGAACTTTAAAAGCTAAATCAAGGAGTTTATATTTTATCTCAGCTCTGGAATTGGTTAAATAGAGAAATCACATAGTCATATCTGAGCTTAAGGAAAATGATGTCTGAGAAGTATATTCGATGGATTGGATGGAGTGGTGAGAAACGAGGTAGATATCAATTTGAAGGGTGTTATAATGATCTAGGAATGATGAAAGCATAGAAATCAACTTTGGAGGTGGAGGTAAATTTCGATTTAATGTGGCTGGAAGCCAGATGTCAGCATTTAAGAAGCAATTAAAAGGAAAGGAAGTGGAAACATCTAGTTCACTACAGATGATTTTCTCAAGAAGTTGAGAATTTCAGTACATAAACACAGACTCTGATCTACTGAAATAGAATATAAGCTCCTTAAAGACAGACACTAGACCTTATAACATTTCTTTCAGTACTTCCCATCATTTATCACAATGCCTTAACTATATATATATATACACACACACATATATAATATATGAAACCATATATATGAGAATATATACAACATATACATTAAAAATAAACTTTAGTGTGATTCTTGTCCTTACTATTGTTAGACATTTTTCAAATCATTTACTAATCTTTTTGCATTTATACACCTGAATACATATATACCCTTACCTATAACTGAAATTATAATCACAGCATCTCTCATTTTTAAATCTAAGTAGGGAAAGTAATCCTCACTTTCAATATCAGAAAGATACCCAAATACCAATTTTAAGCTAAAAATCTGGGGGAAATAATGCACCACACATATTCCAAGCAATGCATCTCACTAGGGCATACAAGATAATTTCACAATTAACTGAGGGTACTGACCTCAATTTATACCTTGGATAAAGACAAAACGACTTATACAATATACCTGGTAAATTACTGAAGGAACAAGAAATGTAACTCAGCTCTCTTGATGTGTGTCTGATCCAATACCATGGACAATACATCAGCCTGCTTCAGAACCATTTTCTTTAAAATTCTGCAAGTTATCACAATTCTCAATGAGAAAAAAAGGAACATATCAAGTAAGAACCTTAAAATTTTTCAAATAAGCTAGCTATTTATGCTACCTAAGAGTAAAAGCCCCAACCAAAGCCTCCCTTTTCCCTCAGCAGGAAATATTTTCTCCTATTCACCATACTTGATTAAAAAAAAAAAAAAAGCAGGGGCGGCTAGGTGGCGCAGTGAATAGAGCGCCAGGCCTGGAGTCAGAAGGACCTGAGTTCAGAGCCGGCCTCAGACACTTAATCCATACAAACAAAAACCTAGCCCTGTAACCTTGGGCAAGTTACTTAACCCCAATTGCCCTAAAGGGGCGGCTAGGTGGCGCAGTGAGTAAGAGTGCTGGCCTCGGAGTTGGGATGACCCGAGATCAAATCCGGCCTCAGAAAATGAGCACCCACGCATAAATAATGACTGGCCGTGTAACCTTGAGCAAGTTACTTAACCCCAATTGCTTTAAAAAAAAAAAAAAGCACTATCAAAATAATGAAAACAAAACAATTCAACAAATCGTGTTCCCTTATTTCCCTTCTACGCACCCCAGCACCTGGGTATGGTAAGTTTCAGCCCAGAAGCAAAACTTTTTTAATTACTTTTTTTCCAATGACGTATAAAAACAATTTTAACATTCATTTTTTTAAATGCTGAGTTGGATCCAAATTCTCTCCTTCCTTCTTTCCCTTCCCCCACATTGAGAAAGCAGGCAATTTGATATTGGTTATACATACATACAGAAGCAAAATTTCTAAGAAAGTAATGACTGAAGAAAAGGGTTTATCAAACCATCATGACACCTCAATGGAATTGTAGTTTATAATTCAGTTGGCTATTACACTTTATCCAGACTTCCAAAGAGACAGGAAATCCATAGAAGTATGGCTCTCCCACCCCTACTGTTCAACCAAACCAAACACATATGATGGGTATACCATTATGTGTAGATTTAAAACTAACACTCAGGAGTCACAAATTCCTGAGATGGGTTTCCAATAGAATGCACCATCAGGATAAAAATTAGGACAGATAAACATGTCCTACCTCCTAAGAGTTATGCCTTTCAAAGCTAAGTATAATCATTTCTAGTCAAGTTGCAAGCATTTATTAAACACTTACAATACGCCAGACACTGTGCTAAATGCTGAGATACAAAGAAAGGCAAAAATAGTACCTACCATCAATCTAATAGTGGAGATGACATGCAAATAACTATGTACAAAGAAGATATATACATAGGATAACTTGGAGGTAATTTCATAAAGATAGTAGTCCTTCAGGGGATCCTGGAAAGGTTTCTGTTAGAGGGAATTTTAGCTGATGTTTTAAAGAAGCCAGGGAAGCCAAGAAGCAGAGATGAGGAAGGAGACAGCATTCCAGGTAAAAACTGTTTTTAAAAATGTTTATAGGGGGCAGCTAGGTGGCACAATGACTAGAGCGCCAGCCCTGGAGTCAGGAGGACCTGAGTTCAAATCCAGCCTCAGACACTTAATACAAAAATTAGCCATATGACCTTGGGCAAGTCACTTAACCCCAACTGCCCTACCTTCCCCCCTCCAAAAAGAAAAAAAAAAGATTATATACTTTTTGTATGGTTTCATATGTATAATTAATGTCATATTAGGCAGGGGAGAGACTGGAGAGAGGGAGAGAACTCAGAACTTAAAAAAATTTTAATGTAAAATAATGATTTTTGTTTTGGAAAAATATTAAATTTATTTTTAAAACAACTGTAAAAACTAGATACTATCTAAATGATATATTTTGTCCAATAACTTAACATACTAACTATAACTCTGACAACATTTAAACTGTTCTCATAGAAATATCAGCAATACCATTAGCGAATATTCTGTTCATATGACACCGAGATGAAGAAAGACAGCCAGCCAAAAGTAGATAACTATTTTTAACAAATGAGAAATACATACTGCATTTCTCCTAATTGCTACTATTCTGTTATTTTTCTATATCCCACCAACAACGCCATTTGCCATGGGTAAAAAAACCTATCCTGGTGACCAGTGGACCTCAGTGAAGAACCTCCAAGAATGAAAAAATCTTAGAGCTTAGATGGAGAGCTCTGGAAACTAAGCATAGCATAGTAAAAGAGTATTGAATTGGAATCAAAAGTCTTGAATTCAAATTCAAACTTTCATACCTGTTAGCTATGACTTCCAGTAAGTCACTTAACTTTTTGAAAATATTTTCTAATTTGTAAAGTGAGAATAACCCTTACACTACACTCGAGGTGGCACCAGAGTTGTTCTAAGCAAAATATTTTGTAAATATTAAAGTACTATATAATTCTGAGTTCATTGTCTCTGTCTACAAAGGCCAACTTTTTGATTCTTTAAAAAAAAAAATTGCACTTCACCATTTCTTGCCATCTACTAAATATGGTGTAATGGAAATGCAGATTTAAAGATCTTCCCTGCCCCTAGCTTAAGTGCACCTGGAGCCTGTGGTGGGAGGCTTGTTTTTCAGGGAAGCCCACACCTTGATACTTTGTGATTGGGCAGTGGGTCAAGGAGGTTGTTACAATCTCTGAGCTAGGAGAAGACTATATAAACCCTGATGAGAGGCTTTGCTTTGGGGCTCACTTTGAGAAGTGTTGTGTGACTTGACCAGATGAGACTCTGGGAAGCCGTTGTTGAGAGCCCCCCGGCTTTGAAAACCCAGATGTTGATGCTTCCCTCTCTGGTAACTGTGATTTGGTATTGATATAATGTTGGGACAGTTTGGAAGCCTGTCTGTTTGATCTGTAAGTTCTGTAACTCTGAAGTTCGGGGTGCTGACCTTTTTCCCCTGAACTAGGTAATGTGTGTTTGATTAAAGTAAGCTTGTTAACCCATTTTGAGTTGCTTTCCTTTTGAAAAGCAGATCTAAGAACCTATATTGGCAGTCACCCTGGGGATATTGGGGTGCTTGCTGCTACAAAATGGCGACGAGGGATGGGATCTGCTGAGTAGAAGGAAAGTATGGGGGCTGGGATAATTGTTTGTTTCCCAGTTGTGGTAGCTGTGATTCTGTGGAGCCATGGAGCAGGAGAGAAAGACCTGCATGCTGACTTCACTGAGCTGAGAGCAGGAATGGTGAGCTGCCTGCATGGAGACCTGTGGAGAAGCCAGGAGCTGCTGCCTTCTGCTGGAGGAGAAGGAACCCAGGAGTTTGGAGTTCAGCCACAGGACAAGATAAGGACTGTGAGACAAAGCAGGGGCACTGAATGTGTTTCCTTGCTGCATCCCACAGTTTGGGACCCAGGGGGAGGATGGACTTGTGACTGGTGGGTGGGGTGAAGTGCCATGGACCCCAAGGACCCCACTTTGGTTTTGTTGCCCAGCTCCCTCTCTGGACTTGGAAGCAGGGGCTGGCGCAGTGTTGTGGGAAGGACACCCCCCCCTCCTTCCAAGAGAACTTTATGTGATAATGCTTTGCATTTTGTGAATTGATGTGATAATGCTTTGTATTTTGTGCTTAAGGCCCAGTGGCCACTTTGGTAACTTTAGATGTACCTTGAAAATGTGACCTAAGAGATGTTTTAGTGCTAATTCAAATGTAAATTGTGTATGCTTTGGGCAAGAAAGATCTTGGGGCCGAATGTAATGGAAATGCAGATTTAAAGATCTTCCCTGCCCCTAGCTTAAGTGCACCTGGAGCCTGTGGTGGGAGGCTTGTTTTTCAGGAAAGCCCACACCTTGATACTTTGTGATTGGGCAGTGGGTCCAGAAGGTTGTTACATTCTCTGAGCCAGGAGAAGGCTATATAAACCCTGAGGAGAGGCTTTGCTTTGGGGCTCACTTTGAGAAGTGTTGTGTGATTTGACCAGATGAGACTCTGGGAAGCCGTTGTTGAGAGCCCCCCGGCTTTGAAAACCCAGATGTTGATGCTTCCCTCTCTGGTAACTGTGATTTGGTATTGATGCATGTAATGTTGGGACAGTTTGGAAGCCTGTCTGTTTGATCTGTAAGTTCTGTAACTCTGAAGTTCGGGGTGCTGACCTTTTCCCCCTGAACTAGGTAATGTGTGTTTGTTTGATTAAAGTAAGCTTGTTAACCCATTCTGAATTGCTTTCCTTTTGAAAAGCAGATCTAAGAACCTGTGTTGGCAGTCACCCTGGGGATATTGGGGTGCTTGCTGCTACATATGGGCACACCCCCAATCAAAGTTCTGCACTCTGTCCGGGACCTTCTCTCTCTACACACTCTGATCCATTTGATATTACTTTGGTTGGCACTTAAGGCTATTCAAAAATAGTCACTTCCTACATTTGCAGTCTTCTTATGCTTTACTCTCTTCCACCAGCTATACAATCCTACCTGCTGAGCCTCACACGTGACACTGCATCTCTTATCTCCTTACCTTTATACTCTTCCTTCATATCTAGGATGGAGCAATCCCATTCTCTGAAGGAGAAAATTTTCTCTTCTTCAACTCTTAGAATGCCTGGATTCCTTCCAGATTCATGATTCAAATCCTACCATTCCCCTTCCCTCAGAAGCTAGAGCCTTCTCCCCTACAGCTACCTTCTAATCAATAGGCATGTACCTTGCTCATAACTAACTACTGACACATTTACTCCTCTAGACAGTACATACATACATCTTAGTGGTCCACGAGTTTCACAGCTGAATCATTTCCCAGTTTGATATTTCACTAACCACTTCTAGAAATATATTAAGGCCTGTGCTAGAAGATAAGAATGTGAGCCTCAAGAGAGAATGAAAGTCATTGAACTGGGGGTGGCGAGGTGGCGCAGTGAGTAGAGCGCCGGCCCTGGAGTCAGAAGGACCTGAGTTCAGATCCGACCTCAGATTAACCCATACAAACAAAAACCTAGCCGTGTGACCTTGGGCAAGTTACTTAACCCCAATTGCCCTCCAAAAAGCAAAAAAAAAAAAAAAGTCATTAAACTAGTTACCCAAGTATTGCAGCCCTAACTGTTCTTTCAGTGTTCTCCTATGTGATATGCTGGCATAGCTAAAGTTAACATTAGGTGCCTTAGTGTGAAATATCTACATAGACAAACAGAAAGAAAGAAAACACACACACACTCCTTAAACAGTGAAAAGTGTGATGGATTTGGAATAAGAGAATCTGGATTCAAGCCAAACCTCTGCCACATGTGTAACACTGGGCAAGTCACTCAATTTCACTTGGATTCAGATTATTGATCTATGTAATGAGGAGGTGAACTAAAAGGACTCCAAGTTCCCTTCAAACTCTAAATACATGATCCTATGATCTACTTCAGTTCTTCATCACCTCTGATCTGAACTAGCGCAGTAATTTCCTAATGATCTTTATCAATCCATCTTACACATAGAAGTCAATACAACATACTTAAAACATCAATATTCTTTTTTTTTTTTTTGCTTTTTTTGAGAGCAATTGGGGTTAAGTGACTTGCCCAAAGCCACATGGCTAGTAAGAGCGTCAAGTGTCTGAGGCTGGATTTGAACTCAGGTCCTCCTGACTCCAGGGCCAGTGCTCTACTCACTGCGCCACCTAGCCACCCCTAAAACACCAATATTCTTCAACTTAAAACATCACTCCCCTCCCCTAACTCAAAAATTTCCATTTCCTTTTGCTTCCAGGATAAAATACAAAACCTGCAAAGATGATAAGGGCATCCTGGCATTTTAAAAGCCTTCTATCTGGCTCCCATTTACCTTTCCCATCTCATTTCATATAACTTACCTTCCTACCCTCCTCTCCATGCCAGTCAGAATGACTTACTAGCTGTTCTCCATAAACAACATTCTAACTCCCACATTTCCTACCCCTGGGGCAGCATAGCTCCTGGCCCACAAATCATGGGGGGACCAAATGACTAACCAGAGGGCAACTGTTGGAATGTCTTTGCTGGCACTAAGGCAGAATTCTCTTGCTTTACCCTGCCTGGATCTGGGTTGAAGTCTTGGGTGGCGGTCCTGGGATGAGGAGCACTAGTGTGGCAGATCTTGTTGAGGCTCTGGAAAGGCAGTCTTCTTCACAGTTCTGAAGCAGCTATCTGGAAAAGCTCTGACAACCGCTGCATGAAACTCCAGAAATTTGGGACACAGCACTCTCCACTCTGGAAGCAGAGCTCTACTGTGGCAAAGAGTTCAAAAGTCAAGTAAATGACTGGCAAGATGAGCAAACAAAGGAAGAAAAATCAAACTATAGAATTGTTTTTTGGTGACAAAGACAATCAAAACACAGAACCAGAAGAAGACAGCAATGCCAAAACTCCTGCATCAAAAGCCTCCAAGAAAAATATGAACTGGTAACAGGACATGGAGGAGCTCAAAAAGGATTCTGAAAATCAAGCAAGAGAAGTAAAGGAAAAATTAGGAAGAGAAATGAGGATGCAAGGAAATCATGAAAAGCAAGTCAACAGCCTGCTAAAGGAAATCCAAAAACATACTGAAGAAAATAACTTAGAAAACAGACTAATTCAAAAAGTCAAATGAGGAGAAGAATGCCTTAAAAATAAGAAAAAATAAGAATTGGCCAGATGGAAAAGGAATTTCAAAACCTCACTGAAGAAAATAATTCCTTCAAAATTAGACGGAGCACGGGGCGGCTAGGTAGCGCAGTGAATAGAGCGCCGGCCCGAGCGCCGGCCCTGGAGTCAGAAGGACCTGAGTTCGGAGCCGGCCTCAGACACTTAATCCATACAAACAAGGTGGCGCAGTGAGTAAGAGCGCCGGCCTCGGAGTTGGGATGACCCGAGATCAGATCCGGCCTCAGAAAATGAGCACCCACGCATAAATAATGACTAGCCGTGTAACCTTGAGCAAGTTACTTAACCCCAATTGCTTTAAAAAAAAAAAATTAGACGGAGCAAATGGAAGCCGATGGCTTTATGAGAAATCAAGATACTATAAAACAGATCCAAACAAATGAAAAAATAGAAGGCAATGTGAAATATCTTACTGGAAAAACCACTGACCTGGAAAATAGATCCAGGAGAAATAATTTAAAAATTATTGGACTCCTTGAAAGCCATGATCAAAAAAAGAACCTAGACATCTTCTTTCAAGAAATTATCAAGGAAAACTGCCCTGATATTCTAGAACCAGAGAGCAAAATAGAAACTGAAAGAATTCACTGATCACCTCTTGAAAAAAATCCCAAAAAGAAAACTCCTAGGAATATTATAGCCAAATTCCAGAGTTCCCAGGTCAAGGAGAAAATATTATAAGCAGTCAGAAAGAAACAATCAGTATTGTGGAAACACAATCAGGATGACAAAAAGATCTAGCAGCTTCTACATTAAGGGATCAAAGGGCTTGGAATATGATATTCTGGAGATCAAAGGAGCTAGAATTAAAACCAAGAATCACCTACCCAGCAAAACTGAGTAAAATACTTCAGGGGAAAATATGGATATTCAATGAAGTAGAGGACTTTAAAATATTCTTGATAAAAAGACCACAGCTGAAGAGAAAATCTGACTTTCAAATGCAGATTTCTATGAGGCAGGTCAAACTCCACATATGCAAGCCAGAATTCATTACCTTTCCCCCAATCCCCGATGTCTTTTGAGAACAGCACTATCCTTCTAGTCTCTCAAGACCCCAATGTCAGTATCATTCTCAAATCCTCATTCTCCCTCATCTTACATATATATAATCTGTTGCCAAAATGTGTCATTTCTGTTTCTGCAACATCTCCATTCTATCTTTCTCTCCACTCACAGCCATACTTGAGGCTCTCAGTACCAGGCCTTCTTAAACAGTCTGAGTGCCTAAAGCCTCTCCCCTTTCCAATTCAGCCTCCAAACATCACAAAGTGATATTCCTTAAGTACAGGTCTCACCATGTCTAGTCAAACTCCACTGTGTGGTGCCAAAAGCTCTTCATAATCTCCCCTGCTTATCTTTTCAATATTATCATACATTATTCTCTTCCATTCCAACCATGGTTCACCCAATCTGTCCTTCTTGATGTTCTCACACAGGCCACTCCATTTCCCATTTCCATTCCTGAAATACACTTCTACTTCACCTCTGCCTCTTGAAATCCATGGGTTTCATCCATTCTCAGTTCAAGCACTATCATATGCACGAGACCTTTCTGTTCTTTCAAATCTGTTACCTTTTATACCTTTTGTATACATGTATATGTTATCTCTCTGTTAAAATAAAATGTAAACTCTTTAAGATCTAGAGCTACTTTACTTTTCTTGTTACATTCCCAGGAATGGGATCTGTGGCACTTAGTAAATGCTTATTGATCAGATACTGAAAAGTTGTTCTCTACATCCATAAAGAAGGCACAAGAAAACAGTGAGATTAAAGAATTTCTGTTGGACAGAGAAAAGAGTTGACTATCAAAGCAATGAAGCCCTAAAATAGACAACCAAGAGAGATTATGGAATCTTCGACACTAAAGATCTTTCTATATTCATTTAACTATTCTGAATGTTTTGGATATTCTCCTGTCTGAATAAAGAAGACACTAACCCACATAATCTCTCTTAAAATGCCTTCTTACTCCTAGACACCAAACCTGCACATTTTAAATCTACCAATTATTCTATTAATCATTAATTGAAAGATAAGACAAAGAAAACAATCATCCTCCTAGATTCAAATCTAACCTCAGACACATACTGAATGTGGGATCCTGGTCAAACAGTTAACCTCTCAACTCCAGGCAATTCCATAAGACTATAAACAAAAGAGCAGTGCTGATCTGTACAGATAAAGGGGAATTTCCTCACCAGTTTTTCCAGTATCCAAGAAATCACAGATCTAATAAAAAAATCAGGTCAACAAGCATTTATCAAGCACCTACTATGTGCCAGATACAATTAATAATCTAATATTTGCATTCTAAATAGAAAAGATGGCATGAGATGCTTCCAAATACTCTTGATGCAGAAACCCAAACCAATACTACATTTAGTTCATTCAAAGCCTTTTTGATCCTTAGTTGACAACAGCTTAAATCATTAGTCAAGAAAAAAGCTTTCAGTAACAAGATCTGCCAACAAGCAGAAAGGTGAACTATATACCAGTGCTGATGTAGGACTATCCTTTTCCCCATGATTCCTGCTGAAAAAGTGATCTTCCAAACACCCCTGGGAGAGAGGGGGAGGCACTGGAATTTCATACATCTCAATCATGACCTAAATTCTCTCCATTTTCTTCCCCAAGCTATACACCATCCCAAAGAAAACATGGTTCCATATGTCAAAAAAACAAACAAACAAACAAACCCTAAGCTACTACCACATAGGCTCAAACATTTGATTTGACAAGCAAACATTTTTCTCTTTCAAGACACGCTCTGGATCACACATTCAAAACATTTTCAAAATGGTTCTCGAACTATATTGCCTCTTGCTACAAGGACAAGAAGTATGAGTTTACAAAGTTAACTGATTCCATAAGTGGCCAAAGGGGCATGGAAGCCACACTGAATGAAGAATGTTCCTTTTGTCATCTAACTAGATACACAAATCTTCAATAAACTGTTTTGGTTATGTCCAAACAGGAATCTCACTTCTGCCTGGTTACCTTACAAATTACCTTCCCTCAGTATCTGCCAACTGGAATTTCAGCATAACTAATGATCAGAAGTGGCATTAATCATTGGCCTTTTTCGGGGGGTGGAGGAGGAGTACCGGTGCCTATTCACTGTACCACCTAGCTGCCCCAAAAGCTGGATTCTTTAAAGATTTGTATGCCATGTCAGATGATCATAACCCACCACATTTCTTTCAACAAAGGTTCTGGCCCCAAATACATGCCTCTAATTTATGGTTCAGATTTTTTCTTCCTAATAAAACATAATACTAGAATAAAGTCACAAACTAAAAAAAGACATAGATGTCTCATACCCAGGAAAGCATCTACATGTAGAAAGGTCATAAAGATGGGGAAAACTTCCTAGGGTTCTCTTGTCTGAGCAGATTCAAAATTTATTAAATACATACTATGTATGTGCAAGCCAGTGTTCTAGGCCCTCCCATAAGAATACAAAAACTAAAGTTAAGACTGGACTCAAAGAGCTTTGGAGAGAAAGGATACAAACAACTCTAATACAAATTCGAATATAATTAATCATAGGAGAAATGAAGGGGAATGGCATGATAGATTCCAAAAAGGAATTACCTCTACCTTAAATAAGAAGGAACAGTCGAAGGAGGAGTTCACTCTACAAATGAAGTCTAGCAGTTCCTAAATTTTGTAATTCTCTGCAGGCACATAAGATCACAATAACCTATAGTACAAGAATCAGAAAAAGTACTGTGCTAAAGCACTTCAGCTTCAATCTGACCTCTCCATGTGCACCAATCAATTCTCTGAACTTCAGTCTCTTCATCTGTGAAAAGGGGGTTCCATCCCTCCATTCTATTTACCAATGTATACAAAAGTGCTAAAACCCTAGACATTACCTTTGGAAAAATACTGGTGTTCATGAACAAAGGAAAAGTGCTTTCTAAAAAGATTACTCCTTAAAGTAGTATGTTTACCAAAAAGTATTTTCCAATACAAATCAATGTTGACTCACATGGTTATTTGGGTAAGTACTATATACTACCCCACAATGTGGAGGTCTTTTTTAGTCTCACCTAAAAAGCTCAGACAGCACCCCAATAGAGAAGGATCTTGTTATCTTTGTGGGGATGTGGCAAAGCATCTCTTGGGCCTCCTAGGTTCATAAAAAACCATCCAATTAAAAACGCTCTAAATATATAAGAAGGTCGCATGTAGTTTTTCTCAATAATGCTGGTCTCCTCACATTCCCTCAATAGCCATGGGTTATATCAGAATTTCCTGGTTTTAAGAAGAAAAGTTGGGGCGGCTAGGTGGCGCAGTGAGTAAAAGCGCCGGCCCAGGAGTCAGGAGGACCCAGATCAGTTCCAGACTCAGTACTTAGCACCCACACACAAATAATGACTAGCCGTGTAACCTTGAGCAAGTTACTTAACCCCAATTGCTTTAAAAAAAAAAAAATATATATATATATATATATATATATATATATATATATATATATATATATATTATTCCTGCCTTCAAGAAACCTGACGGTATTCTACAGGGAGGAGCATGGGGGCAAGAAGAAGACAACATAATACATGGCAGAATATGATGAAAACAAAAGAGATTTTTAAATGCTCTAATATGTCAATACAGAATAAAAGTTATAAAAATAAACAAAATGCCCGACCTAATAATCCTATTGTTGGGAATATACCCTAAAAATTATCAAAAACAAAAAAGGGATACCTGTTCAAAGATTTTCATGCAGCATAATTTATAATTACAAAAACTGGAAAGAATGTAAATATCCAACAAGATGGTTAAATAAATTAATGTATAGTAATATAATTGGATACTATAATACCACTAATACTGACAAGTATTAAGAATATGAAGATACCTAGAAAGATCTTTATGAAATAATGCAAAGGAGGAAAAACAGCAAAATCATTAGGCAGAACATACCAACTACAAAATTCATTAGTACAGCCACAGAGCTAAGGACTAGACTTGTGATTTCATTGGTATAGGAAATTACCACTACTACTAATAAAAAAACTAATATTTACATAGTCCCTACTATGTAGGAGGCACTGCGCTCAGCTCTTTATGAATAAACATTATCGCCTCAGTCCCTCATAGTAATCCTGAGAAGTAACTACTAAGAAAGAAAATTCTCTCTAGCAATGCAGGTCTTTTCTGGACAGTCAGTGTCAGAGAGTTGTCTGGTTGTTTCTAGCTCAGGATCCCTGAGCAAAGGTATCAGACACAGTACTTAAATTCAGGTCTTCCGGATTCCAAGGCTAACTGTCCATCCAATATGCCACCATATCTTTCCATATAATCACAAAGAGAAAAAGTAAATGAGAATGAATTGACAAAGAATCCTAACAGGAACTTAAAAAGAGTGACTGCAAAGTTAAAATACTTTGTCAAAATTAGGTAAATGTAAATAACTCCTAACCAAATTTAGCTGGTTGTACTGATGGTCAATATTGGTTTTAATGGAGAGGTAAGTCATGGATAGATTGCTATCTGCATATCGGAGGGAGGGAACATCTAAATTTATAACACAAATATGTGGTGCAATGGATACAACATCGGGTCTAAAGTAAGGAAGACATGATTGTCACCAAGAAGCAGACACACCTGAGACAACTAAACAACTTGATGAGCATTATTTTTAATAAATCATTTATTATTTTAAGTTCTCTAAAGAAAATCAAGAAGTATACAACACCTATGTTATTCATATCTACATTACAGAAGAAAATTCCTAAATATCAGAATCATTTTGATGAAGTTCTTCAACAAACTGTCATAGAACCTCAGCTGACAAAACTAAAATCCCAAATGCACACATAGCTCAAACCTTGTTGCTGTGTCACTGATATTGTGTGCATAGCACTGTGAGAGATTAAAGTATAATATACATCCCTCATCTGAAAGGCATTTGTGTAGCTTCATTATGAAGTTTGATCAATTATTGTTTATCAAAGTGATCTGCCTTGGTTAAGCAAGTAAAGAAGTAGAATGGCTTCATAGTGGTGTATATAATATTATTCTGAATGTCTAAGCATGTGAGAGAAGGGGAGGATTCTGATGGAAAAGTGGCCACACACCACTAACACTCCCACTGCAATCATGTCCCTCCTTATAATGAACATAGGTATGGAACCCAGGCTGGGATCAACCTTCCATAAATTCAGCAGGCTTTCTTCTTCCCAGAGATCTTAATGGAATTCAGTTGTGAAGGCGGTGAGGGAGAAGGGAGAAACCAAAATATTTAACCACTTACTCGATACTGTGATTTATCAAAGTGTCCAACATTTCCTGTTTGTAAACCACAGGTCTCAAAATACAGTTATCACCTAAAGTATAAATGCAGGGTTCCTTAAAATACACACACATTTTTTAAAGCAACATTTTATTGAAGCCTTGAAAGAGTTTTGAAGGAAATAAAATTTAACCTTAAGTATTCAAGTAGAAAAAAAAATGTGACTAGAAAGAGATAAGTTTTGAATTGTTTACAACTGTCTGCCACTAACCTGCTAGGAAACCAGTTATTTCAGTCTTCACCAAATTAAGTAGATTACCACTATTTCCAAGAGCAAAATATATGAAGTACTCAAATGTATTAATTATGTTACTCCTCTTGCTTAGGGTCACACACAGGTGGTACTCAGGACCTCTGACTCCATAACCAGCACTACGTGGCCCTGTAACTGAGCAATTAACACTACAAAAAAACTACTCTCTCCTATCTCCCCCTTCCCCCAAATCCCTTCCCTTCCCTGGATAAATTTTGGGGTCCCTCTCTTGAGGACCCTTTCATTCCACATCCTCAATCTCTAGTTCTGGAATTATGTTGTTGTTCAAGTTGTTTCGGTCATATCCAACTCTTCATGACCCACTTGGGATTTTCTTAGCAAACATACTAAAGTGATTCTGCTGTGTCCTTCTTCAACTCAATTTACAGATGAGGAACTGAGGTCTGAGTTAAGTGACCTGCCCAGGGTTATACAGTTACTAAGAGTCTGAAGCCAGATTTGAACTCAGAAAGAAAGATGAGTCCTCCTGACTTCAGGCCCAGAATTCTATTCAGTTTGCCACCCATCTGGAACTTTGAACCTTTATCAAATCAACTCTACCATTGTTCCTGTCAATCTTATTCCTCCTTTCCCTAACTCCCCATTAGGCACGCCTATAAATTTCCAGACCAAAATGTCCCTCCCTAGCCACCCTCCTTTTGGTTTGTCATCCTCATTTAGAAAATAAGCTTCTAGTGTGTATAGACCACCTGCTTTTTCCATTTGTATCCCCATCATTAGCACAAGGGTTGCAACGCCCACAGGAAGTACTTAATATAAGTTCTTTTATTTAAAAAAAAAATATTACAAACTCCCTTTCCACATCTTATAAGTAGCAAAACTAGTTTATCAACCTTCTTCATCGAAACCAAGTCATTTATGTAAACTATAACAGTAAAAACAGTTCATATTCACATAGGTGGTTTTAAAGCATGATAGAGCCCTGGGCTTGAAGTCACTAAGTCCTCAGTTCAAATCCCACTTGTGACATTTACTTGCTGGTGAATCTAGGTAAATCACAACCTCTTCAGCATTTTCCTTAACACCTACCTCACAGGGCTGTTGTGAGGATCAAATGAAACAAAGCTTTGCACAAACTTTAAAGTGATGTATAAATGAATTGTTCTCATCGCAAAGCTTTCCTTGTAAGAACCATGTGAAGTAGTGCAAGTATTATTTTACATAAATGTTTTAAAAGACTCAGAAAATTAAAGGAACTTGTCCAAGACCAAAGGGCTGCAGAAACAAGACTCATTTAGTGTTGTTGTTTAGTTGTTTAATCATGTCTGACTCTTTATGACAGCATTTGGGGTTTTCTTGACAAAGATGCCAGAATGGTTTGCCATTTCCTTCTCCAGCTCATTTTACAGACGAGGAAAATAAGGCAAACGTGAAGGGACTTGCCCAGGGTCACATAGCTAGTAAAGTGTCTGAGGCCAAATTTGAACTCAGAAAGATGAGTCTTCCTAGTTAAGGCCTGAAGCTCTCTTTCTACTGAGCCACTCAGCTGACCAAGACTCATACCTAGGTCTTTTGGTTCTAAATCCTATGTTATTTTCAGAA
Organism: Gymnobelideus leadbeateri; assembly: GCA_011680675.1. Taxonomy (NCBI): domain Eukaryota; kingdom Metazoa; phylum Chordata; class Mammalia; order Diprotodontia; family Petauridae; genus Gymnobelideus; species Gymnobelideus leadbeateri. Next base: position 69,142 of record WOXC01007316.1, on the reverse strand, counting down.
TCATGAAATTCCAGGGTCTCAACCAGGAGAACACAAAGAATAGGCACATCTAGTTCTGGAATAAAAACTAAATCACTAACTTTCCAAATTTACAAACTTCATTTTCAGTACAAACAGAACAAAAGCAAAACAAAATCTTAATTCCCACAACAGCCACTGAGATTTTTTGTTTTTGTTGTTACTAGATTTTAGAAGCTGAGAGGAATCAAATCAACCTCTAGATGTACAATCCTATCATCTCCTATCATGGGTTAAATTCTAAAATGAACCAACAGAAAGTTACTTACTGACTACAATCAAAAGCCTTTTTTGGTAAAATCTACTGATATAATTTTTTAAATTGAAAATTTATTTTTAAAAAATAGTTAATAGGTAAACACTATGGAATGATAAAGGTACATTTGTAAATTCTAAAAATTCATTTTTTAATGAGATCACATAGTCCACTGTATTGAAATAATGCCTAACATTTCTTAATTCCTCAAAACATTAGTTGTAAATATGGGCATACTTAAACTTATACCAAGTCTTAAATTAGCATCCAATTTTTCAGAGCAGTAACTTAAAACATATGGCTAAAGGTAAAGCCTCAATCACATCAAGTTTTGTTGTTAAATATTATCTCCTTGAGTCAAATTAATATGTACAGCTCATTTTTTAAAAAAGCTTTATTTTTCATGGGTTAGTGAAAATGTATAAACCATAATCAACAAAAAACTTTGCCGCTCTAAGCTAAAAAGCTCAAAGTTCAAATACATAATTAATTAAGTCAAGTTGTATGCTGCTCATTACTTTTTTAACTAAAACAGAATTTTCACATAATTGCACTAAAGATAATTTATTTCAAATACCATTCCTTCGTTTATTTCAAATGACTCCCTCGATAAATTATACCATTTCATATGCATCAAAAAATAAACATATGTCTTTTAAGACATCTCTTGAAATAAACATCTATTAATGTAAAAAAAAAACACACTTTTCACGATAAATAAACTAGTTTTGGGAAAGGTGATCTTTTGAAGTGTTAGAAGCCACTGAGCCATGTCTTATATTCTACAACATTTTAAGCTATGTGAGAAAATATTATGCTGTAATGCCTACCTTCTCCATTTAAAAACACTTTCTCTATAATAAGCACGAACACAGCACCTATCATCAGATGATCTGAGTCCTTTTGAACTATTCAGTAAGCCTCACAAAAGCCCTATGAATTTGATATTAATTTGTTTTCCATGGTAGATCAATTAAATCATAATCACTGTACTGTACAAAACAAAACCCAGTGGTAAGACAAAAGGAAGAAAAATTTCTAGTCACACAGGATTGTATCCTAAAAACAGCAAAAAAGTATAATTTTTACCCTTCATTTTCCCAATTCTCCACAAGTCCTATTCTTCAAATACTTCCCAAAAACACTTCCTCCTATCTCTGTGATCTGGGTCATTTCAAATTGATTCCTGCTTAAAGAACATAAAGTTAAGACAGGAGATGAATGCCTCTAGCAACAAGTTGCAAATCTAGAATCTTAGCTGCTTCCTCCATCTACCCTTCCTCAACAACAACAAAAAATGTGTAAGGGCTTCTGTACACCTAAGGAGAAAAGGATATCCCACACTTTGCAACAAATAAGAGAGCGAGGTCCAGAAAAAGTAAATCAAAATAATGAGAGAGATGAAGAGATGAGAAAAGACTGAAAAAAAAAAAAATTAGTAGTCTGGCCCAAAAAGACTAGACCTAAGAAATGGGAGTGAAGGTTTTTAAAGGTTATAACTATATACAGGAACAAAGGTGTCTTCACCAAAACCATGACTAATCAACAATGGGAAACTACTTGAAATGCATAATAGTAGTTTTAGCACAATTAAAATAGATCAGATTACAAATTTAGGCACCTTCTCTTAGAACTGCCTCAAGAGAGCTTCCTAGAACACTGAGGTTAAGTGACTGGCTTAGAATCAGAAAGCCTGTAGGTTTCAGAAGCAGGACTTTAACCAAGGTCAAAGTTCTAAATACTACTCTACACAGCTTCTTGAATAAGATTTGGGATTACTGAACCCAGGCCCCTGTAATTTTGTAAGAAAACTAAAGCCTAGAGAAAGTGAAATAAAATGTTTATTTCCAACTCAACTTTTTTGCTTGATCTAAGCCACAAGGCCTTGTACAATTAAACATTACAACTGGTAAGGTTGCTGAATTCTGTGAAAAACAAACTATCCAGTATGCCTGTCAACAGTTCCCCTTCTTAATCTTAACCAAAAGATTAAGATAACTAGGCCAATGCACACTATTTGGATGTTAACAGTCATTATTAACAAACACTCCATTAACAAGGTGAACAGCTGAGCTCTTTTACTATTTACTACTTAAAGACACAAACGAATAATTTTGTATAACAAAATGTTACACAGACTAAATATATAGGCACATACAAAATGTTATAGAAAAACTTGAAAAGACTAAGTTTTCTGGATGTCAGTGGTAACAGAACAAAAAAAAAATAACAGCTGGAGATTATACGACACTAAATGATATAGTTACCTATACCTTCCTAGGTGGAGGTAATACAAGTCATCAAAATCTTAGAATCCTGGAGTTGGAAGAAGTCTTGGAAGTTAAGTGAACAAACTTCCACCTGAAGCATGAAATTCCTCAATATCCCCAACCTTTGGCCATCTAGTCTCCAAATGAAGACCTCTTAAGAAGTAACTCACTACTCCCAAGTCAATTGTTTTATAATTGAAATACACCACATACCTCAACTATATATTCTCCCTATATATAGATGCTGTAATTTGCTGGGAAATGCACTTATCTCTAATTTCATCAAGGGCCATTATCCCAAGATTTATAACCGTAAATATAAATAGTCAAGTTCTACAAAAGCCACTTAAAAGCTCAAGATGAACACCCTTTAAAAAAAAAACCTATCTAAAAGAAATAACCTTTTTTGTGTCATGGACACTTTTAGGTATCTAATGAAGTCTATGGATCGCGTCTCAAAATGACTTTTTTAAATGTATAAAATATATAGGGTTGCAAAGGAAACCAATGATACTGAAATAAAAATGTAATTTTTTTCCCCATCTAAGTTCACTGATCCCCTGAATCCTATGCATAGAAGCCAGTTTAAGAATCTGACCTAACCATTAGAAAAATAACCTCACTTGGATCTGATACATGGCCTTCACCAAATGAAGGGGGTATGCAAAAAAAATACAGCTAGAGTCACAAGGATTGGGATATCTATGAGTGTAATAGTCTGACTCAGAAGGAATCCTTTAAATCCCTGTTTTTAGCCTCATATGCTTACCTTGGATTTTTAAGGATAACAGCTCCATTTGTCTTCCTCATTACAAAACTAGAGAAACCCTAAATCTCTGGGTCACCCAGAACAGGTCTGCTACCAAAACAAAAAGGAGCTTTGCTTTTGGCTTTATTTCCTCTAAGCAAAATGAAGCAAAACATTGTACCCTTCTCAGGAGTGTATCTATTAACATCAGTTTGTATACTATCAAAAAACCCGGGAGATAGTCAAAACCTCCCAATAAATGTATTTATTTGAATCACACACCTAACAAAGGATCCATAAAATCATTTGTTTGGTATTGAACTAAGGAAAACCTGAAAGAATCATTCATTAGCCATCATAAGAAATCAAGTTAAACACTAAATTTTAAGTTCGAATTCTAATGATTGGCTAAAGGATAAGGGGGATGATAAACTGCTTTAACAATGGCTTTGTTGGTAGATACAGGACCTCTGCACAGCTCCCGCTTCTACATTCCCCAATTCGTGTAAAAGGGACTCTGAACAAACTTTGGAGCCACAGAACCCACAAAATGACATAGAAAAGCTCACCTCCTGCTGAGTGAGGACAGCCGGGCAGCCCAGCAGGGAGTGGCCAGCACAGCACTCTGGGAGCCTGAGGTTTTAGCCGCAGGGCAGCCTGACCAACCACCAGTTGGAGGGACTTCAGATCAGCTGTAGGGCTTTCCAGAATTATCAACACATAGATGCCAAGGACAAAGTGAGAGGTCATTGCAGCGTGGTCTTTGGGATCCAGTAGTTGGGAGTACATCGGCCTGTGCCCCTGGGGCAAGAAGCCACTGAGAGCTGTGGTGCAGCAGCCACCACATGGCAGCTTCAGCTCCTGGCCTGCAGAGTATAGGGGGACCAAGCAACCAGTCTGAGAGGTAACTGCTCTTGCTTTAACCTTCTTGGATCTGGATTGTGGTCTAGGGGGGAGGTCCTACCATGTGTGACCAGCTTGTCAGAGCATGTGGAGGCTTCTGAGAGGGCACCCAACTAATATCTCCAGCAGCTGAGAAAACCCCAGAATTTGGGACAGAAGCTCCCCTGGCTGGTGGCAGAGTCCTACTGTGGCAACAAGCCCAAAAGTCAAGTAATTGAGTGGCAACATGACCAGGCAAAGGAAGCAAAACAAACAGAAGAATCCAACATTAGACTCCTATTTTGGAGACAAAAAGGATCAAAGCATGGAACAGGAAGAAGACAGTGAAGTCAGAACTCGTGCACCAAAAGCTTCAAAGGAAAATACGAGCTGGTTACAGGCCATAGAAGACTTTAAGAAGCAGATTAGAGAAGTGGAGGAAAAATTAGGAAGAGAAATGAGAAGGATGAAGGAAAAGTATGAAATCAGAGTCAACAGCCTGACTGAAGAAAATAACACCTTAAAAAACGGACTAACTAGGGGCGGCTAGGTGGCGCAGTGAATAGAGCGCCAGCCCTGGAGTCAGAAGGACCTGAGTTCTGAGCCAGCCTCAGACACTTAATCCACACAAACAAAAATCTAGCCGTGTGACCTCGGGCAAGTTACTTAACCCCAATTGCCCTAAACGGGCGGCTAGGTGGCGCAGTGAGTAAGAGCGCCGGCCTCGGAGTTGGGATGACCTGAGATCAAATCCGGCCTCAGAAAATGAGCACCCACGCATAAATAATGACTAGCCGTGTAACCTAGAGCAAGTTACTTAACCCCAATTGCTTTAAAAAAAAAAAACAACAGACTAACTACGATGGCAAAAGAGGCTCAAAAAGGCAATGAGGAGAAGAATGCCTTAAAAAGCTGAATTTGCCAGATGGAAAAAGAATCTCAAAAGCTCACTGAGGAGATTCATTCCTTCAGAGTTAGACTGGAGCAAATGGAAGCTAATGACTTTATGAGAAATCAAGATGCTGTTAAGCAGATCCAAACAAACGAAAGATTAGAAGGCAATGTGAAATATCTCATGGGAAAAACCACTGACCTGGAAAATAGATCCAGGAGAGATCATTTAAAAATTACTGGACTACCTGAAAGCCATGATCAAAGAAAGAACCCAGAAATCATCCTTCAAGAAATTCTCAAGGAAAATTGCCCTGATGTTTTAGAGCCAGAGGGCAAAAGAGAGGTTGAAAGAATCCACTGATCACCTCCTAAAAAAGATCCCAAAAAGCAAACTCCTAGGAATATTATAGCCAGGTTCTGGAATTCCCAGATCAAGGAGAGAATATCACAAGCAGCCAGATAGAAACAATTTGAATACTGTGGAAACACAATCAGGATAACACAGGATCTGGCAGCTTCTACACTGAGGGATTGGAAGCACCCACTTTTGAAAAGGGACAGGACCAAAGTAGAGAATAGAACAAGTGGGAGGTGGGATAGGAGGAAGGGAAATATAATCAGTCTTTTACAATATATCTACTATGGTAATGTTTTGCATTAGCTACACATATACAACCTATATTGAATTGCTCATCTTCCCAGTAAGGGTGGGTGACAAGGGAGGAAGGGAATGAATCTATAATTCAAAGTTTTGAAACCAAATGTTTAAAATATATATACATTATTATTAATACTATTTTTACATGTAATTGGGAAATAAGATATACAGGCACTGGGGCACAGAGATCCACCATGCCCTACTGGAAAAGTCAAAGGGGATTTTGGGGGAAGATATGGGAGAGAGCATATTGGAGGAGGGGATATCCTGTGAGACCACTATTTTGGGGCGGTGGGTAGGGGAAAAACAGGGAGAAAATTTGTTACTCAAAATCTGGCAGAAATGAATGATGTAAACCATAAGTTAATAAAGCATTTGGGGGAAAAAATGGCATTCTTCCTCTAGATACTGTATAGGCTTAGGCTAGAATACAATTAACCACATAAAGACAGTTACATAATAGAATTAGAATATAAGGCAAACAGGCCTAATAATAAAAAAGATATCTCTTATGTCAATTCTGTACCCCTGAAATTTTCAGTAGGGGCAGTGTAACGTAGTGCAAAGAAGAAGAAAACTAGATACGGAATAAAGAAAGATCTGGATTCAAATTTTGAACCAATACTTAGTACCTATGACTGACTACAGGCCAATCATAACTTCTTTGAGGCTGTCTCCTCATATGTAAAATGGAGTTAATGATATTTCATAAGGTAACTCTGAGATTCAAAAAAGAATGAACCTAGAACACTTTCTATACCTTACAGCTATAACTAATCTAAACAAAGTCCCATAGAGCTAAACAAGACAGAAATCTGAACATTTAAGTCAATATGCATTATAACAGAACACAGCTGACACAGGACAAGGCATGAACAAGTTAGATCAACACTGGTGGAGAAAATAACCACACTAAAGAGATAACCAATCCAAAGTATTCACTGAAATTGGAAATACCTGGACCAGATAAGAAAAAAGTCTGCTTCCGAATTTGTCAAGACACTTTCAACCTTTCTCTGAAATAGGGAACTTTCTGTACAAAGGATAATCAGTCCTAACTTACACAATGTTGTAATTCCACTTCCAGTAAGAGGATCTGTTACAAGTCAACACAAAACGTGGTACAGTGGAAAGAACATTCGGATATATACTATAATAAGAGGAGCTGGGTTCAAATTCCAGCTCTGACACTTAACATCTATGTAACATTCAATAAATTCCTCCCCCTCTTTGGGCCTCAGTTTCCTCCTCTGTAAAATGAAAACAGTTAGACTATCATCTCTAACATCCTCTCCAGCTCCAGAGCTACAAATGAACAAGTTAATGTGTACTAAGGAGTAAACAGAACCTACTGAACAAAAAAAATTCTGCCTTATTTTGGAATCTGAACCTGAATCTCAAAAGAAATACCACACTTATTACCCTAGACTCGACTCTCAGGGTTTGTTGCTTTTTTAAAAAAATTGTTCAAAGGGTTCTCGCCCCTCTGATTTTTCCAGCCATGACTGTTTACAAAGACAAACGTTAAACTTTGACACCAATAAAGCTTTTACGAGGAAACCTTTACTCAGAAGTTTACTCTAAGACTTCTAGTCAAAATAAGGAAAGGTAGGGCTATGAACGTCTTAGGATACTGCTAAATAAGGTCTTTAAAAAATAAAAAAGGAAGCATCTATTTGATCAGTGTTAATAGATCTGAACCTGAAAAGCTACCATCTTTTTTAAATAATGGAAAGAGAAAAACTAAATTTTTAAAAAAACTTCACTTTCTAAATTTATTCCTATCATTCCTAGGATAAATCACACTTTCAAATTCAACTCTCATATATTAAATTAGGGTATCATGCACAAATTATTCAGTCATTTTTTACTCACATCTGACCCCATTTTGGGATTTTCTTGACAAAGATACTGAAGTGGTTTGCCATTTCCTTCTCCAGCTCATTTTACAGATGAGGAAACTGAGGCAAACAGGGTTAAATGACTTGCCCAGGGTCACACAACTAGGCCAGATTTGAACTCAGGAAGTTATATAAACTTTTCTGACTCCAGGCCCGGTGCTCTATCTACTGAGCCACCTAGCTACATATTTTATGGATAACTCAATGAAAAGGGAAAAGGGGCCAATTTTTAATGCACAGATACTGAATTTTAATCTCTGCTCTCTCTGCAGGTGTATATATAACAATCAAGGATGTAGATTAACTACACAAGCAAACCCTGTATCTTTTTTTAAAGGAATGTTTTGGTGGTTTACATAATGAAGGGCTAATCAGTGGCATCATTGGAATGAACATTTAACTGATTAACTAGTGATTCATTCTGCTTTCAAGATGAACTAGAAAGTTGAAGTTAAACTGCTTAAGTATAGCAAAATGTACTAATTGGGAAGCTTAAGAAACAAAACTAGATTCTACCAATAATCTGGTATAGGTCCAACCATGCCAAGCAAATGACATATATAACGTCTGAAAGAGAGAAGTGATAATACTCTATACAATCCTTAAAGCCTGATCTCAAGATAAATGTCCATTAGGCTGTTATTTAGGAAGAGTAAACCTCTTAACAGTTCAAAATGAAATAAGATGAAACTAATTGTAATATATTTGCAACTTCTTTTTATCTATTTTTTCCGCAAGAATGGAATTTATTTTGTATTTAAAAATCAGTCCTCAAACTTTTTAAAACTACAGATTTCCTCCTATGAAGAGTATCTCTTCATTTCAAAAAACCTATGAATATATTTTGTAATTCTTTTCCCTTAGCTCTAAATGCTTTGGTAAATTTGTTCTTGTTTAGGGTTTACAATGGTTATCTTTAACAGGCCTATGTAGAAAGCAAAATACTTCAGCTACAGTAGGACAAAAAGTAAAGCATTTCTCCTTAGCAAGGGCCTAAAGAAAATTTTTCCTATGTGATTTGTCTTGTGACATGATTCAGCATTACTGGGGCTTTCTCATCAAAATATGGTACATTATAAATTTAACCCTATAATAATCAGTATCCTATATTGTCCTTAATTGTCCATAGAGACATTCAGATAATCTGGTATCTCATCAAACTTCAAGAAATGTGGGATCTCAGCAAAGGACATATATTGTGCTTAGAAATATACATGACAGCCCATCCATGACTTCTCACATATCTCACACATGCACACTTGTGTAGGTTTTTATATCCATCAGTGCTCTGCAGATCTGCGTTAATATGCTAGAAGTCTTCCTCTAGGTCTTTTCACACTTAGAGAGGATGGATAGAGCATTCAAGTAATCAATTATTTCATTCAGAGTATCTGACCAGTCACTTTCTTCTGTAATAAAATATCTCCTCGATGATATTTTTTAAATGACTCATATCAACCTCAGTGGACCACTTATTGACTAAGAAAATCACAAATTAACAGCATCTATGGTTGTACCTTTTCATCTATTTTGTTCAACACTTTCAATTACATTCTTGTCTGCATTGAATCTGACACCTGTGCCTTACACCACTGAATGAGTATAGGTCATAAACTGAAAAGAAGATGCGGCTTAGTAGTCTCTCCAAGTTCACTTTCAAAAGTCAATGTGAAGTTTGGTCCATCAGTATATTGCAGATGATTTAGACTACACCTATACCTCACACTCCACACCACCCCCCAAAAACAAAGACCGCTTATAACATTTCAGATTTGACAAGTATCAACCAATCTATTTTGGGCATTATTATCTAAATATCTAATGACTCAGTGAGATGCAACATTCAACTTGTACTTATAAAATAGAAATGTTCTATACTATATTATTTCATCCTAAAAACACCAACCTTGCTATAATGCTTGCTACTTAGGGCAATTTTAGCATAAACTAGGTTAGGCTGGTTTACTCTAAGACCATGTGAAAGGAAACTGGTTTATGTATGTGAAGAACTAGAATGGGGATCTTTAACATTTTTTGTGTATTAGGGACCTTTTCTTAGAATAATGTTTTTAAATTTATAAATGTACCACACGTTAAGAACATTTGCCATTTGTCAATACCTTACTAAAGGGAGCCCAAATATTTCTACATTTAATATTTAGCTATAATCAGTTTCCCAAAGTGCTGAATGGCATAAGGAATGGAAGCCAGATTGTGAAAATAACAGAAACATTAACTTTGGTGTCAATAGAAGTTCCTCTAAAGGAACCAGTTCCCTCCCTAATAAGGAGTCCCAATCAAAATCCCACATCTTAAAGGAAACCTTTCCTGATGCTCTCTCCCTTAAGGCTAGTGCCTTCTCTCTGTTATTTCCAATTTATCCTATATATAAGAGCTTGTTTGTACATAGTTTTTGCATGTTGTCTCCTACAAAAAAAATGTGAGTTCCTTGAGAGCAGGACTGTCTTTTGTCTCTTTTGCAATACTTTTTTTTGCAATACTTAGCAGTGCCTGGCACATAGTAGGGATTTAATGTTTACTGACTGACTCAAAAAGCAGAATTTGCAGTTTGGGTCTTCACTGGTTTACTTTTTAGAAGTACAAATCCCATAGGGTGCCAGAATTCAGAATATTTTCCTGAAAGTGGGAAGGCAATTAAAACCCTAACAAACCCCAAATTTCATCATATAAAATGCATCCCACAAGTTTATACTCTTAGCAAACTGTTTTTTGGAGTTAAGTATCTCAAAAAAACAAATTAAAATATGTTGGATGACTGCACATGTATAATCTGTATCAGACTGCTTACTGTTGTGGGAAATGGGGAGGGAAGGGAAGAAAATCTGAAACTCAAAATCTTATAAAAAATGAATGTTGAAAACTATATTTACATGTAATTAGAAAAAATAAAAATAGTATTTACAAAGGAGGAAGAAGAGGAAGAAAAGAAGTCAAGGCAGTTAGGTAGCCTAGTGGATAGAACACTGGCCCTTGAGTCGGGAGGACCTGAATTCAAATTCAGCCTCAGACACTTACTAGCTGTGGAACCCCTTCCGAGAGTCACTTAACCCTGCCTCCCCCCACCCAAAAAAAAGAAAATATATTCATAATTAAGTCCATTATTTCTAGTAAAGAGATTTATTCTTTTAAGCCTGTAAGACACAACACTGCTACCATTTCCTTCCATGAAAATGGATTATTCTAAGTTTTCATTAATGGAGATGAGGCCTATGACTTCAATAGTATTGGGAACCCCAGAAGAAGGAAATTTCCTCTACCAAAGCACCTTCTCCGCAATTTATAGTCAGAAAGTTGTGTGCAGCACTGACAGATTTTTCCAGGGTCACACAGGCTATGTCAGAGGCAGAACCAGAAGAACTCAGGACTTCTTGGTTTCCAGAAGAGCTCTCTATCCATATTAACTACCATCAGCATAGGTTATCTGTAAAGCTCCATGGAGCAAATGCCCCTAAATGTATACTAGTGATGTACAGGGTATAAAAATAAGACATAATTCATGGCCTTTATCACCAAGTCCAAATATAACCTGAATAAAAGGCAGACATTTTAAAACACTTTTCACCTATGAAACTGTGAACACTGTTCCTCCTCGACAAATTAAGGTCACAAAAAGTTTCAAAGTGAGTAATCAAAAACACAAATCCTATAAAAACACGAGTTTGGCATAGGTCTGGAATAGAAACGGCAGTATTCTCTCTAATTCAGAAGAGAACTACTAAAGATAAAAATAATTTCCTCAATAGTTTTAAATACTTCGATAACGTATTTTTATTATTATTTAGTAATAATTAAAATAATTACTAAATTATTTTATTACTAAAATTCATTATGACTGACTCAAAAAGCAGAATTTGCAGTTATATATTTACAAATATATAAATTTATACGTTAAATAATGGTCCCAAGCAGACAAATCTGTAGCTAAGAAACTGACTTCCAAAATATTCTGGGTATTGGTCGTCATGAGCAGCTAGCTACTCACCAGCAAGCCTCACACCTTAGTATTATATGCTACGCTCAGATGATTCTTGTGACACCAGATTTTTTAAAGACACTGGTCGATGTTGCAAACACGGTGCCCAAGTTCTTTGTCTGACAGAAAGCTTCAGTCAAAAAACCCTGGTTTTCAACCTGCAGCACGAACTTAGTCTTGGCTACAGCTTATTTTCAGACTTCCAACTCCGGCCTTCCCCTAGGAAGTGAGTGCAGACTGTCATAAAGTAAAGATTTCCTTTTTTCCCTACAATACAGAAAACGGAGAACCACACAGAGCCCGGCAGGCTGCTGTCACCTTCACTAGCCAGACTGATCGGGCAAGGTGCTTTGACAGGAAGGTTTCCCATGCGCCTTTTCTACTTAAAACAAAAAGGGACACCCACTGAACAACTTTTATGACAACTCCAAAAAAGGCAGGAGACAACTCTGCTGGAATGCCTCTCACACCGGCTCAGGCTTCTGCCCTCGATAAAGGAAAGCAAATGGGGCACTGGAATATAATTTAGGAAGTGATTATGCAAGCTTCTGGGGGACTGGCGGGGGGAGGGGAAGGGAAGAGAGGAAATACCCTCTCCCAGCCCGGCACGAGCCCAGACCCCAACCGGGATGCTGGAGGGAGAATGGGGGCGGGGGGACGACCCGGTCTGGCGCGGCATTCCCCCTTCCCATCAAGGAAGGGGAGTTCGGAAGAGTGGGAGGGGGGCAGAAAGAGGGAAGGGGGGACACAAAGGGGAGGAGGAAGAGGTCAGAAAAGTGGGGAGAGGACGTAAAAGTGCAGAGGAGGGGGGTACAATGGTGTAGAGTAAGAGAACAGAAAAGTCGGGAGAAGAGACTAGGAAAGTGGGGGGAAGGGGAGAGGAAGGTGGGGGAGGAGGGAGGAGCCCAGGGCACAGCTCCCTCCCCCTCCCCGGCTCAGGCCCAACCTTGGGACACTGCCCCAGCTCCCCCCGTAGGCCCGACCAGGGCCTAACACTGCCCCCACCCCCACCCCCGCACTCGGCCCGGGCCGCCGCCCGCCGCCTCCCCCCACAGCCCCTGCCCACCCCGGCATCCCAGCTCCGACCCCAGCACTCACCCCCAGAAGCCGCAGGGACATCGAGGCGGCAGACTGGGCGCTTTGCTGCGCTCGCTCCCGGCGTCTCCCATGGTGCTCGGCGGCAGCGGTGCTTGGCGGCGGCAGCGGCGAAGGCGGCCTGGGCCAGTGGGGACGAGGCGGAGGCTGAGGCGGCGACGGCGGCGTCGGGGGGCTCGAGGCGGGGGGAGGGGGAACGCGCGGGCAGGCGCGAGTCCGGGGCTCGGAGCCGGGATTCCAGGCCGGTCAGCTGGAGGCGGGCCGCACCACTCGGCCTGCGGAAACGGGGGTGGGAGAGGCGGTGCGTGGTGAGGGGAGGGGAGCCCGAGAGGAAGGAAAGGAGGTGTGTTGATGGAAGGAGGGACCCACGGGGGAGGAGGGAAGACCCGGCGCCCTCTGCAGGTCCCACCGCCGCTCCCTGGCCCCAGAGATGTCCCTGTGCGGCGGTGCTGGCCCCCCTGGTCCCCCGCACTGGGGTAGCGGCAGCCGCGGCAGAGCCCCGGGGTCTAGCTTACTCCGTAAGACACACACCCTCCCTGCCCCTCCCTGGAGGCTGCGCTGACCGGACAATGGCCGCTTCCTCCTTCTGGGCCCCCCCCACCCCAACTTTACTGCCCCACCCCTCCTCGCGAGTCGAGAATGGTCTCGCCCGGGGGAAGAGCCGACGCCAAGGCCCCAGCAGCTGATCAGCTGGGATACGGGCGTGCCACTCTTCCCCAGCTCCGGGAAGGAAAGCTGGGGAGGGGAGGGGCGGGGAAGGGAATCCACGAGCAGAATCCCCGGCGCCTCAGAACTATCCGGTCACTTCGGGACAGGCGTGGGAGACTCCTCGATATTTCTAACATATTTTCAAAAAGAAGCACTCTCTCGCACTTTTCCCTTCTCTAAGGGAACAGAGCTCCTGAATACCTGGAGGAGTGTCCTTGCTTCCCCCCCTCCGTGAGAGTGGTAGATGCAGGAGGAAGGGGGAAGGGAGGGAGTAGAAGCGGTTGTTTAGGGTGAGAGGGAGACCATTCCCTAGAGGAGAGGTGACCGGGTGCGCATGCGTCCGGGGAAACCCTTTCCCCGCCTCCAGCGACCTGGGTCGGGAGGAGGGGCCGAGAGTCTCCGCCTGGAAGCGGGTGGGCGGGATCTGATCTTTTCCCGTCTTCCCTCCATCCTTCCCTTAACCCAACCTATTCTCCTCCCCTGGAGCATCTGAATTGCAGGTGGTCCCCGATTTGGCTCTCCTCCAATTATCCCTTTCCCTGAGCGAGTTTCTTTTCCTCGAACTGCCCTGAACCCGGAATCCAACCTAACTCCACGCCCTTCCTACCTTTTTCGCTTTTCTTTGTATTCTCGGTGCTTAGCATTCTGTTAGTAGGCACTTTAATAGATGCTTTTTGACCTGGAATCCACTGGCCTATTTGTACCCCCGGAGCACCCTGCCCCACCCCCTCTTCTGAGATTCCTCACTACAGCTGGAAATTAACCCATCTCTTCACTACCGACTTAAGCTTTTTCTTCTAAATTTACTCCTTTAAAAAATAAAAAAAAGACACTTAGGTTGATGCGTTTAAAAAGCCAACTTTTCCTGACCGTCCTCCCTCCCCCTCCCAGAGCACATCCCATCTCCTTTTTTTCCTTGGATCCCAGTTTTTTGGAAAGGAAACTCTTAAAAAGAATAACTGAGCACCCTCAAAGAAGAGGGAGGTGGGGTGCTGGAGGACCCCCAATCCCTTTTAACTAAAACCCATTGGTGAGCAAAATCTTAAAAAACTCTGTCTGCAGTTCCTTCCCACCTCCAGAGATGGTTTTAAGACAATACACAAGATTTCCTTTCCATATATCTAATGTAAATATATTCCAGACGCCGTTTTTATTCATATATATGTTTATACATATATAGTTGCTTATATTTTCAATGTACCTGTTGGCCTTTAAATTAATAAAGGGCAAGATTCACATCTACTTAACTTGCTATCCTTTTAAAGGAGGAAAATGATGACAAAAAAAAAAAAAAGCTATGACCAGGGTGTTCCCTAACTTGACTTATAAAATTATTCTTGGGGCGGCTAGGTGGCGCAGTGAATAGAACTCCGGCCCTGGAGTCAGAAGAACCTGAGTTCAGATCCGGCCTCTGAACTTAATCCACACAAACAAAAACCTAGCCGTGTGACCTTGGGCAGGTTACTTAACCCCAATTGCTTAAAAAAAAAAAATTATTCTTGATAATTTACAGACTACAAATAAATATACAGTTCATAGGATTAATGAAGCCATAATAGTACCAACTCTCCTACTGTCCTTAAATCTACACTGAAAAGTGACATTAAATCGCCATATTCTTGAGAGAATGGATTTTAAGATTAGTAAAATGGGAATAAGGTTATAGGAACATTAGCATCTTAATGATTTGTGGTGGGGAAATTTATTATTAGAAAGGAAATACTGAGATTAAAAAACACACAACCTCATAAATTGCTTAGTATTCATGTAGCCACTAGCTTACCTGTCCCTACTGAGTGGGTAACTTATAGCCAGAGATCTGAAACCAGGGAGAAATTGTAGCAAAATCAAGAATTAAGCTTTTGTTTCCATTTCTGTTGTAAAAGGTAATCATTTGTTAGTTTTAAGTGAAAGCTATAAGATGTTGAATTTGGGTTGGGCTTATGAGAGTCCACCAAGCTTGTAAGAACTTGGGAGAGCTAGGGCATCTCCTAGTGGATTATGCCCTAAGCTTAGGTCATAACAAAAGTTCTGAAGGTTCCAATCAGGGGCACCCTTGTCACAGAGCTCTGGACAGGCCAAATATCCAGGAAAGGGGGGATCTTACCCTGTTGCCCTCATTCACCAGGGGATTTGTAGTTAGTTCCCTATCCCTAGAATACCCTGGGATGATTCAGAAATAAGAAGAAATATGCCAATGTATGTTATTTAAGTAACTTTGCTGACTTGAGAACCATTGCCCAATTAATATGACCTAAAAGCTGAATGCAAGGTCAGAGTCCTTCATAGCCAATCTAAATGCCCAGAATTAGGTTGTCTGCTTCAAAAGGCAGTATAGTACACAATGGAAAGAGTAGCTGGGTTTGGATATTAGAAGGCCTAGGTTTGAAACTCTGTTCTGCTACATTAAGGCAACCTTTCTCTAGGGCTAAGTCTCTTCCTCTGTAAAATGAGAACTTTCTTGTTCTAAATCTGTTTCAGGTCACACTCCAATGAAATGTTTGCAGTTAGTAGGTTAAGTAGAACCAACAACAGAAGTAGACTCACCTTAAATACCTATGGAGAGGGAGGTGGGGGTTAGTCACTTGTAAACTGGTTAATCATTTAATGATTACTCTGGGTGGATGGTGTTTTGAAATGGGTGAGGTCTATCTGGCACTGATGAGGTCTTTTAATATGCTGAGATTAGATGGAAGACCTCTCCAAGGATAAGCTATGATCCATTGGAAGCAGTTCTGTATTTGGACTGAGGGGATCTGGGTTTGAATCCCAGTTCTCTTCCCTTACTATCTCATCCCCAATCTGGGCCTCAATTTCCAAAATACTATAGATGATTTCTAAGGTCCCATCCAGCTCTAATCTATGAGACTATGAAATTCACTTTTTAAGAGTCGAGGAAAAGAAAGAAAAGCTTATAAAGGAGTTGGGGTGGGGAAAGGGAGAAGAAGTAACTGGGTATTTATCGGTTTCCTAGGCAAAAGAACAGCACTTTTTGCCTTTTTTTTTTTTTGGATGAGGGAAGGCAAGGCAATTGGGATTAAGCAATTTGCCCAAGGTCACACAGCTAGTAATGTGCCTGAGGTCGAATACGAACTCAGGTGTTCCTGACTCCAGGGCCAGAGTTCTATTCACTTCGACACTTAGCTGCCCCAAGAATAAAAGTGTCATCTAAAGATTACTCAGGATCCCTAAGACACTTTCAGGGGGGGTCTGTAAGATCAAAACTATTTTCATAATAATACTAAGATGTTATTTGCCAATTAAAATACTCTTTTTTTCCCCCCGACTCCCTATCATATAAGGGGAGGGGTGGGGAGGGATGGGAACAAGATTTATTAGCCCTGTGCTCACCCTCTTACAAATATTCTCATTTAATGTAATACAACCAAAACAGCATCACAACAGTTTAAATGCAAAAGCAGATAAAACCCAGCTGTCTTCAATTAAATCAGAAATGAAAAAGCTTTGTAAAAATATGTAAAACAATACTGTTCTCACTAAATTTGGGGGGTTGGAAAATATAATTATTTTTCACAAAATATGTTAACATGTAATAGCTCTGTTTTTTTAATTAATACTTTTAAAACTTTACTTTTATTTTCTAATATAGTAAACATTAATAGAGATATTAACAAATGTAAATGAAATGATTAATGGTTGAGGTCCTTGGGGTTCTCAGTCATTTTTAAGAGTGTAAAGGGATGGTGGACTCGACTCCTCTCAGCAATGCAAGGTTATAAGACAACTCCAAAAGACTCATGATGAAGAGAGCTATCCACATCCAGAGAAAAGAACTACCAAGTCTGAATGCAGACTGAAGCAAACTCCTTGCTCTCTCTCTTTTGGGTTTTATTTTGTTTCACTCCTTTCTCATTGTTCACTCCATTGGTTATAATTCTTTACAATCAGACTAATGCTTAATGCAAAGGTATTTGGAGAGCCTATATCGGATTGCATACCATTGTTGGAGGCAGGGTGGGTGAGAGGGAGGGGAGGAAAATTTGGAACTCGGGATTGTGGAACTGAATGTTGTAAACTAAAAGTAGATAAATTTAATAAAATAATTTTTTAAAAGAGTATAAAGGGGTTCTAAAACCCAAAAGTTTGAAAACAACTAGAATAAAGGATATAGAACCTGTTTCCAAGTCAGGAAGAGCTACATTCAAATCCTTCCTCTGATCATATACTGGTTATGTGACCCTAAGCTAAGTCAGTCACTACCTCTGACAGCTCTTTAAGATATGAATTACAGAACAGGTCTTCCAAGCCAAGGTTACCTTCTTTCTGCTTAGTATGTGGTGTTTCATAACCACCCCATCTTCCATAGAACATACTCATTTTAGCCAGTCTTTCTGTTGTCATTTTCTTTCGTTCTCATGTTCCCCACTATATTCAAGGTATTTTCCTATGCCATAATCAGGCCATCTGAACTGAACTTTGAGGTAAACTTAGAATTATGAGAGGCGGAAGTGAGGAAGAGGAACATATTCTAGGCATAGGGAATAAGTTGATAGGGATAAGGAGATAGAACGCAAAGTTCAAGGAACAACGTGTCTGTTTGTTTCCCTGGAACAGAGAGTGAAATATCCTAGGGACGACAGGGAGATTCTGAAGATTCTTGAACATCGAAGTGCTATGATCTTTATGAAGATTATTTTAACAGCTTTGGAGAGGTGGCTTGGAATAGAAAGTGGGTTTGAGTCAGGGAGACCAACTAGGAAGTTTATTCCCATAGTCTAGGTGAAAAGTGATGAAAAGACAAAACTAGAGTTCAGACTACATGAGTCTAGAGAGAAGAAGATGGATGAGAGAGATAGTTTGGAAATAAATAATAAAGACTTCAGACCTAATTTAATATGAAATGTGAGGGAGAATAGAGACTCCGGTGACTTCAAGGCTGCAAACCCGAATGAGTGGAAGGATGGTAATGTTCTCAATAGAAATGGGTAAATAGGTTTAAGGGGTTGAAGAGGTGAAGATAATGAGTTGTGTTTTGGACATGGCTTTAAGATACCTATGAGAAACATCCTTGTGGAGATAACCAGCAGGGCATTGTTGACAGACTGAAGTTCAGGAGAGAGAGTATGGCTGGATTTATTTTATTTTATTTTATTTTATTTTATTTTATTTTATTGCTTTTTGGAGAGGGGAAGGTAGGACAATTGGGGTCAAGTGACTTGCCCAAAGTCACATGGCTAGTTTTATGTTGGGTCTGAGGCCGAATTTGAACTCAGGTCCTCCTGACTTCAGGGCCAGTGCTCTATTCACTATGACACCTACCTGCCCCAAGAATGGCTGGATTTTTAAATTTAGTAGTCAACTTTATAGAGATTAAGCCCATGGAAACTAATGTTTATCCAAACTTTCTGAGTGTAGAGAGGGCAAGGGTTTCTAGATACAGTAAGTTCATAGCCCACTATAGTCAGCCTCAGATCCCAGACCATCCTTCATCTTACCTCAGACATCTGTGTTATCCACTCTGCCTCTTTTCTCTCACGTTTCCACCTCTTGTTCCAGAAACAATAATCAAATCAAAACTATCATTGCTTCTGGAAAGGGCATGTCAATGGATAGAATGCCTGGCCTGGAGTCAGGAAGACTCATCTTACTGAGTTCAAATCTGGCCTCAGATACTTACTACTTTTGTGATCCTGATCAAGTCACTTACCCCTCTTTGCCTCAGTTTCCTCATTTGTAAAATGAGCCAGAAAAGGAAATGGCAAACCACTCCAGTATCTCTGCCAAGAAAACCCTAAATGGGGTCACGATGGAAAAGTGATTGAACAAAATGGATCTACTCACCATTCCCGTGATTTCTCAAGCCCAAACCTAAACACTCCCCTGGCCACAATTCCCCTGTACACAATTTCCCTCTACAAGATGGTAAGCTCTTTGAAAGAAGAAACTACCTTGCTTTGACTTTCATATTGACTCAGTAGTTGGCACAGCACATGGTAAATGCTTTTCATTTATTCTCCCCATGCACTTTCATTTTGGGGATAGAAGGGTCGCAGGTACTCTTGAAATACCCTATTATTTAGTAACATCCTGAAACCCCCATGACAGCTTTCCATATAGTTCTGAGAGAATTAACCCTTCCTTATTTGGCGAAACCTTTGCCACTCCAGACCCATTTTACCTTCTTTGCTGTGGTGCAAAATCAGACCTGAATATGACCAGTCTTGCACGCAGTGTGAAGCCCCAAGGCAATCAGCTCTTTATTTTCAGTTTGAAATGTCTCTATCAGCACAGTCTCTCCATCAGGTGCCTGCAGCATACATGTTTAACTGAAGAAAACCTTAGGCTGCACATGATTGGGAAGGGAGCAGAATGGAAGGCAGAGGTCATAACTGTCTTGCTGCTTTTGGAACTGATAATGGTCAGAATAAGTTAATGGTACTCTTAAGCTATGTACCATATTTGCAAGCATTAGGAAAAAGAGCCATGTACTTCTATTACCTGACCCATGGAGTAATGGAACACCTTCCTACTGAAGTTAGAGGTCTTAGGGAGCTGCAGGCTACATATGAAGAACACAGATGACCCTGAGACTGCCTAACAATTGTTGGCATATATCTTTTGGGGACTCACAAAAGCTATTCTTTGGTTTTAAATATAGGTAATTTTATGCGCGCACATACACACGCAGAAGAAGACAGTGGATTTTTCACTAATGCAAGAACGGTAAAAAAAAAAAACTGGGCAAGGAAAGAAGAAATGGTGGTTAGTGGAAGACAGAGCTAACCATTCTCTCTCTCTATCTTTCTCTCTTGTGTGACCCTACACAAATCACTTAACCTTTCTCTGATCCCAGGAAACTCATACCAACAAGAGTAAGTTATGGGGAAGGTGGCTATCTGTATCGATAGAGGAAGCTCTTCACTGGAAGCTCCCTACATGGTTGTAATCACACATCTGGTCCCAAAACATTACGTATATATGTAAATAGGAACATACATTTATATATATTTGTACTTTTCCATCTCTTCCCTAGGTGTCTTCCCATATGGGAGATGCCTTCTTTGATGTGGTTTGAGAGGTTCAGGGACACCCCCCCAAGACTGAAATACTGGACAGGAATAAATTCAGACTCAAGCATTCTTTAAGTCAAGGTGGCAAAGGTTTATTGTAATGCCAATGTGGCAGGCAGAGCTCTTTCAGGAACTTGCAGCTTAACAGGAATGATGCTAAAGCTTATATAAGAAAAGGAGTAGATTATCTGGCAGATATGCTAATTACATGATAACATACTGATAACATACAACCTTTGGTCACTGGCATCATTCACTACTTGAAACAAGGGGAAGGGGTTTCTCAGGGGTGTATTTTTGGTCTGTTCTGTCGGTAGCAAAATAGCTTTGAGAGTTGATGTCTGTAGCTTGACCTCTGGGTTGAATATGATAACTTAGGAAATCAATACATGATAATTCTGTGGCTACAAGATAGTCCTGTTTTTGCAAGATAATTTCTTCAGAAGTCAGCTTGTTTTTGTGATGGGGAAAGATAGTTTGTTTTACTGGGGCCCACTCATGAGTTATTGCTAGGCAGTGTCCTTGGGCTGGGGAGAAAACTATCAGGGACAGTGTTTTGAGGCTAGGGAGAAATGAGAATTTTAAAATTGGGGTCCAAGCACAAGCAACCAAGCACCCCATCACCTTTACTCCTGCTGCCTCTTCCTTGGCTGACATTGTGGGTTCCTTTTAAGAAGCTCCATCTGAAGAAACACTGCTCACCCATTAAGCATCTCCAGACGCTTTTCCTCCTTGTCCTTGATAGATTACTTCTCCATATTCCTTCCCAGGGAGCTTCTTCATCTCCCTTTTATATGTTATCTTCCCCATGTTGTGTCTGAGGCCATATTTGAACTCAGGTCCTCCTGATTTCGGGGCCAGTGCTCTATTCACTACAACACCTACCTGCCCCAAGTATGGCTGGATTTTTAAATTTAGTAGTCAACTTCCTTATTTGTATCTTTACTTATATTCAGTCAGACAAAATTCAACAAGCATTTATTAAGCACCTACTCTTTGTTGGACCCTGTGCTAAGCACTAGGGAATATAAAGAAAGGTAAGAGACAATCCCTGTTTCCCAGCATTTAGCACAGAACCCGGCACAAAGTAAACACCAAAGAAGTGCTTAATCTCATCTATTTGTGTGTATATAGGTGTAGGAGAATTACTCTCTGACAAGCGCCGCCCCCCCCACCCCCACCCCAGACCAGCAAACCTGAGATTTAATCAAAGAAAGTAAAGGGAAAAAAGAAATTTAGTAAGCACCTACTGTGTACCAGGCATTGTGCCAAGTGCTTTACAAATACCATCTCATTGGATCCTCAGAACAGCCCCAGGAGGTAGGTGCTTTCATTATTATTATTATTATTATTCCCATTTTACAGGGGGAGAAACTGAGGCAAACAGCAGTTAAGTGACTTGCTGCCAAGTGTCACATAGCTAATATAAAGTATAAATCTGGATCTGAACTCAGGTCTCTCTGACTCAGCACTCCATTAGCTACCTCTAATTGAATTAGAAAGGGAGTCGGTAATGTGGAAATATGTTTAATATGATTGTACAAATATAGCCTATCTCAGATTGCACACCATTTTGGGGAGAGGGGGGAGAAAACTTAGAACTCAAAATCTTACAAAAGTGAATGTTGAAAACAAAAAACAAATAAATAAATGTTTTGTTTTGGGTTTTTTGGTTTTTTTGTTCTTGTTGTTTTTGGGGTTTTTTTGCTATTTTTTGGAGGGGGGGAAGGCTGGGCAATTGGGGTTGAGTGATTTGCCCAAGGTCATATGGCTAGTAAGTGTTAAGTGTCTGAAGGCAGATTTGAACTCAGGTCCTTCTGACTCCAGGGCTGGTGCTCTATTCACTGTGCCACCTAGCCACCCCAAATAAATGTTTTAAGAAAAAAAAGGTAGGGTATCTGACCATGAATGTAGATCAAAGCATACTATTTTTCACTTTTTTTGTGTGATTTTTTTTTTGCCTGTGTTTTTTTTTTTACAACATGACTATTATAAAAATATGTTTTATATGACTGCACAAGTATAACTTATATAAAATTGCTTACCATCCCATGGATGGAAAAAGAATTTGTAATTCAAATATTTTAAAAATGAATGTTAAAAATTATTTCTAGGGGCAGACTCAAGATGGTGGAGTGGAAACAGGACTTCCAAGGGGCTCCAGCTCCCACCTCCTCCAATTCATGTAAAAAATGACTCTAGACAAACTTTGGAGCTACAGAACCCACAAAATGACACAGAGAAGGTAACCTCCTGCTGAGGACAGCCTGGCAGGCCTGCAGGAACTGGCCAGCACAGTGCTCTGGAAGCCAACCCCAGCCCTGCACAGGCCAGAGGTTTTAGCCTCAGAGAAGGCCTGACCAGCCTCTGGCTAGAGGGACTTCAGATCACCAGCAGCTGTGGTAGTTTCCAGAATTATCAACACATAGATGCTAAGGACAAAATGAGAGGTCAGTGCAGAGTGGACTTTGGGATCCAGTAGTTTGGGAGTGCAGTCGGCCTTTGCCCATGGGGAAAGAAGCAGCTGAGGTGCAGTGGTTGTGCAGCCACAGCCACATGGCAGCTTCAGCTCCTGGCCTGCAGATTGTAGGGGGACAAAGCAACCAGTCTGAGGGGTAATCATTCTTGCTTTAACCTGCTTGGATCTGGATTGCTGTCTAGGGTGGAGGTCCTGGAGTGTGTGACCAACTTGCCAGAGCATGTGGAGGCTTCAGAGAGGGCACCCAACTAATAGCTTTGGCAGCTGAGAAAACCCCAGCGATTTGGGACAAAGCTCCCCTGTCTGGTAGCAGAGTCCTACTGTGGCAAAAAGCTCAAAAGTCAAGTATTTGAGTGGCAACATGAGCAAATGAGGGAAACGAAGCAAGCAACTTTACACTCCTGTTTTGGGGACAAAAAGGATCAAAGCATGGAACAGGAGGAAGACAGTGAAGTCAGAACTCCTGCACCAAAAGCTTCAAAAAAAAAAAAAATACAAGCTGGTTACAGGCCATAGAGGACCTTAAAAGGATTTTGAAAACCAAATAAGAGAAGTGGAGGGAAAATTGGGAAGAGAAATGAGAACAATGCAAGAAAATTATGAAATGGAAGTCAACAACCTGACTGAGGAAAATAACACCTTAAAAAATAGACTAGGGGCGGCTAGGTGGCGCAGTGAATAGAGCGCCGGCCCTGGAGTCAGAAGGACCTGAGTTCTGAGCCGGCCTCAGACACTTAATCCACACAAACAAAAACCTAGCCGTGTAACCTTGGGCAAGTTACTTAACCCCAATTGCCTTAAAGGGGTGGCTAAGTGGCACAGTGAGTAAGAGCGCCGGCCTCGGAGTTGGGATGACCCGAGATCAAATCCGGCCTCAGAAAATGAGCACCCACACATAAATAATGACTAGCCATGTAACCTTGAGCAAGTTACTTAACCCCAATTGCTTAAAAAAAAAATAGACTAACTCAAATGGCAAAAGAGGCTCAAAAAGGCAATGAGGAGAAGAATGCCTTAAAAAGCTGAATTTGTCAGATGGAAAAAATCTCAAAAGCTCACTGAGGAGAATCATTCCTTCAGAATTAGATTGGAGCAAATGGAAACTAGTGACTTTATGAGAAATCAAGATACTATTAAACAGATCTAAACAAATGAAAAAAAGAGAAGGCAATGTGAAATATCTCATTGGGATAAGCACTGACCTGGAAAATAGATCCAGGGAAGATCATTTAAAAATTACTGGACTACCTGAAAGCCATGATCAGAAAAAGAACCTAGAAATCATCCTTCAAGAAATTCTCAAGGAAAATTGCCCTGATATTTTAGAACTAGAGGGCAAAAGAGAGGTTGAAAGAATCCACCAATCACCTCCTGAAAAAGATCCCAAAAAGAAAACTCCTAGAAATATTATAGCCAGGTTCCAGAATTCCCAGATCAAGGAGAAAATATTACAAGCAGGCAGGAAGAAACAATTTCAATATTGTGGAAACACAATCAGGATAACACAGGATCTGGAAGCTTCTACACTGAGGGATCAAAGGACCTGGAATATAATATTCCAGAGGTCAAAGGAGCTGAGATTAAAACCAAGAATCACCCACCCAGCAAAACTGAGTATCATGTTTCAGGGGAAAATATTCAGTAGAATAGAGGACTTTCAAGCATTCTTGAGGAAAAAACCAGGGCTGAATAGAAAATCTGATATTCAGATACAAGAAGCAAGAGATGCCTGAGAAGGTAAACAGGGAAAAGAAATCATAAGGAACTTATCAAAGTTGAACTATTTACATTCCTACATGGAAAAATGATAATTGTAACTGATGAAACTTTTCTTAGTATGACAATATTTGAAGGGAATAGAAATGTGTGTTTGTATATACACACACACATATCTATATCTATATCTATATATATACATACACACACATACATACATACATACATACATATATATGTCTATTTAGGAGGGTATATGGGCATATGAATACATATGTGAATGTGTATGTGTGTATATCTGTACAGGTATACATAGAGGGCACAGGACCAATTTAATAGGAAGGGATGATACTTAAAAGGTGATATTAAGAGGTGTGAGAGGAATATAATGAGAGGAGATGGGGAGAGACAGAATGGGGTAAACTATTTCATATAGAAGAGGCAGGGGACAATGGTTACAATGGAGGGGAAGAACAGGAAGGCAAAAAGGAATGGGTCAACCATATTCTCATTGAATTTGGCTTAGGGAAGGAATGACATACACACTAACTAGGGTATCTCACCCTACAGGAGAGTAGGGGGCAAGGGGATGAGATGGGTGACAATGGAAGGTAGGGCAGGCTGGGGAAGAGGGAATTTGGAAGCACCCACTTTTGAAAAGGGACAGGTTCAAAGTAGGGAACAGAACAAGTGGGAGGTGGGATAGGAGGGAGGGAAACATAGTCAGTCTTTTACAATATATCCACTATGGAAATGTTTTGCATAGCTACACATGTACAACCTATACTGAATTGCTTATCTTCCCAGTATGGGTGGGTGACAAGGGAGGAAGGGAATGAATCTAGAATTCAAAGTTTTAAAAATCAAATGTTTAAATATATATATACTATTATTATTATTATTTGCTTTTTTTGGAGGGCAATTGGGGTTAAGTAACTTGCCCAAGGTCACACAGCTAGGTTTTTTAATTTCTGTGTGTTAAGTGTCTGAGGCCAGATCCAGGTCCTTCTTACTGCAGGGCCGAGGCTCTACTCACTTCACCACCTAGCCGCCCTATATACTATTAATATTATTTTACATGTAACTGGGAAATAAGACATACAGGCACTGGGGCATAGAGATCCACGGTGCCCTACTGGAAAGTCAGAGGGGGTATGGGAGAAGATATGGGAGAGAGCAGATTGGAGGAGAGGGTATCCAGTGGGATCGCTATTCTGGGGTGGTGGGTAGGGGAAAAAGGAGGAGAAAATTTTTAACTCAAAATCTTGGGGAAATGAATGGTGTAAACTAGAAGTTAATAAAGCATTTGATTAAAAAATTGTTTCTATATGTAATTGGGGAAAAAATAAAATATTCAAAAAAATTTAGCCCAATGTTCTAAATCTATCAACACACTTTTGGATCCTGATTGTCATCCCAGCTTAGGCATCTGTAAATTTTATGAATATGCCATGGTATTACACATGGCCAAACACAGAGAAAAAATAAAAGCTAATATTTGTTTGGAAATTACTGTGTTGGGCACTATTCTAAGCTTTTTATAAATATCTCATTTGATCTTCTCAACATCCTTGAGTGGTAGATGCTGTTTTTAATCTCCATTTTACAGGAGGAAACTAAGGTTAAGTGACTTATCCAGGGTCACACAGCTAATAAAATTCTGAGGCTAAATTTTGTTTGTTTGTTTTAGGCAATCAGGGCTGACTTGCCCAGAGTCACAAAGCTAATAAATGTCTAACGATAGATTTGAATTCCGGTGCTCTTGAGTCTAGGCCCGGTGCTCTGCCTACTGTACCACCTAGCTGCCCCTGGAACTGAATTTGAACTCAGCTCTTCCTGACTCCAGGAGCAGCTTTCTATCTACTACATCACTCAGCTGCCCAGATCACTTAGGACAATTCACTGATGATCTCCTCCCTTATTGAAACTGAATCTTCTACTCTTGGTACCTGGTCATCCATTCAATTCTGAATCCATCCCTATGATTATGTATATCTTCATACAAACACATAGATATATAATATATGCATGTATACACATATTTATATGTGTATATTTATTTACTAGTAGCTAACATTTATATAGCACTTTAAAGGTTGCAAAATGCATTACAGATATTCTCATTTGATCCTCAATGCAGCTCCTGTTTAGTCAGTTTTCACTTGTGTCCAATTCTTTGTGACCCCATTTGAGATTTTCTTGGCAGAGATACTGGAGGGGTTTGCCATTTCCTTCTCCAGCTCATTTTACAGACGAGGAAACTGAGGCAAATAGGGTTAAATGACTTGCTCAGGTTCACACAGCTAGTAAGTGTCTGAGGCCAGACTTGGACTCAGTA
Organism: Gymnobelideus leadbeateri; assembly: GCA_011680675.1. Taxonomy (NCBI): domain Eukaryota; kingdom Metazoa; phylum Chordata; class Mammalia; order Diprotodontia; family Petauridae; genus Gymnobelideus; species Gymnobelideus leadbeateri. The sequence continues at coordinate 42,154 of WOXC01007316.1, read as the reverse complement.
AGACGAGTCTTCCTGACTCCAGGCCTGGCACTTTATCCAGCACTTTATCTTAGCTGCCCCTGATAAAATAAGGTGTTATTATTATCCTCATTTCATAGATAAGGAAACTGAGGCTGACAGAGATTAAAAGACTTTCCCAGGGTTAAACAACCAGTTTATATTATAAAAACTTAATCTTAGCCCTGACTTACCCAACCTCATTCTGACCCTGATTTTTTCCTTATACTTTGCTTTTTTCAAAGACCTTCACAATCTGGCTGATTTTCACCTCTCCAGTCTTTTTCCCCTTCACTCACTCTACAAAAGAGCTGTCAAACATGGGACCCATGCCACCTTGCATTAGTGGCCCAGTTTCTATTTGTGTTTGATACCTCTGATCTACAATAGATTCTCTGGCCCAGTTGCAATTCCTCAGCCAGGACACTCCATTTCCTGTCTCCATGCCTTTAAGCTGGCCATCCCTCATGCCTGGAATGCTCTCCCTCCTCTCTGCCTCCTGGCTTCACTGGCTTACCCAAATCTCACTTTCTGCAGTGGGCCTTTCCCAGTCTTCCACCTCCCTCAGTCTCTTTCCTTTGAAATTACCTTCTATTCCCAATGTATATATCTTTTATATACATAGCTCTTTGCATGTTATTGCCTGTACTAAAATGTGAGGTCACTGAGAGGAAGAACCCTATTTTTGCCTTTTGTCAACATAGCGTCTAGCACACAATAAGCACTTAATAAATGTCTATTGATTGTACATAGCATTACTCAATAAATGATGCATAGCTTTACCTAGTACAAATTTACCTTAATGCCAAATCTAATGCCAACTCCACCACAACCATAGTCATTAACCAAGCCTTTAACCATATTCAATCTCTCTTTATTGCTTACTTTTCCCCATACCTACCTCCTTTCCTTCTTTGACCCAATGGAAGACCCCTCGTTATAAGCTCTATAAGCCCTGGGCCTCTAAGGAAGAAAGGGAATCAGTGTCAAAAAGAGAAAATCATCTATGACACTTGGGTTCTCAGGGGAAAAAAGAGATGAGATCAGTACTGCCTACTCAGGACCTTCCCAGAGAGGACAATGGTTATTACTTGGCTTGGTGCTTGTTCAGAAAAGATGGTTCAAGGACAGAGCTGAGCAAATTCCCTTGAACAGGGTGAGGAATCTTCCAATCATAATTTTCTCCCATCAGGCAGGCCCCTTTATGGTGCTTCTCTAATATACTTAACACATAATATTTCATGTTCTAATTATCTGTTTTTGTGTCTTCTCACCCCAATAGATTTACAATTTCTTGAGTCCAGAGATCCTGTGTTATTTAAACTCTGTTCAGATTAGGTACTTAATGATATGTGTTGGGAGAGCAACATTTTGTTGCTGACAGGAAAATTCAATTTACTTCAATTGGAAAAGGTCCACCTGTTCTACCAGCAAGTGTTTGCTTTGAGTAAATGCTGTAAAAAAGAGTAGTTTATTGGACTGATATTTAGAAGACCTAGCTCTGCTTCTCTATTTGATCACAAAAAAGTCCCTTTCCTTTTCTTGCTTGTAAAATGAAGTGACTAGGGGCAGCTAGGTGGCACAGTGAATAGAACATGGGCCCTGGAGTCAGGAGGACCTGAGTTCAAATTCAGCCTCAGACACTTAACACTTACTAGCCATGTGACCTTGGCCAAGTCGCTTAACCCTGATTGCCTTCCAAAAAACAAAAAAGTAAAAAATAAAAATCAAGTGACTATACTCAATGAACTTCAAGGTTCCTCCCCAGCTCTAAAGTTGAGTGTCGTGAAGTCTGGTTGTTTGGTCACTCCCTTTGGTTGCAGAAGGTTTCTTCTAGAACAAGAGGGAAAGGAAGAAGGCAGCAATTGGAAGAATTCTCTCCCTTCCCCTCCCCTACATCCCTTAAGACTTAATCAGAAAAGGGAAAGAGCAGGGCAGCTGAGGAAGAAAGGAGAAGAATTCTGGGGTCACTTCCCTATGCATGTTATATAAAGGATGTTGGTCATGCTCATCTTCCCATGAACCAAAGGATTCCAATGCTCCTCTTGACATTTAGACGCTAAGGTGGGGCTTCATAATTAGGCTAGTGGAAAAAAATACTTCCTCTCCTAGAGCTGGGGAGAGGCAGTAAAGTTCTAAGACAAAAAAGAGCTTCAAACTTTAGGCCTATGATTCTAGAAGCTTTCCATTTGGCTAACCATTATATCAGAGTCTAATTCAGGTTGTATGTTTTTTGCCAACAAAGGAAACTTCTACCTTTTTTTTATTCTTCAAATTTAATTCACCTTTTCAATGAACAAAAATATATTTTCTCTCCTTCCCTCACCTCCCTCCCCCAGTAGAAAAAGAAAATCCCTGTAACATATAAGCATAGTTAAGCAAAACCAATTCCTGCATTGACCATGTCCAAAACAGATGGGTCTCAGTCTGTATCCTGAGTCCCTCACCTTTGGCAAAAATGACAAAAATGGAAAATGATAAATGTTCGAAGAGCTTTGGGAAAACAGATCCATTAATACACTGATGGTAAAATTACAAGTTGGGGAAGGAGATTCTTTTGTTGAGGAAAGTGTGTAGCATACTTCATCATGGGTCCTATAAAATTATGGTTTGTCATCATGATCAGAGTTCTTAAACCTTTCAAAGTTATTTCTTTCTAATGTTATTGTTCTCCTGGTTCTGCTCATGTCACTCTGCATCAGCTTGTACAAGTCTTCCCTTGTTTCTCTCAAACCATTCACTTCAACATTTCTTATCTCACAATATATATTCCATCACATTCATACAATTTGTCTAGTCATTCTCCAATTGATGGGTATCCCTTTAGTTTCCAGTTCTTTGCCATTATGAAAAGAGTTGTTATAAATTTTTGTATAAGGGCGGCTAGGTGGTACAGTGAATAGAGTGCTGGGCCTAGAGTCAGGAGAACCTAAGTTCAAATCCAACCTCAGACACCTAACACTTACTAGCTGTATGACCTTGGGCAACCCCAATTGCCCTGCCCTCCCCTCTCCAAACAAGCTAAAAATTTTTTTAAAAATAAATTTTGTGTATAGGAATAATCTTCCTCTCTTTTTGATCTCTTTGGGGCATAGACCTAGTTGCTGTATCGCTGGGTTAATGGATATCCATGGTTTGATAGCCTTTTGAGCATAATTCCGAATTGTCTTCCAGAATGGCTCAACCATAGCCTATAGCTCCACCAACAGTGTATTAATGTATCTGTTTTCCTAAAGCTACTCCAACATTTCTCATTTTCCTTGTTTTGTCAATTTTGCCAATGTCAGGGGTATGAGGTGGAACTTCAGGGTTCCTCTGATTTTCATTTATCTAATTATTGGTGATTTGGAGCACTTTTTCATACAGCTATTGATAGCTTAGATTTCTTCATCTGAAAACTGCTTGTTCACATCCTTTGACCATTTATCAATTGGATAATGGTTCTTATTCATATGAATTTGAATTAGTTCCTTTTGTATATTGAAAATGAGAATTCTGGGGCGGAGACAAGATGGCGGAGTAGAAACAGCATTTCCAATGTGCTCTGCCCCACACAAATTTCAAACAATGTGGAAGGGAGCTCCGAACAACTTCTGGAGCCACAGCACCCACAGAACGGCACAGAGAAGCTAACCTCCTGCTGAGGACAGCCCAGTAGCCCTGCAGGGAGCAGCCAGCGCAGCGCTCTTGAGAGCAGGCAGCACAGCTCACTGGGAACCTACAGCGCAGCCCGCAGAGCCGAGCCCAGGTCCTCGGTTTTAGCCCCAGGGTGGCCGGGCCTACAGCTGGCTGGTGGAACCCCAGAACACCAGCAACTGTGGCGATTCCAGAATTATCAGCACAGATATGCCTAGGACAAAGTGAGAGGTTAGTGCCCTATGGACTTTGGGACCAGTATTTGGGGAACACGTGGCTTCCTCCCCTGGGGGCAAAAATCTGCTGAAGAAACAGCTGCACAGAAGCCATTTTGCAGCGTCAGTAGTGGCTCTAGCTCCTGGTCTGCGAACTGTAGGAAGATCCAGTAATCAGTCTGGGGGTTAATCGCTTTTGCTTTAGACTGCCTGGATCTGGATTGTGGTCTGGGGGGGAAGTTTGGGGTGGGTATCCAACTTGCCAGGGTGGGTGGAGGCTTTACAGAGGCCACCCAACTGGCGGAAGTTGTGAAGACCCCACGTTTGGGCGGAAGCTCCCCTGGCTGGTGGCAGAGTCCTACTGTGGCAACAAGCCCCAAAATCAAGTAATTAAGTGGCAATATGCCTAGGCAAACGAAACAAAATAAACAGAAAGGTTCAACATTGGACTCCTATTTTAGGGGCAAAGAGGCTCAAAGCATGGAGGAGGACTGTGAGGTCAGAACTCCTGCACCAAAAGCCCCAAATGAAAATACAAGCTGGCTACAGGCCATAGAGGACCTTAAGAAGCAGATAAGAGAAGTGGGGAAAATTTGGGAAGAGAAATGAAAAAGATGCAAGAAAAGTATGAAATGACAGTCAACAGCCTGACTGAGGAAAATAACACCTTAAAAAATAGACTAACTCAAATGGCAAAAGAGGCTCAGAAAGGCAATGAGGAGAAGAATGCCTTAAAAAGTCGAATTTGCCAGATGGAAAAAAGAATCTCAAAAGCTCACTGAGGAGATTCATTCCTTCAGAGTTAGACTAGAGCAAATGGAAGCTAGTGACTTTATGAGAAATCAAGATACTATTAAACAGATTCAAACAAATGAAAGAATAGAAGGCAATGTGAAATATCTCATGGGAAAAACCACTGACCTGGAAACTAGATCCAGGAGAGATAATTTAAAAATTATTGGACTAACTGAAAGCCATGATCAAAGAAAGAACCTAGAAACCACCCTTCAAGAAATTCTCAAGGAAAAGTGCCCTGATGTTTTAGATCCAGAGGGCAAAATAGAGGTTGAAAGAATCCACTGATCACCTCCTGAAAAAGATCCCAAAAAGAAAACTCCCAGGAATATTATAACCAGGTTCCAGAATCCCCAGATCAAGGAGAAAATACTACAAGCAGCCAGGAAGAAACAATTTCGATATTGTGGAAACACAATCAGAATGGCACAGGACCTGGCAGCTTCTACATTGAGGGATAGAAGGGCATGGAATAAGATATTCCAGAAGGCAAAAGAGCTGGGAATGAACCCAAGGGTCACCTACCCAGCAAAACTGAGTATCTTGTTTCAGGGGAAAATATGGTCATTCAGTGGAATAGAGGACTTTCAAGCCTTCTTGAGGAAAAAACCAGAGTTGAATAGAAAATTTGACATTCAGACACAAGAAGGAAGAGATGCTTGAGAAGGCAATCAAGGAAAAGAAATCAAAAGGAACTTATCAAAGTTGGACTATTTACAGTCCTACATGGAAAAACAATAACTGTGTTTGATGAAACCCTTCTCATTATGAAAATAATTGAAGAAGGGTACATGGCATATGTTCACAGATATACATGGATAGAGGGCACAGGTTGAATTTGATGGGAAGGGATGATTATTTTTTTTGGAGGGCAATTGGGGTTGGGTGACTTGCCTAGGTTCATGTGGCTGGGTTTTTGTTTGTGTGTTGGGTGTCTGGGGCCAGATCCGAGCTTGGGTCCTTCTGGCTCCGGGGCTGGCTCTCTGCTCACTGTGCCACCTAGCCACCCCAAGGAAGGAATGATTCTTAAGGGGTGAAGTCAAGAGGTGAGAGAGGGAAGTGGCAAGAGGAGATGGAGAGAGACAGGGTAGGGCAAACCATCTCATGTAGAAGAGGCAAGGGGAAGTAGTTGCAGGGGAGGGGAAGAACAGGAAGGCAAAAAGGCAAAAGCAGATTCTCATTGAAGTTGGCTCAAGGAGAGAATCACATACATACTAAATGGAATATCTTACCCTCACTCACTCTCCTGAGTAGGGGAAAGGGGGATGAGAGGGGGGATGATGGAAGGGAGGGCATTCTGGGGAGAGGGGAGGTTAGAAGTACCCACTATCAAAGAGGGACAGGATCAAAGTAGGGAATGGACCAGGTGAGAGGTGAGATGGGTGGGAGGGAAGTATAAGCAGTCTTTTACAATATATCTACTATGGTAATGTTTTGCATAGCTATACATGTACAACACATACTGAATTGCTTATCTTCTCAGAGGGAGTCGGTGACAGGGGAGAAAGGGAATGGATCTGAAAATCGAAGTTTTAAAATTAAATGTGTCATAAGATGTCCAGGCAGTGGGGCTCAGAGATTCACCTTGCCCTAATGGCAAAGTCGAAGGGGGTATGGGAGAAGATATGGGAGAGAGCAGATTGGATGAGGGGATATCTGGTGGGACTGCTATTCTGTGGTGGTGGGTAGGGAAAAATGGGGGAAAAATGTAACTCATAATCTGGTGGAAATGAATGATGTAAACCAGAAGTTAATAAAGCATTTGTTTAATTAAAAAAAATAATAATAATAAAAAAGTAAAAAACCATTAAAAAAAAAGAAAGAGAAAAAAAAAAGAAAATGAGAATTCTATCAGAGCAACTTATAAGGTAGAGGTTGTTAATCTAGGGTCATTTCAGGGGTTCTGTAAACTTGCATGAGAAAAAAAATCTTTATTTCAATTGTCTTGAATGGAAATTTAGCAGTTTCTTCCATTATTAAAAAAAAAAATTACTCTGAGATGTCCGTAGGTGTCACCAAACTGCCAAAGGAATCCATGACACATAAAGGTGTAGGACTTCTAGGCTAAAGGAAGTAGACTTTAATCAGAAGAATACAATTTAATTATTATCCTTTTGCAAAAGCTTTAGTGGGGAGAAGGATGGAAGACACTAGTAAGAGACAGGAACTGAAGGAAAAATGGAAAGGACCTGAGGTACTGACAGGATTAGGGAGGGGTAATTTCTATATATTTGATATTAAGAGAATAGCATGAAAAGTCTATATGAAGTTTGAGTTATCAGCCTGAGCATTTTTTATCAGAAGACTCTAAGAGCACAAGCACAGAAGAGAGACAGGCACAGAAATGGAAGTATCTGAAAGGAATTTCTCTTGGCCATAGCCCATCTCTGTAACTCTCCCAGAGTTTCAATTCCCTTCCCTGGCAGGCCAAGATGGTCACTCAGTTCTAGGGCAGATTTCCAAGCCCTCCAGAAGATTAGCTTTGCTCCTCCTAGCCTAGTGTCCTCCCTTAAGTCCTCAGGGGTTACCCATCTAGGACAGGACGTCCCAGCTATGGTTCCCTGACTAGGGATGGAGAAGAAGCCAACTGTAGCTAAATTTTCTCTACCCCCACTCTGATTAAGTTCCAGGACGGGGTCAGTTCCCAGGATTAACATCATAAATTACTTGCTGTCACATCATTGCAGCTGCTACTGCTTGGAATTGGGTTTGTACATCAGACTTCCAGGAGAGGGTATGGAGGGGAAGAATTAAGTCTTTCCCTAGTCCTGATTTGTGAGGGTCAGGGTTAGTATTAGGAGTTTAGGGAATAGGGTCTAGAGAATCAGAATGAGGAGTCTAGGATTTAGGGGTTTAGGGTATTTGGAGTTAAATCTTAGGAGGTAGAGGTAGAAGAATAAAATTAACATTATGGATTTAGGATTTGAGGAGAACTAAAATCGGGCATCTAGGTGGTACAGTGGATAGAGTGCAGGGTCTGGAGTTGAGAAGACCTGAGCTCAAATTTGGCCTCACACATACATATATTAGCTATGTGACTGTGGGCAATCCTGTTTGCCTCAGTTTCCTCCTCTGTAAAATCAGCTGGAGAAAGAAATGGTAAACCACTTCAGTATCTTTGCCAAGGAAACCTCAAATGGGGCCATGAAGAATTGGACATGACTAAACAAGAACAACAAAATTGAGTGAGGAAAACTAATACATGGTTTGGAAGTCAGGATTAGAGCAACATAATTAAAGGCAACTTTTGAACCTTTTAGTTCTTATAAGGCACTTTGTTTTGCAACTCTCTAAAGCACTAAGTGTAAAGAAAATAATAAAGCACTTAACTGTATAATATTGTTTATTATAGCCTTCTGTGTCTGCGGCTCACCATCCCACTAGACTGCAAAGTCCATGAAATCAGGCACTGGTCTTAATTTTAATCACCCAACCAAGTAACATTGACTATTATATGTATTTCATAGAGTAGGCTATATGACTTGCTCAAAGTAATGTCACTAATTATTAGAGCCTGGAAGATTCATTTCATAACTGGGTTTAATTCTTAAACTGGCCATTCCCCAATTTTTGAACTGCAAGACTCAATTATTTCCTGATACAAATGTAACTTGTCTCTAGCCCCTAGGCTTGTGTCTGGGAAATACAAAGTCAAAAGTGAAACTGTGCCTGCCCTGGAGGAGTTTATAATATAGCTGGAAGACAGAATGAATACTGGCTGAGGCAGATACAAAATAGATTCAAGACAATCTGGAGGGGAAGGTGCAAACCACTGGGGGACTAGGAAAGGTTTCATGTCAAACACGGCACTTGAACTGAGCCTTATAGGAAATGAGGGAGTCTGAGATACAGGGGTAAGAAGAGAAGGCATTTCAGGCATGAGGGAGAAGGGTTACTTGGTACAAAGGTATGGAGATTGGAGATGGCATGTGGCATTATGAATAGTAAGAAGGCCAGTTTGGCAGTGATACAGGATTTGTGCCAGGGAGAAACATGTAATAAGGCTGAAAGATTGGGTTTTAAATGCCCAACAGATGAGTTTATATTTAATCCTAGATATAACAGGGAGCTACTTGAGTATATTTAATGGGGTAATAGCATATTAGGAAAATTTAGGAATTTTAGGATTAATTAGGAAATTGGAAAAATCACTTTGCCTTGTGGAGGAGAAATTTGAGTTGGGGAGACAAACCAGAAAGTGATGTTATAATTGTCCAAGTGATAGGTGATTGGGGTTTGAACTAGAGTGAGTTGAACTATATGAGTGGAGACAACCTTGAGTGATGTTGTAGAGGTAGAAAAGATAATACTTTGCAGTATTTGAGAGGATAGGTGGGGTGACAGAGTGTGGAATCAAACACTCACCAAGGCTTCAAACCCAATGATGAGAAGAAAGGTGTTTCCCTTAACAGAAATAGAGAAGTTGACATGTGTAAGGGGATAAGATAAGGAATTATGTTTTGTAGCACTGAGCTTAAGAACATCTACTTGGAAATGTCCAATAGGCATTTTGGTGCTGTTGGAATGAAGCTTAGGAGAGACAATTTAAGCCCATGGAAACTGATGAAGTCATAACATAATACAGAGGGTAAAGAGAAGATGGCTTAGGTCAGAGGTTTGGGGTGCATGCACAATCAAGGGATATAATATAGATGAGGATCCAACAAAGGAGACAGAGAAGGAGTGGTCAGCTAGGCAGAAGAAGAATCAAGAGAGGACTAAACTTTAAATCTGCTCCAAGATCTAGAATAGTTCCATGTGCACAGTAGGCACTTAATAAATGTTTGTTGAATTTCTTGTTGACTTGGGGGTTAAAGTTGAGAAGAGCAATATTTACTGATGTACAATGGTGATTTATATCAACAGTTATAGAGACAATGTGTTAACAGTGTAAAGGGTGTTTATTTGAAGTTAGAAGGTCTAGATTTGATTCTGGACCTTGGACAATTACTTAACTTCTAGTGGTCCCAGTTTCCCCATCTTTAAAATGAGGTGATTGGGTACCTTGCTACTTTAAATCTATGATACTTCGACTTTAGTGTAGAATGTGACTTTTAGTGTAGGGGATTAAATTTGCAGATTTTTAGGGAGGAGGGAATTAATATTCAGAGTTAAGGGATTAGAATTATTCCCTCTGTGCCTAAATTTCCTCATCTGTAAAAAGGTGGTTGGGCTAACTGACCTCTAAGGTCTTTTCCAACTCTATATCTATGATCCTATAGATTTGGGGGGAAGGGTTTGAGGATAAGGATTTTTGAGAATTATGGGATAACCCCTAGAAGTTAGGATTAAGGGGCAGAATTAGAGACTTAAGGTTGGAAATTAAATGGGGCAGGGTTAAAAGTTGCCAGGGTGAGGAGTGGGATTTTGAAGGTGTTAGAGATGGGTAGAAGATTAGAGTTGGGAGTAAAGTTTGGAGAATAGGGCTATAAAGACAGGTTTGTAGAGCAGGATTAAGGGGTAAAAGGTAAGGTTCAGAGATAAGAGTTTGAGGGGCAGGGATAGGAAACCATGGGGTCCAATGATTTTGGGAGTGGAGCTTCTATCTGTTTTCTTGGTATAGCCACCAGTCCATGCCTGCTCCCTACTCTAAGGGAGGAAGGTTCTGTTACAGCCCATTAGGCAGAATAAGGAGCTATGCCCTCTCTGGTGTCCCTACCCATGATGGAATTAATGATTATGACTTTCTGATGTGGGGGCTACTAAGTTATATACCAGACCCAATCCCAACTGGTTTGCATTTGTTTTGATGACTGACTGGAATGAAAAAGACCCCATTCTTTTTGGCCTGACAAGAAGTTTGGTTTATGTATGTACATGGATAAATAAAAATATATGTATATACATATATAGAGAGAGATAAAATATGCCTTGTGCATTTTTCTCACACATTTGTGTATGAGTGTGAGATTATATGAATGCAATGTGAACATATTCGTGCATATTCATGTGAATATATTTCTGTCTTCTCCACCTTATGGCCCCTTCCCCCACTTCCCTCACCTGATCAGTCCTTCACTGTCACTTCTCAGATCATGTTAGCAAATGAGCACTGGTAAATATTTAACTCTGATCCTGAAGCCCTAAAAGACTCCTCAAAGCAGAGCTGTCATCCTGCTGGTCCCCCCAATATTAATAAGATTGGACAGTTTGCCCTGTTTTCCAGGGAAGAGAACTGAACTCCAGGCAAGTGAGAGGAGTGGGAGATGGCTACTGAGCCCAGGCTATCTTTGCCCTATCACCTTTGTTCTCTTCCTTAGCCTTGTGCAAGCATAAATCCTTGGGGAAATAAAGTCCTTTAGAGTCATCTCCAGCAACTAGGTGGCACAAAGGATAAAGCTCAGGGCTGGGAGTCAGGAAGACTTGAGTTCAAATCCAACCTCAGACACTTACTAGCTGTGTGACCTGGGCAAGTCACTTAACCCTGTTTGCCTCAGTTTCCTCATCTGTAAAATGAACTGGAAAAGGAAATGGCAGACCACTCCAGCATCTTTGCCAAGAAAACCCCAAATGGGGTCACAAAGATTGGACAGAAATGAACAAAGAACCACATAAACATTTAATAAGTGTTTTTTCATTCATTAATATAATAATACTAGTTAAAAACAGCTATCATTTATATAATACCTTAAGGCTTCAAAGCACTTTACAACTATTGTTTTGTTTTGTCTTCATGACAATTTGGGGGAGAGGTGCTATTATTACCCCCATTTTACAAATGAGGAAACTGAGGCAGGTCTGCCCTCCACCCAAAAGTGGGGGGAGAGGGACACAATGTACAGTGTAGATCAGGTATAGGACATTTTTTTTTTATTTGGGACAAAAGAAATGCTAAACACAAAAGACTTACAAGTTCACATTGATAGATAAACTTAAAAGAAGCAGTATTAATAATATAACTATGGTTGTACTCTATTGAGATATTGTTGCTTAAAGCATCAAGACCTAATCAAGGGGTGGCTAGGTGGTACAGTGAATAGAACACAGGCCCTAAAGTCAGGAGGACCTGAGTTCAAATCTGATCTCAGACATTTAATAGCTGTGTGACTTTGGGCAAGTCACTTAACCTGAATTGCCCTGCTTTCCCCCCTGCAAAAACAAAAAAAGACTTAATCAATCAGTCAATAAGCATTTATTTATTAAGTGCCTTCTACATGCCAGGCACTGTGCTAAGTGCTGGGGAATCAAAAAGAGGCAAAGGATAGTCCCTGCCCTCAAGGAGCTTACAATCTAATAAGGGAATCTAATGAAGAAAACAAGCCAATATCTATGCACAAATAAAGACGATGTATTTTATGGGACTGCTAAGTAAGCATTTTATATTTAATTTCTGCACTGTTCAAAAATTTCTCTCCAGGTCCATGTCTTCTTGAAGTCTGTAGTCATCCTCTCTGACACAGAAATTCTTACGGCCAGTTGGCTCTGACTAAATGACTCAGGATCTCTAGCCTCTCAAACTCACAAGATTGTCTTGAAGGCTGGACACATTCTTCTTGTGATCACTGTTCAGTCACCTATATTGTTGCCTGTTGAAACAGGCAACAATGTGTATTAAGCTTTCACTATGTGACAGGCAATGTGTCAAGGGCTGGGGATACAAATTCAAGTAAAAAGAAAGATAATACCTGCCCTTGAGGAGCTTCCCTTCTAATGAAGGAAGATAGTACGTAAAAGTGAGCTGTAAAGCAGTATGGTAGTGAAGTCTGGGATGTATGGGGTGTACAGGGAGGATGAGCACTTCTGGTCTAAGGGCTTGCCAAGCCTTTTTCAGGGCTGCTCATACACCTTTGAGGTCCACCTTCACCCAACTCTCACCTGGGTTTCTAAGGAACTGTAACATGTGCAGCATTTATCCTGGTAAATGGTCTTGGCAGACAGGCTCAACCAGGTTAAGGGTAACCAGGAGGCCTCAAACCTTTCGGTGGGTGGGGTGAGGGGGATGCATGTGAAGACTTTCCCTGGTATAATGGGTGGATGAGAACAATTTGTTCCAATGTCCCTGAGGGTGACTGAAGCAGGCACTGTGGAGCACTTTGAACTTGATCAGATAGGAAGTGTCACTGCAACCTGGGCCAGTCCTCCTGATCTTTGTCCTGCCACTTGACTTCAATGACTCAGGAAGAGAGAGTGAGGCTGATGACTTTGTGCAACTCTGCCTCACTTAAATCCAATTCACATATGACACAAGTCAAGACATCACTTGTGATGTCAACGGTCCTCTTTGAAAATGGACTAAAAACATCATAGGCCCTCTAGAAGTATAATTGTTCCTTACTAGAATTAGAGTTCTTGAATCTTTCAAAATTATTTTTCTTCATAATATTTATTATTGCATAAATAGATGTCAAAGATGTTGTGGTAATCAACAAGGCAAGTCAGCAAACATTTATTAAGCACCTACTGTGTGCTAGACAATATGCTTTGAGCTACAGGTAGAATCAATAAGACTTGGCAACTGATTAAATGTCTATGGAGAGGGGAGTGAAAAAAAGGAAGAGGTTGAAGCCAAGGCTGAAAACCTGGATGTCTGAAAGAATGGTGGTGCCCTAAATAGAAAAAGAGAAGCTTGGAGGAAAGTCAGTCTTAAGGGAAGAGATAATGAATTCTGTTTTAGACTTTTTGGAAAATGAGATGTCATTTTTGTTGTTCAGTCCTGTCAGACTCTTCATAACCCATTTGGAGTTTTCTTGGCAAAGATACTGGAGTGGTTTGCCATTTCATTCTCCAGCTCATTTTACAGATGAGGAAACTGAGGCAAACAGGGTTAAGTGACTTGCCCAGGGTCACACAACTAAGTGTCTGAGGCCATATTTGAGCTCAGGGCTTCCTGATTCCAGGCCCTGAGTTCTATTCACTTTGCCACCTAACTTCCCCAGCTGACATGTAAATGCTAACTATAAATATTATTATTATTTTAATTATTATTATTATTATTTGGGTAGAGATGATATTGGGACCCATTCAAATTTATAGGATAACTAAGAGTAAGAGTAAAAAGTCAAGGGGAAAAATGGCTCGGGACAGAGCCTTGAAAGATAATCTTAATTCTTTTCACTGCCCAGTCATTAACAGTGTGCAATGCTGGGTAAATCAGTGTTAATTTCAATCTCTGTAAATTATCTCATCTGGAAAAAGAGGGAGTTGGACTATACTAAGACACAGCAACCTTTCAAGAGAGCAAAGCAATTATTTTGCTAATATTCTTAGAGTAGATTTCTGAAGAGCTGTATTCTGCCAGTGTAACACACACATATATAAACATATGTTGACACATATACATTAACTCATATAATACATGTACTTTCAAGTCATGCAGAAAGATGTTGCCTGTGTGTTTGTTTATACACTTAAGTTATTTTATTTTATTCATTCGAGTTAAGTTAACAACAACAAAATAAACTAACTTTATATAATGTTTTAAGATATGCAAAGCACTTTACATATATTATTTCATTTGATCCTCAGAGTGACACTGGGAGGGACACTGCTGTCATTAACTGCAATGGGGAAACTAAGGTGCAGAGAAGTTAAATGAATGACTGGCCCAGTGTTATACAGCTAATAAACTCCTGAGGCAGGATTTGAACTGTACGACCTATAGGTAGCGTTTAAGGTTTGTAAAGAGTTTTATGATTACTACCTTATTTCATCCTCACAACAATCCTTGGAGATAAATGCTATTATTATACCCATTTTACAGATAAGGAAACTGAAGACAGAAGTTAAGTAACATACGACATGTCTGAGCCGGGATTTGAATTCATTTCATCCCCACTCCAGGACCAGGGTTCTATACACTGGCTTCCTCACACAAAAGATTAAATGGGAAAAAATTCATTCTCTTCCTGGGCAGCTGGGTAACACAGTGGATAGAGCACCATATCTGGAGTCAGGAAGTCTTTGTTCAATCATTTCAGTTATGTCCAACTCTTTGTGACCTCATTTGGGGTTTTCTTGGCAAAGAGACTGAAGTTGTTTGTCATTTCCTTCTCCAGCTTACAGATAAGGAAACTAAGGCAAATGGAGTTAAGTGACTTGCCAAGAGTCACACAGTTAATAAGTGTCTGAGGCCAGACTTGAACTCAAAAAGATGAGTCTTCCTGACTTCAGGCCCCAGCACTTTGTCACCTAGCTGCCCCCAGAATCTGAGTTCAAATCCAGCCTTAGACACTTATTGTTGTGTGACCCTGGGCAAGTCACTTAACCCTGTTTGTCTCAGTTTCCTCATCTGTAAGATGAGCTGGGGAAGGAAATGGCAAACCACTCCAGTATCTTTGCCAAGAAAGCGCCCAAAGGGGTCAGGAAGGGTTGAACAGAACAGAACAACAATGGTTTGATAAGTTCCTCCCATCCCCCCAGCAAGAAATAAGGGTAAGGACTGGAGGCAGGGAAAGAGTAGTGTAAGAAATGCCAAGAAGATTGTAGGACAACCTGGATAGGATGTGAAGGTAAAGCAGAGTCCAGTTTGCTAAGAGGAGTAACTTGCAGTCGCTGAGTAACCAGTCAGCTCAGAGCTCCAAAGATGAATGGTTGGTCTCAAAGAAAGGAAGCAGTTTAAAAGCTGCAGTATCAGTACATGGCATTCCCCCTTTTTGCCCATTTCTTTCTTTTCTCTGATACTTTTCACTCTCCCCTTCCTCTGCCATGAAGATTTAATCTTCTAAAGGTCAAGACGATAACAGCAATGACTCACTTATAGCCAAGGCCCTGACGAGTAGTGTTGAGGAACTCCCCTTTCCGTACTTTCCTGGTGAATCCATGAGTGGAAATAGAGAAAATGAATGTCCTCACCCACGCCTTCATTCCTGTTTTCTACAAGCTGCAGGTGTGCACAGGTGAAAGCCTTCTTCCACCCTAGGGTAAGGTGGAGAGAGATCCTATCAAGCGGTTTTATATATTTCTTTTGTATTTAATTTCATGTTATTAAAAATGATGCAATTATAACATGCTTAGATGTCAGAATGCAGTGGGAAATGATCTGAGAGAATGAAGGACTCAAGCAGGGTGGGGGCTGAGAGTTAAGTACGAATAGCAGATTTTACATTTTAATATTTCTAGAAATATTCCACGTTATCCCCTACATTAAATTGAATCTTGATTATCAAGCAGTTAACTAAAGCAGCTTATTTTTCTGTGTGGCTACTAGGTTAAAGAGAAACAGCTAAAACTTTTGAATGCTCAGTATCCCCCTAATGGCCACCAGGAAATTGCAGCTTATTAGAGAGTAGCTATTGCTGTGAATTGGGCAGCTAGGTGGCGGCACAGTAAATAAAGTGGCAGGCCTGGAGTCAGGGAAAACTCATCTTCTGAGTTCAAATCCTGCCTCACACACTTAACTATTGTGTGACCCTGGGCAAGTCACTTAACTCTGTTTGCCTCAGTTCTTCATCTGTAAAATGAGTGGCAGAAGGAAATGGCAAACCACTGTATCTCTGTCAAAAAAAAAACCCCAAATGGGGTCATGAAGGGTCAGACATGATTGAAAAATGACTGAACGGGGTGCTGCATGTCTGCCGTGGAGGGTGCGGCAGGGCTAGTTAGGTCGGAGCTAGAGAAAGTGAGTGTGCCGCCATGTCCCGCGGCTCCAGCGCTGGTTTCGATCGGCACATCACTATCTTCTCCCCAGAGGGCCGCCTGTACCAAGTAGAATATGCTTTCAAAGCTATTAACCAGGGTGGCCTCACATCAGTAGCTGTCCGAGGGAAAGACTGTGCAGTAATTGTTACGCAGAAGAAAGTACCAGACAAGTTACTGGATTCAAGCACAGTGACTCACTCAGAATAACTGAAAACATTGGCTGTGTGATGACAGGAATGACAGCTGACAGCAGGTCTCAGGTGCAAAGAGCTCGCTATGAGGCTGCAAATTGGAAGTACAAGTATGGTTATGAGATTCCAATGGATATGATGTGTAAAAGAATTGCAGATATTTCTCAGGTCTACACACAGAATGCTGAAATGAGGCCCCTTGGCTGTTGTATGATATTGATTGGTGTTGATGAAGAACAAGGCCCTCAAGTATACAAATGCGATCCTGCAGGCTACTACTGTGGATTTAAGGCCACTGCAGCTGGAGTCAAACAAACCGAGTTGACCAGTTTTCTTGAAAAGAAAGTGAAGAAAAAATTTGACTGGACATTTGAACAGACAGTAGAGACAGCAATAACATGCCTGTCTACTGTTCTATCCATTGATTTCAAACCTTCAGAATTAGAAGTTGGAGTAGTTACAGTTGAAAACCCTAAATTCAGGATTCTCACAGAATCAGAGATTGATACACACCTTGTAGCTCTAGCTGAGAGGGATTAACACTCGTCTCCTTAATCTGCTATGTGCTGACCAGGATATTTGGTAAAAACCAACACATTCATCAATGGCTCTGGATTGAAAGACGAACCATATCCCCACTGAAGTGGACTTGGCTCTGTATAAATAAAACAGAGGTTTTAGAAAAAAAAAAAAAAAAAAGAAAAATGACTGAACAACAGCAATTTCTATGAATTAGCCAGATCTTCAGTTGGTGGAAAGCCACCAGGTAACTAATTCAAACATTTAAAGAACCCATAGATTTAGAGCTGAGGGCAGAGTTGCATAGGGAAATGTTTAACAACCAGCACCCCAAAGGAAAAAATCTGTATACATAAAGCACACTTTTAAGGGTAATCTGCATTAATTTGGAACTATGCTCAAAACCATGTATATCCTTTGACCTAGCAATACCACTGACTAGGTCTGTATCCCAAAAGAGATTTAAAAAGAAAGGAAAAAGACCTATTTATACAAAAATATTTATTGCAGCTCTTTTTTGGGAGTAAATAATTAGAAGTTGAGGGGACGTCCCTCAGTTGGGGAATGACTGAATAAGTTGTCATATGTGATTGTGATGGAATAATATTGTACTATAAGAAATGATGAGCATAGGTGGACACAAACAAAAACCTAGCTGTGTGACCTTGGGCAAGTTACTTAACCCCAACTGCTCTCCAAAAAAGCAAAAAAAAAAAAAAATGATGAGCAGGATGCTCTAGAAAAACCTGGAAAAACTTAGTGATCTGATGCAAAGTGAAATGTACTGTGTACAAAGTAACAGCAATTTGTAAGATGATCACCTGTGAATGACTTAGCTATTCTCAGCAATACAATGATCCAAGGCTACTGAAGAATGAAAAATGCTATCCATCCCCAGAGAAAGAGCTGTTACAATCTGAGTACAGATTGAAGCATACTTTTTTAAACTTTATTTTTCTTGAGTTTTTTCTCTTGTCTATGTTTTCTTTCACAACACGACTATTATGACTATGTTTTGCATGACTACACATGTATAGCCCATATGGAATTGCTTGCCTTCTCAATGAGAGGGGTGAGGAGGGAGGGAAGGACAGAATTTGGAACTCAAACTTTTAAAAATGAATGTTAAAAATTGTTTTATATGCAACTGGGAGAAAATAAAATACTAAGTAAAAGCTTTTAAAAAAGTGAAATCTACATCATTAACATTTTCTCCATTGCTTTCTTAAGTCTAGACAACAAACAAAATAATAAATCATACCCTGATCTGTAGCATTTGCTGATTTCATAGGTGAAAATGCTCATTGGTTCAGGGAGCCAGCATGAGCTAGCTACAGAACATCACCGGCTGGAAGAGGCATTAGAGACCATTGAATCCAACCCCCTCATTTTACAGATGAGGCTGGCAGAAGTTAAGTAGCTTACCACCCAGCTGGCAAGAGTTTTCATCTTCGGCAGGATTCAAATTCAGATCTTCCTGCCTCCAAGTGTGCTCCATCTACCCCAGTCACCTAGCTGTTTCTAACATTGCACTCAGTTAATAAAAACCTTTGTGTTGGATAATTAACATGGTAATTCTCTCTCTCAGTGCTTAAAGAAGGCGACCTGTGCCAAAAAGAAGTGTTATATAGTAAATGAGCAGCCATTCATTGTTTGAAAGGCAATACAACAAATTGATACACGGATGCAGACGCATTCATTTATTTTGGCTAAAAGAGTTTCATAACGTGCATGGAGCTGGCAAGTTACCAATTGCCAGCCCTTGGCACTCAATGCAGCCCTTCATATATTTCTTTGAAATGTACAAGTCCCACAGAATAGTGGAGGGAGGACTTTCGTTGGAGACAGAAAAGACCCAGGTTTGAGACTTAACTCTAAAACTCCATAGCTATGAGGACATCACCTAATCTCTCTGATCCTGAATTACCTCATCTGGAAAATGAGTATGTTTGTTGTTATTATTTGTGTTTCCGTATGACATCGTGATCCTACTTGGGGTTTTCTTGGCAAAGATCCTGGAGTAGTTTACCATTTCTTCTCCAGCTGATTTTCCAGAAGAAGAAAGAGAGGCAAACAGGGTTAAGTGATTTACCCAGGGTCACACAGCTAGTAAGTGTCTGAGGCCTGATTTGAACTCAGATCTTCCTGACTTCAGGCCCTGCATTCTATCCATTGTGTCACCTAGCTGCACTAAAATAAGGCTATTAATTCTTAATGTGCTTCCTCACAGAGTGTGTTCGGAGGTTCAAATGAAATAATGTCTCCATACAAAGCATTTTGCACACATTATAGCCTTACACAAATGTTGGCTGTTATTACTCTGAGGTTCCTTCCAGTCCCAATATTCCATGATTCCACAGGTACATAAATGCAGGACGATTTGAGAACTAGTAATAATTAGGTGGAGTTGAGCAGGAGGCAGCTAGGTGTCCCAGTGGATAGAGTGCTGGGTGTAGAGTTGGCTTCAACTTCTTCATCTGTAAAATGGGGATAATCATAGCACCTCCCTACCAGGGTTGTTGTAAGGATCAAATGACATCATAACTGTAAAACACATAGGGCAATGCCTGGAACATAATAAGTGCTACATAAATGTTACTATTTTGTTATATGAATGTTATTGTACTATTATTATTGTTAACATTAGCTAGCCTTAGACACTAACTTAGTGACCCTGGGCAGGTCACATAACCTCTGCCTGCCTCAGTTTCCTCAACTGGAAAATGGGGACAATAATAGCACCCACCTCCCGTGATTGTTGTAAAGATCAAATGAGAAAAGTAATTGTAAAGCACTTAGCACCGTGCACTCTATGCACATTAGTTATTGTTGTTCCTCCAACTTGAAGAGGACCAGTGACATCAGGAGGCTGATGTCTTGACTTGCAAGTGAGTTGAATTTAAGTGAGGCAGAGCTGTGCAAAGTCATCAGCCTCATTTTCTCCTTCAGAATCATGGGAGTCCATGGGAGTGGCAAGACAAAGGTCAAGACGACGGGCAATGACCCTCTACTACTATTGTTTTTATCATGGAAGAGGGCAGCTAAGAGCATTGACTTTAGAATTAGAAGAGCTGGGTTCAGATTCCCCTCTGGCACCGAATGCCTGTGTGAACTTAATCTCCCTCAGCCTCAGTTTCCTTACCTGTAAAAAGAGGGAGTTAGATTAGAAAAATTCATAGGTTCCCAAAGTGGGTGATACCACCTGCTAGGGGGCACTGGAACAATGTTGGGGGGGGGAGGGAAGGAAGTAGTTTGAAATGATGCAAATTAAAAAAAAAACACCACTGTCAAAGGGTTAAAGAAAGTAGATTTCCAAGGGGGCACTGAATAACTTTTTTTAAGAGGGCAGTAGGTCAAATAAGTTTGGGAACCTATGGACTAGGTGGTCTCTGAGGTCTCTTCCAGCCCTAGATCTATGTTCCTATGATCTATTATTAGAAATGTGCTGGGGGAATTGCATTAGAAATTGGAGTGTGAGAGAAAGGCTCTTGTCTGATCAAATAAAGCATTTGCATCATGCACCTAAATAAACCCTGGTCTCCTGGCACCCCAAACCAACAACTGCTAGCTTTCAAGCATTCTTTGGAGGTCAATGCCCAAAGGTATATGGGGAGGGTGTGTCCTTTGTGAGGTAACTGCTGCCATAATTCATAAAATCCCTCACAGGTTGAGGAAGCTCAGGGCCCATCCTCCAGGACACTCTCAATCAACTTTTCCTCAATTTATTCCTTTGAAATGACTCTGAAATGCAAATAAAATTAAATTAATGGTACTGTATTTGTCTCCAGTTAGAGACGTAATGGGGCTGAAGTAATGCTGCCTTAGAAAGCTGGGAGGGGTTAGTCTTGGCAACAGAACTCGGGTAATGCTCCTTGTCCCCTCCCCCTCCCTGGCATCCTGTCTTGGTTCTCCTGCTCCCTTCACCCTCCCTATCTGTGTTAGCTTTGCTCACTTTCCAGATCTTCACTATTGTTCCCCACTGTCCTCCTCCCCCAGGGAAGGTTCAGATCTCTTGGACTCAGTACTTATTTGCTCCCAGAAGCAACACAGCTGAGTGGATGTTCTCAGGGAATCTCAGTCTACTCCCACACTATCCAGGGCCTCCCTGGCCTCATGCCCCTGTTCTCCACCTCTCCCCAAGGACAAGATTAATGTTTGACCATATAGTTGTAACTATGCAACAGTCATTACTCACTGCATCTCTGTCTTCATTCCCATATCACCCCCAACCCTATTATATACATAAATCTGACACTTTGAGGTTTGCAAAGTAGAATATGACACACCCTCCCCATATACGTTCTTCTTTCCTTTCTTTCTTTCTTTCTTTCTTTCTTTCTTTCTTTCTTTCTTTCTTTCTTTCTTTCTTTCTTTCTTTCTTTCTTTCTCTCTTTCTTGCAATTAAAGTTAAATGATTTACCCAGTATCATTCAGCTAGTAAGTATCTGAGGTAACATTTGAACTTAGGTCCTCCTGAATCCAGATCTGGTACTCTATCCAGTCTGCCACCTAGCTGCCCCTCCCATACAACTTTCAAGAGGCCAGGACAGGGGGCAGCTAGGTGGCACAGTAAGAGCGCTGGCCCAGGAGTCAGGAGGACCTGGGATTGGTTCCAGCCTCAGATACTTAACACTCTCTTTCTCTCTCTCTCTCTCTCTCTCTCTCTCTCTCTCTCTCTCTCTCTCTCACACACACACACACACACACACACACACACACACACACACACACACCTTGGGCAAGTTACTTAACCCCAATTGCTTTATTAAAAAAAAAAGAGGCCAGGACAAAGGCAATTATGGTCAAACCACCGACATTCCCTCTTCTGAGGGATACAAATGGGCCAGAATCTCCAAGGTCTGCTGTGAGGGAGATGGGAAAGGGGTGGGCAACAAATATTTATTAAGAATTTCTTATGTTAGAGACAAACAAAAATATAGTCCCTGTCCTCAAGGAGCTTATATTCTAAAGGAAGGAAGATCTGAAAAGGGGGTTGAAGAGAGAATGTATGCCAGAGAGTTCACGGAGGCTAAGCCTGGATAGTCAGAAGCATAGTCAGCAGGGGAATGAAGAATGGCCTTCCTGGTCCCACCCCCAAAATAGAGACCTGAGATGTAAGTGCTGTCATTGGAAACTACTGTTATGGATGATGGAAAGGATCTTAGAAGTCATCTTAAACTTAGAAGTCTCAGGTCAAGTGATTTGCCCAAGCTCACACAGCTAGTAAATATCATAAGTGGAATTTAAAAGCAAGCTTTCCTGACTCCAAGTTCAGTGGTCTTTGTATTTTTTTTTTTTTTGCTTTTTGGAGGGGAGAATGCAGGGCAGTTGGGGTTAAGTGACTTGCCCAAAGTCACATGGCTAGTAAGTGTTAAGTGTCTGAACTCAGATTTGAACTCAGGTCCTCCTGACTCCAAGGCTGGTGGTCTATTTACTGAACCACCTAGCTGCCCCAAATGCTCTTTGTACTATTCCATAATGCTTCTCTGGTCCATTTAAGTCAGCAGGTCTTAGTTAGCAGATCCCTAGACCCCTACCCCAAAAGGCCTATGAATAGATTTCAGGGGGGAAATTACATCTTTCATTCAATACTATTTGTTCCTTTTGTATTATTATATATTTCATTCCATGCATTTAAAAACATTCTGAGAAGGGGCTCATCAGCTTCACCAGACTGCCAATGGGGTGTCTATGACACTAAACATGTTTTGAACCCTTAATTTAAAGTCCCTTCCAGGCCTAAAGGCCATAATCTAATAAAGTCAGTAGAGAAGACTCTCTTTTCTTGTGAGTTTACCCTTTGATGAAATTAAGCAGTTTTTTCCACTCCTTTTCCAATCTATCTATCTACCCTCTTAGCCTCTTGCTCCCCTTTCCCAGAAAGTCAGGGGAAAACCTGTCAACTGGTATCCCCTGATTTGCAACTGACTTCTCACAATTCCAGGTACCAGGAGCCAATCTCATCTCTCCTAGAATACACCTATCGGCCTTGTGTCTTTCAAACTGCTGTATTCCCAAATCCCCTATGCAAAGGTAGTTAGTTCCCTTGATAGGAGAGGGTCCTTGATGGGAGGAGGTCTCCATATTTAAAGGAAATCCCTCCATGGGACATCTCTCCAAAGAGTAAGGGAAAGATGCTGACACTGGAAACAGAAGGCCTGGCTTCAAATCCTGCCTCTGATGCTTATCTGTGGGACTCTGGGCAAGTCATCTGACCTCCTTAGGCCCTTAGCTCCTTCATCTGCAAAAATGAGAGAGTTGGGTTAGCTGGCCTCTGAGGTCATTTCCAGCTCCATCTACATCTATGAGCCTATGAGATCAGTCATTTAACATCTCTGGATTTCAGTTTCCTCTTCTGTAAAATGAGGTTGGATGAGATTGCGTCCATCTGAGGTCCTGTCCATCTCTAAACCTACAGTCCTGTGATCCCTCAGGACCCTTGGGGGCCTGGCTCTTGTTTCTGCTGTGGATGAGATAATTGCCTGAGATAGCCTGGGTTCTCTCAGGGTCAGAGCCCAAGACAGGCATCCTTACAGTCTATCACTGATGGTGATTGCTGCTAGGGCCTGGTGGAGAAAGCTGAGGAGGGTGGGGAAGGAGCAGGCATATGACTTAACAGTCATCATCCAGGCTGCAGAGGGATATGTAACGCAGGTGGTGACTGAGGCATGACTAGTGATTTTCATGCCTAGGGCAAGTCTCCTTCCTGCTACCCCCACCTAAATTTACGGAACCAAACTGTGGGAAAACAATCCTGTCATTTTAACTCTATTTATAAATCTCTCAAAGCTTTTATGAGGTCCTTTTCCTTTTTCCCCTCTGCTCACAGCTCGGCCAGAGCATTGCCATTTACACAGAGTAAATCAAAGAAAATGGATTATTATCACAGGACAAAGACCAAACTGGGACATTCACCAGGGACCCTGGGGGTTTCCCCACCTCCTTCAGGATTCATTACTGTGAAAGAATAGAGCACCCCTCCTCTTGAATTTCATCATAATGGGGCACAATTTGTTTTTGCTTTATGTTTCTTTCTCTTGCAAAATTCTGCTCCCAGCAGAATTCCAAAATATTAGTATGTAAGCAAAATCACAGTACAAAGTCATTTGTCAACCTGATCAGTCATACTTTGTTGAGCACCTACTGTGTGTCAGGCACAGTTAGGCACTGGCAATAGATTTTGTAGTAGTTGTTGTTGTTGTTGTTGTATCTGACTCTTTGTGACCCTGTTTGGGGTTTTCTTGGCAAAGATACTGGAGTGGGTTGCCATTTCTTTCTCTAGGTCATTTTGCAGATGAGGAAACTGAGGGAAACAAGGTTAAGTGACTTGCCCAGGGTCACACAACTAGTAAGTGTCTGAAGCCACATTTGAACTCAGGGTTTCCTGATTCCAGGGCTAGAAATCTATTCACTTTGCTACCTAGCTTCCCTACATGAAATATAAATGCTAGCTCGTTGCTTTTGTTCTTGTATCTATTCCCAATGGGGCAGCTAGGTTACACAGTGGACAGAGTGCTGGGCCTGGAGGCAGGAAACCTCGTCTTCCTGAGCTGAAATCTGACTTGAGACACTTCTAATTGTGTGACCCTGGGCAAGTCATTTAACCCTATTTGCCTTAGTTTCCTTATCTGCAAAATGAGTTGGAGAAGGAAATGGCAAATCACTCCAGTACCTTTGCCAAGAAAATCTCAAAAGAGGTCACAAAGAGCTGGACATGACTGAAATGACTGAACGACAACAACACAAAGAAAAAAATGAGGAAGTCCTTGCCTTTAGGGAGCTTATACCCTATTAGTGAGGACAATATGTACATATAT
This sequence comes from Gymnobelideus leadbeateri, assembly GCA_011680675.1. Lineage (NCBI taxonomy): Eukaryota > Metazoa > Chordata > Mammalia > Diprotodontia > Petauridae > Gymnobelideus > Gymnobelideus leadbeateri. The sequence goes on along the minus strand of WOXC01007316.1, from coordinate 17,407 downwards.
AAATATGTGCATATGTGTGTACTATATATATATGTATATGTGTGTATGTATATATATACTTGTGCATATATACGCATAATGTGTGTATATATATATGTGGGTATATATATGTTACATATATGTGTAATTTGGAGAGAAAAGGCACTAACAGCTGGGTGGGGGATGATAGGGAAAGGTTTCACATTGAAAGGATGCTTGAGTTGAGCCTTGAAGGCAATGAGAGATTCTAAGAGTTGGAGGTGAAGAGATAGTAAAATCCAGGTATGGGGGACAGACAGCCTGTGCAAAAGCCCTGAGCTGGACAAGGGAGTATTATGTGTAAGGAACAGGAAGAATAATATATTAGGGAACATGAATTGGCTAATCCATTGCTCTAGGAGCAATACCCTAACCCTCCTCCCCTCTCCTGTAACCCCCAAGCAAGTTAGGCTTATTTTTCCTTAAAAGATATTAAGACCATTCTTAAGACTTGGTTGGTTCATTGGACTAAAGGTTCAGACTGTTGATGGCACTTCCTCATTGCCTGGGTACAAAACAGTCATGAGGAGTTCCAGGCTTGCTCTCTGATATTTGGCTGGTGGATAAAAACTGGTAACTCAGATGAAGACACTTACTTCAGTTCAATCAACTTGAGATGTCCTCAATGTCTACTATCATTACTAAATATTCTTCTCCTGCTATGATTAAGTAAATGTCTTTTGTTAATTATTGAATGATCTATGAAAGTCTCATTTTGTTCCAATATTGAACCAAACTACCAGGGGACTGGCCTGAGTCAAGTCCAACCAAGAACATCCCTCAATTTGCACAGAATTAAATAGACTATGTTTGTTGTTGTTTCTAATTATTTATTTAGCTGGCAGCTATAACTTTCATTCATGGCTACAAACAAATCTAAATCATGTTTCCTTTTAAATTGGAGGGGGGCAGGGAAAGGGAAGGGTTGCTTAAAAAATTCAAATATTTTAATTTTTTATAGTATTTTATTTTTTCTAATTATATGTAAAGATAATTTTAATGTTCATTTTAACAAAATTTTGAGTGTCAGATTTTTCTCCCTGTCTCCCTCCCCTCTTCCTAAAATGATAAGCAATTTGATATACATTATATATGCACAATTATGTAAAATATATTTCCATATTAGTCATGTTGTGAAAGAAGAAATAGACCAAAAGGGAAAAAAAACCAAAAACTATAAAGGAAGTGAAAATAGGATGCATCAATCTGCATTCAAACTCGATTAGTTCTTTCTTTGGATGCGGATAACATTTTCCATAATGAGTTCTTTGGAATTATCTTGGATCATTGTATTGCTGAGAGAATCTAAGTCATTCTTAGTTGATTATCCCAAAATGTTCTGTGTACAATGTTTTCCTGGTTCTGCTGATTTTACCTTGTATCAATTTATGTAACTCTTTCTGGGCTTTTCTGAAATCCGTCCACTCATCATTTCTTATAGCACAATATTATTCCATTACAGTTATATACCACAGCTTGCTTAGCCATTCCTCAATTGATGGGCATCTCTTCAATTTCCAGTTTTTTGTCACCACAAAAAGAGCTGTTATAAATATTTTTGGGTGTGAAGGTCTTTTCCCCTTTTTTATGATCTTTTTGGGATTCAGACCTAATAGTGGCATTGCTGGGTCAAAGTATATGCATAGTTTGATTGCCCTTTGGCCATAGTTCCAAATTGCTCTTCAGAATGTTTAGATCAGTTTACAACTCTACCAACAATGCATCAGTGTCCAAATTTTCCTACATCTTCTTGAAAATATATCTTTTTCCTTTTCTGTCATGTTAGCCAATCTGATAGATGTGAGGTGGTACCTCATAGTTGCTTTAATTTGCATTTATCTAATCAAAAGTTATTTAGAACATTTCTTCATATGACTATATATAGCTTTTGATTTCTTCATCTGAAAACTGCCTATTCTTATCCTTTGACCATTTGTCAATTGGGGAATGGTCAAAAACTCTTTTTACAAAGACAATGGTGACTCTAATGAGGAAAGAGTTCTATATTTGGAGTCAGAGGACCTGAATTTGAATCTTATCTCTTTAAAAGTTACAGCCTATATGACTCTGAGTGACCTAAGTGAGCCACTTGTCCTTTCTGGTCCTTGATTTCTTCATCTGGAAAATGAACAAATTGGACCAGGTACCTTCTTAAGGTCCCTCCAATCTCTTAATGTCACAATGACTTTCGACTTCATCACTCAACTGAAAATGCTCTTTTCAAAGTCACCAATGAACTCTTAATTGCCAATATTGTGGTCTTTTCTCAGTCCTTATCCTTCTTCCCTTTCTATCTGTTGCATTTGACACTGTTGGCCACCTTCTCTTCCTATATACTTTCTCCTCTTTTGGTTTTCCTAATGATTCTCTCTCACTTCTCCTACTTCTTTGACTGCTATATTTCCATTTTTTTTGGCTGTCTCATCATTTATATCATATTTTCTTCAGTCTCAGGACCTCTTCTCTCTATTTTTTTTTGATAACTTCATGAGCTCTCATGGGTTTAACTATCTAATTTATGCAAATGACTCATAGATATACAAATATATATAGACATACATGTGTATGTCTATATATATTTATGTTTGTATGTGTATGTTTATATTTATTCTTAATCTCTTCCCTGAGCTTAATTTCAACATCACCAATTGCCTAGATGTTCTTTTTTGTTTTGTCTTAAGATTCATTTTCTTATATAAAATTTTAAGTTCCAAATTTTTTCCCTTCTTCCCTCCCATCTACCCCTCCCCCATCCCTAACAAGGTAAGCAATTTGATATAGGGTATATATGTGCAATCATGTAAAACATATATCCACATTAGTCACCAGACTAGATGCTCTAGAGACATCTCAAACTCAACATGTCCAAAAGTGAATTTAGGACTTCCCCTCCCTTCCCCTCCAAAAAAACAAACAAACAAAAAGCAACTTCCCAATTTTTGTTGAAGTTATCTCCATCCTTCTAGCCTCCCAGATTCATAATCTCACCATTATACTCAGATCCTCACTCTCTCTGTCCAATCAGTTGTCAAATCTTACCAATTCTACCTCCATAATATCTCTTGAATCCTAACTAACCCTTCTCTACTCAAACAGTTGCAGTCTCAATCCAGGCCCTCATCACCTCTCATCTGGATTATTATAACAGCTTCCTAATTAGTCTCCCCCACTCAGCTCTCTCTCCATTCTAGTCCATCCTATACGTTGCTGTCAAAGTAATTTTCCTTAAATGGAGATCTGATTTTATGATTCCCCTACTCATTCAACTCCAGCAGTTCCCAGTTGCCTCTAGGATAAAATATAAATTGTGTTTAACTTTTAAAGCCCTTCACAACCTGGCCCCAGCCTATCTTTCCAGCCTCATTAAGCATTACTCCCCCTGATGTATTCTTCCATCAAGCCAAATTAGCCTTCTTTCTGTTCTTTCCACATGATTCTCCACCTCCTGTTACTGTGCCTTTTTTCCTGGTGGCTTCCCATGCCTAGAATGTACTCCTTCTTTACTCCCTAGTAGAATCCTCTAATCCTTCAAGATGCAGCTCAAATACTACCTTTTACATGAAGCCTTTCCTGATTCCCCCATCTAGTAGTACCCACCTTTCCAATCTGTTGTTGTTCAATTGTTCTATTGTTCATAGTTCAATTGTATCTGACTCTTCGGGACCCCATGTGGGGCTTTCTTGGCAAAGATGCTGGAGTGGTTTTGCCATCTCTTGCTTCACTGTATTAGGCAAACAAAGGGACTTGCCCAGGGTCATACAGCTACTGAACATCTAATGCCGGTTTTAAACTCGGCTCTTGCTATCACCAGACCCAGACCTCTTCCCACTGAATCGTCTAGCTGCCTCCCCTTTCAAACTACCTTATATTTAACTATTTTTGCATCTATTATGTATGTACTTATATATGCTCTTGCTATCCTCCCTCTTAGAATGTAAGATGCTTTCATTAATTATTTCATTCATTCATTTATACCTCAGTATCTAGCACAAATGGCCAACTCAGCATAGACACTTAATAAAGGTTTGTTGATTGACAGTCAAGTAGACAGGTTTTTAGGTTAAGAATATAAGTGTCAATGCATAGGGATAAACTACCAATTATTGATCATTGACATCACCAAGACAAAACCTCCAAGTGAGTAATAAATGGAGCCTGGTTCCCTGTCCAGGTTATGCAAAGAATGGAGTTCCAGTCTTTGTTTATAGTATTGTGACCATATTTAGGTTACCACCCAGACCAGGATGGGTGGGAAGCCATTGAGCTGGGATTCACTGCCATGAGGAAAGAGGTTATTACCATCATGTTCTCCTATTCAGGAAAGATAAAAGGAAGGGGAAATTGTAATTCCATGGTGGGAAGAGAAAGGAAGACAGCAACCCTGAGGATAGGTTTTTAATACAGAAAGACAGATGACTCAACAGTATGATAGGGTCTAGGATGGTAGAAATTTCATAGAATCATAGATTTAGAAGAAACTAAGGGCCAGAAATTTAAGTGATTTGCACAGTCACACAGGTAATGGGCAAGTTAGGTGGCACAGTGGATAGAGTAAAGGGACTGGAGTCAGGAAGGCTCATATCCCAGAACTCAAACCCAGCCTCAGACACTTACTAGCTAGGTGACTCTGGACTAGTCACTTTACCCTGTTTGCCTCAGTTTTCTCATCTGTAAAATGATCTGGAGAAGGAAATGGCAAATGACTCCAGTATCTTTGCCAAAAAAAAAAACAAAACCCAAACGGGGTCATAAAGAATCAGACATGACTGAAAATGACTGAACAGTAACAATACAATAAGTAGCAGAGCCAGGATTCAAACCCAGAACCTCCAATCTCAAACTCAATATTTTACATTTCTTCATAGTAGACTTGCTTGGAATCCAAATTCTGAATAAGTTCTGAGGCATGAGGTGTCATACTAAAATAAGTACTAGATTCAGAGTCAAGAAGATGGGTCCAAATCTTACCTGTGACACTAGCTGTGTGTACCTGGGCACCTTAACCTCTCCCAGTCTCAGCTTCCTCATCTGTAAAATAATATTGTTGTACCTATCCCACAGTAGGTTTTTGTGGGACTGAAATGACTAATGTATATAAAGTACTTTCTAAAACTTTAAAACACTATATAGAGGGGCGGCTCCTGACTCCAGTGCTAGTGCTCTATTCATTGTGCAACCTAGCTGCCCCTATGACCATTTTTGTAGATGAGAAAACTGAGGCTCAGCTAGGGGAAGTGACCCAGCTAGAAACTTTCAGAACTGGGATATGAACCTAGGCATCTTGACTTTAAGTCAATCATTCTTTCTACTATATCACATTTCTTCTCATTCTTTTTTTTATCTCTAAGGGATCCCCAATATCTAATTAAGAGTAAATGCTTAGCCCCAGGTAGAGTGGACTCAGGGTGTCACAAGTAAATGATTCCCTGGTGGAAGTCCTTCTTGGAGTTTAGGTTGGTTCAGTCAATCAAACAATCAATTAACACACATTTCTTAAGTTTCTAGTATGAACCAGACACTTTGCTAGACTCTGGGGCTTAAGGACAAAAATGACTCAGTTCTCTGCCCTCAGGGAGTTTCTATTCTATCAGCGTCTGGCACATAGTAACTACTTAATAAATGCTTGTACTCTTTCTTACCTGCCTATCAGGAGAGACGACAGATACCAAGCACCGTGCAGAACACTTTATAAATTATTCTATTTGATCCTCACAACCACCCTGGGCGGTTGGCACCATTATTATTTTTCTCCATTTTATAGTTGAGGAAAGTGAAACAAACAGAAGTTAAGTGACTTGCCCAAGGCCACACAGCAAGTAAGTGTCTGAGGCAAGATTTGAACTCAGTTCTTTTCAACTCCCGGTGAAGCTCTCTGTCCATTTTGCCATTTAGCTCCCTACTGAATATGGAAGTAGATGCAGAAAGAATACAAGGAAGTTTGGGGGGGGGCACCGCCGTTTGGGTGGGTCAGGAGGTCTGCTAGAGGGAATGAGGAAGGAGGCATTCTAGACATGGGGGTTGTGCTTGTCTTTCTCTAAGAGGTCCAATGACTTGCAGGTGACTGATCTGAGGGAGGAGGGCTGGGCAAGGTCGCCAGCCTCACTTCCTCCTCCAGAGCCATCTGGGTCCAGTGGCCAGATATTCATCGGGACGGCTGGAGATGACCCAGAATGCAGTGGGACACCCTGGCCCTTCTAGGCTAAGGTCTTTCAGGTTCTCATTTTAAGTAGAGTAGCACCCATTCACTTTAAGAAGTGAGTCAAAGGATGGCCCGTGTGTTTGTCTTTCCTTTCTGAAGAGAATCATGACATCAGGGAAATGACGACATGACTTGCAATTGACTTGGATTTGAGGGAAGGAGGGCTGGGCAAGGTCATCAGCATAAACCACACCTGTGGGACAGTAAACGGAATGTCCTTGTGTGAGGGACAGAGAGAAACCCAATTTGGACTGTTAAATTAAGGGAGGGGAGTAGTTAATAATGAGTAATTTATAATAATTTACAAAGATAAGTTTGAGCCAGGTTTTGAAGAGCTTTGAAAATCAAATTGAGTTTGTATTTTATCACTTGGCAGCCGGATGGAGGATGGATTGGAATGGGGAGAGGCTTGAGTCCAAGGGTTGATTATGCCAATGGTCAGTTAGGACCCTATTGCTCTAGTGAGGGTCTGGAGGAAGGCTGTGGCTACAAGAATAGAGAGGAAATTCAGCTAGAAGAGATGTTGTGGAGATAGAAATAGTTAAGTGTGGCAACTGATTGGACAGATGGGGTTAGGGAAAGAGGAGTTGAAGACTACAGAGGTTATATACCAAGATACTGGAATTATGGCAGTATTTACTCTATGGTAGAAATAGTAAGGTTTGGAAGAGGAGAGGGTATTTTGAAGGGGGTGAATAATGAGTTTAGTTTTGGACATTTTGAGTTGGAAATGTCTCTGGGACAACTATGTTCAAATGTTCAATAGAATGTGGAACTGGAGCTTATTGAGACTAGGAGGGCAGGATATATATATATATATATATATATATATATATATATATATATATATATATATATATAGTTCTGGGAGTCACTTGCATGGAGATGATAATTAAACCCATATAGCTGTTGATGTCATTGAAAAGAGAAAGGTAGAGAGAGAAGAGGGCCTGGGACAGTGCCCTGGGGTACACCTGTGATTGATGGTTTGTGAGATAGGTGTTATGAACCAGCAAAGAAAACAGAAGAATATGACAAAACAGGTAGAAGAACCAGGAGGGAAAGTGTTGTGAAAACCTAGAAAGTAGAAGAGGGGAGAGTGATTAACACTATTAAACACAGCAGAGGAGTCAAGAAGTGTTCTTCATTCATTTTTCAGTTTTTGTGACTCTATTTGGGATTTTTCTTGGCAAAGATACTGGTTTGCTATTTCCTTCTCCAGATCATTCCATAGATGAGAGAACTGAGGCAAACAGGTCGATGTGACTTGCTTAGCGTCACACAACTAGTTTGTGTCTGAGGCTGGATATGAACTCATAAAGACGAGTCTTCCTGACTCCACATCTGGCACTCTATTTGCCGCAACACCTTAGCAGCCCATCAGGAAGAATAAGGACTCAGGAAAACCCATTGGCTTTAGCAGTTTGGAGCTTACTGATAATTTCAGGCAAAGCAATTTCATTTGAGTTCAGACTTGAATTGCAAAGGGTTGAGGGGTAGGACAGGGGAAAAGAAATAGAGGCATAAAATGTAGACAGGATTTTGTAGGAGTTGTTGGAGAAAGAAAGGAAAAGTATAGTATGGTATCTTGAGGAGATAGAAGGGTTTAGTAAAAGTTTGGGGTTCCTGGATGCTGTAAAGGGGGGCTTTGTAAGTTATGACCAGTTGCCTTAGTCAACCTATTCTTACAAGAGTGAGTGATGGTTGTGACAAAGGGATTGGGAAAAAAAGGCTTTTTTTTTCTTTTCTATTTTTTTTTTTTTGGAGGGCAATTGGGTTTAAGTGACTTGCTCAAGGTCACACAGCTAGTGTTAAGTGTCTGAATCTCTATTTGAACTCAGGTTCTCCTGACTCCAGGGCTGGTGCTCTATTCACTGATTTTTTATTTTTTTGAGGCAATTAGGGTTAAGTGATTTGCCCAGGGTCACACAGTGAGTAAGTGTCTGAGGCTGGATTTGAACTCAGGTCCTCCTGACTCCAAGGTCAGTGCTTCATTCACTGAGCCACCTAACTGTCCCTTTCTGTACCATTTTTCTAACAGCTTGTGCTCACATTATGTCTGTGTCACATTTTGGTAATTCTTACAATATTTCAAACTTTTCCATTATTATTATTATATCTGTTATGGTGATCTGTAATCAGTGATCTTTGATGTTACTATTGTAACTGTTTTGGGGTGCCATGAATCAATAAATGATGTCCATGTTCTGCCTGCTCCACCAGCTGGCTGTTCCCCATCTTTTTCCCTCTCTTTGGGCCTCTCTATTCCCTGAGACCCAATAATATTAAAGTGAGGCCAATTAATAACCCCACAATGGCCTCTAAATGTTCAAGTAAAAGGAAGTCAATTGATGTCTTATTTTAAGAAATTGTCATGGTCTCCCCAACCTTCAGCAATTGCTCCCCCATCAGTCATCAGCCATCATCAACATCAAGACAAGACCCTCTACCAGAAAAAAAGTATAACTCATTGAAGGCTCAATGATTAGCATTTTTTAGCAATAAAGTATTTTCAATTAAGGTATGTACATTTTTTAGACATAATATTGCATACTTAATAGACTACAGTATAGTATAAACATAACTTTTATATGCACTGGGAAGCCAAAAAAATTGTGTGACTCACTTTATTGAGATATTTGCTTTATTGTGGAGGTCTGGAACTTAACCTGCATATCTCTGAGGTATGCCTGTATTATTATGGTCTCTTATTTTCTCCTTGTTTCTCTTTTTTTTTTTTCTGGAGGCAAACAAGGTTATGTGACTTGTCCAGGTCACATAACTAGTGAATATTTGAAGTCAAATTTGAACTCAGTTCCTGCTGTCTCCAAGCCTGGTGCCCTATCCCAGCCTACCCTTTTTCCTTCCTTCTGACTGATCTCCTCTATTCACCTTAATGCAATTTCCATTTAGTTACTAAAATACTTTTCCCTAAAAAGTAAGTTTGACATGTCACATTTCCCTCACCTTATCTATCCTTCCCACCTCATCCTAACCCACCCCCACTACTTAATACCTCCAGGATCCAATATAGAGTAGCCTGGTTGGCGTTTAAAGCCCTTTAAAACCAGATGCCTTACATTTCCAGTCTTATAATTAACTGTCCTCCATGGCTTCTAGAATCCAGCTACTTTGGCCTACTTGCAGCTCCTCAAACAGGACAGGACAAATCCCTTCTCCATGAATTTGCATTGACTGTTTCTGTGACTGGAATAGATCTGGGAGTCACCTATATAGAGATAATAATTAAACCCATGAGAGCTGGTGATGTCACTGAGAGAGAGGGTAAAGAGAGAAGAGGGCCTGGGACAGGGCCAGCCTGTCCCATCTCCCATTCCCAGCTTCCCTGACATTCTTCAACACTCAGCTTATATCCCTCCTTCTGCAGGAGACCTTTTCCAGTCTCTACCTCCCAGTATCACCTTCCCTCCAAGACGACCTTTCATTTAAATTACACACATCTTGTATGTCAATAGCTATCTTTGTGATTTTTTCCCCCATTAGAATGGGGGAAGAGCATGTTTTTTTGCTTTTTATTTCTAACCCTTATTTAGTGTGGTGGCTGGCATATAGTAAGTACTTAATATTTATCTTTTTTTTAATCTTTTTTTTATTTTAGACTTAAATACTAAAACTTAAAAACACAATAAGAAAAGAAAAATATGATAAACTTAAATAAAAATAAAGAAAAAAATGTCATGTGCACAGCAGAATTAATATTTAATTGTGAATTAACCAGAAGTTCAGTTTCTTATACATATACATCTACACACATACACACACACACACACACACACACACACACACACCTTTCTTTCTAGAAATGTCTGTATTTGTTGATGATTGATAAATTAACGATAAAAAGAAAAAAAGTCACTTAAAAAGGAGGGCATGTTGGGAAATCCAGGCTAAGGTAGACAGGGTATAAGGAAGGGGCTTCCTTAGAGACTGACTCCGGAGAGAAAGTAGTCACAGAATTCTAAGGAGGCAGAGATTTGGAAGATTAGTAAATTACTCTGTGATGTCATCATGGGGTGGGGCTAGGAGGTGGAACTCCCGAAGAATTCTAGTCTATTCCACACCCATTTCTACTCTTGTCTCCTGGAGAAAGTGGCATCCAGTTCTGCTCCAAGGAGTAGGTTCCTTGTGTTTTAATTTCAGGGGAGAGAGTATCAGTAGAGGCCTGGAGGATAGGGGAAAGCCATCTTTCCAAAGTGGTGTTCATGTTACCAACACAGAGTAGCAGGAAAGGGGAAGAGTCCCTGGGAGGTGGGGAGTACAAAGGGATTGTCAACTATTAATAGAAAGCAGTTGAATTTTACTCTGTAAGATTAAGACTCAATCATTTCCCATTTAAAGACTCGGAGCCTTAAGCTCCCTTTTGGATTGGACACAGTTCTCTGGGGAACAGCTTTCTGAGTGAGGGGGCAGAAATCCTTAAATCCTCTTCTAGGATGATTGAGAGAGAGGGTGGGAGATGTTCAGCCTCCAGACAGCAGGAGGAGCAATGGAGCTTTTCATCCTAGATTACAGACCATCCAAAAAGCCATTGTTGGAGGTGGGGATGTGAGAGGGGGGAGGAAGAGGGCGGGGGTGTTATGAATGGAAATGAAGTTTGGGAATTGAGATTGAAGGTGGAGAGGAAGAAGAGGTGAAACCAGAGACCAAAGTTCTGGGATCAGGGCTGACCCTGCCCAGAAATGGAAATTAAAGATGTTCTTGATTTTTTCCACATAGGAGGAATACCTCTCTTCCCTAATGTTTTTGTTACTCAGTTGGGTCTGACTCTTTGTGACTCCATTTGGAGTTTTCTTGGCAAAGATACAGGAGTAGTTTACAGGAGTAGCCATTTCCTTCTCCAGCTCATTTTACCGATGAGTAAACTGAGGCAAACAGGGTTAAGTGACTTCCTCAGGATCACACAGTTAACAAGGTCAGATTTGAAGTCAGGAAGAGGAGAATTCCACTCTATCCATTAATTTCCCCTAATAATACTCCCTTATGTCTCTCCCACCCTCCCATCTCCAAACAACTCTTGCTCTCAGGAAAGAATCTGATAAACTCGTTTAGAGTGGGGTGTAAATAGCTGAAGAGGATCATCAGGTGATGGTCTCTCAGAATAATTTGCATTCGATCTTGATAAAGCTTTAAAGTCAAAGGAAGATTTCAAGCAGCAGTCAGGCAGCAGTCGCCTCTAAGCCTTCCATTCACCCTGCTTCATCCTCCCTGGCTTTTAAGACAGCTCAAAGCTCATTTCCTCTGGGAAGCCTCCTCTGGCTTACCAGAATTTAGCCACAAATCCACCTAATACTATCCTATATTTGTACAGCACATTTTATTTCTCAAAGCCCTTTCATATCCATTATAGCCTTGATTCTCCCAACAGTCTTGTGAGGTAGGCAGGACAGGGATTGTAAATCCTAATTTTACAGATAGGGAAACTGAGGTTTACAAAGGTGAAGTGACTTGACCGAGATAAAAGAGCTAGCTAGTACTAGGACCTAGTCTGAGTTCTTTACAGTGTAAAGTTTACACGACATAATCTTCCAGATAAACTCAGCACTGGCTACTGGCCCAGCCTCTCCTTCAGAAAGCTGCCTGTTGATACTTCTACAGTATGTATATAGCACACAGGGCCCTCTCACATGAAACACTAGCACCCACCATAACTCCAGAGTCCCTACTGATGTATTTGCTTTTATCAAACTAATCAGATATGATACACTAATTTCAAGCAAAAGACATTCAATCAAATAGCATAGTAAAGTGAAAAAAGAACATTTACCCCATGTTCTCAGAGGGACAATCTTTCCTCGGTTCCAATACTACCATGAGGGAGACACATATACCATCTACAGAAAGTATGGGGTCCAGCCACATGCATGGAGAGAAACACATAGAGGGACATGCATGGTCAGGGCGAGTTGGGGGTTGGGAAAGCTCGAGTCTCGGCTATAGAACTGCTAATGCACTTTGGTGATGTCATTATGTTGGTCTCTGACATTTTCTGCTGGGTATGACATGTCTCCACTTTCTCTGGACTTTGAGTACCGCTTTTCACTGCATAATAGTCCCATGCTGGTTTTTCCAGTCTAAATATTTATAACCTTTCATCAGGTAATTGTCCCACAGTATAATTCTGTTCATCAGGACATTTAAAGGGTAAACAGAGCAGAAATGGATTCATCAGTGGCCTCTGGGTAGCATTTATCTCTTGTGCATTGCAAGCTAAGAGCCTACAATTCTCAGGAATGTGCACATTGTCAGTATTTGATTTTAACATATATTCATGAGTATTCTGTGCCTCCTAATCTTGCACCAAAGATAGTAACACATGATTTTTAAGTAATACAACACAATTGAAAAAAAGCTTCATATAATGGTTGCACTCCACTGTTTTGCAAAAAAGTTTGGCATAAAAATCTGCGACGATTATGTAGTGAAATGCCTTAATCTCGTCTAGGTATTTCTGCTGGTCTGTAACTGCATATTTGATGAGCTACCCTCTGCTACCATCTACTGGTTTTTAGTCCCTTTGGGCCATTTGCTGCTCTCTGCTAACATCTGCTGGAACATATCAGCTGGTAAACCTTTCCCTTAATAGGGAAGACTAAAGCTCTTTTGGTCCACACAGCCAAAGGCAGTGCTTTCCAAACTTAAGGTAGCACTGCTGTCTTTTTAGAAAAAAAATTAACATGCCTAACCACATTTTTCTTCTTTTCTTTTCTTTTTTTTGGAAGAGGGAAGGCAAGGCAATTGGGGTTAAGTGACTTGCCCAAGGTCACACAGCTAGTTCAAGTGTCTGAGGCCAGATTTGAACTCAGGTCCTCCTGACTTTAGGGCTGGTGCTCTATTCACTGCAATACCTAGCTGCCCCCTACCCTTATTTTTCATAAAATATTCTATACAAATAATTTTAACTTGTATTTTGTCCAAATACAATTAAAAATCTAGTACAGTTTTTAAGATAATATATAAATCTTAAAAACAAAACAAGCATTTAAAAAGGAACCAGTTGATTATATCATACTTATCAAAGAATGATATTGAAAAAAGGTAACATATTTTGGCACTTTTAACTTCTATACAAAGACTGTTTAAAGAGGCAGTGTGGAGTATTGGTTAGAACATAGAACTTGGCCTTAGGAAGAAGTGGATTAAAAATCTACCTCAGATACTTTCCAGCTTGCTGTGTGATCTTGGGAAAGTCACTCTAGCTCTCTATTCCTCAGTTTCCTTATCTATAAAATAAAGAGAGTTGTACTCGATGGCCTCAAAGATCTCTTCATGATTTAAATATATGATGCTGTGAACTTCCTGAATGGTTCACATTCAAGAACAAGCCATGTAGGACTCATCTGTCACTAACAGACAGTGATTGCAATGAGGAGGGAGTTGGAATTAATCACTTCAGCTGCATACTCTGTCTCTCAGCCGGTTGGCCACCTTCACCTTGGAAGGCATCTCATCGAACCTCCTTTGCAATGGTATATTAAATAATTGCTGCATTTACCGTTGGAGCAAATTTGTCTAGTCTCTCTTTTCTTGACTGATTCAAACTTTGTTTTCCTTGAAAGGAGGATGTATGTATTTGTGAGAGTTGTACTAGAAAATAATCAATTATTTTGGCCCTTCCTCCAAGTTCAGAGTCCCACCTAAGGCTATGAGAATCTTACTGTGTTATACAGCTAGTTGAAGCCTTCAAGCCAGGATTAAGACTGTTCTTCTGACTGATCCTTTCCCCAGGCTCAGTCAATTATCTGATTAAAGAAAGATTATTTTAACTCTTGTCAGATTGCTGATTCTTACTTTGCATTGGGGCAGCTGGGTGGCACATTGGATAGTACTGAGTTCAGATCGTTCCTTCAGATGTTTACTAGCTGTGTGACCCTGGGCAAGTCACTTAACTCAGTTTTCTTATCTGTAAAATTGGAAGTAATAATAGTACCTAGCTCAAAGAGTTGTTGTAGGAATCAAATGTGCTAATATAACTTTTTGTTATTCCCTCAAACCACTTTGGGGACCCCATCCAAAAAATCTACTAGGGATTTGACTGGCTTCTACTCCCCTAAGTCCCCCATAATGCTACCAGGTGTCATACAAATAAATCTGGGGACAAGAACTGAAGGATTAGGTGAAGCACGGCTTTTGGCCTTGTCCTTAGAGCCTTTGTTTACATTCTGACCTTTATTATACTTATCTGCCAGCAACAAAATTCCTGGTCTTTGTCTAGCATTCTGGCCAGCTCAAAAGTTCAGGTCTTGCTACATGTGAAGAAGATACCCACTAAGAGGGTTAGGGTTGCTCTGGAGACCCCAAAATATCAACACACCGGGTCCTGCCAAGTGAATTCAACTTCTCTCAGCCAAAGAAAAGTAAAGTTTGTTTTGGACACAGAGTAAGTCTGTGCTAGGTCATTCTATGTCGCTCTCACTATTCTTTTTTTTTTTTTAAAGCAATTGGGGTTAAGTAACTTGCTCAAGGTTACACGGCTAGTCATTATTTATGCGTGGGTGCTCATTTTCTGAGGCCGGATCTGATCTCGGGTCATCCAAACTCCGAGGCCGGCGCTCTTACTCACTGCGCCACCTAGCCGCCCCTTTAGGGCAATTGGGGTTAAGTAACTTGCCCAAGGTTACAGGGCTAGGTTTTTGTTTGTGCGGATTAAGTGTCGGAGGCCGGCTCCGAACTCAGGCCCTTCTGATTCCAGGGCCGGCGCTCACCTAGCCGCCCCCGCTCTCACTATTCTATGGCATTCTCTGGCACTCTCACAAACATCAAGACAGGATGGGGTCTTATATACAGAAAGTTGTGGGAAGAATCTAGGGGTGGTCTGGAGGAGGAGTTTGGGGAGGGTCTTCAGAAGGAGTTAATGAGGTCAATGAGTGATTAAGGGTGGGAAGTTGCTGGAGGCTACAGACAATGGTGGGCTAGACCAGTTCAAGGGTGTATTGATATTTTGACATGCTCAAGGGTCGGAAGTAGATGAACTATGGAGGGCTAGGCTAGTAACTAGGCTAGAGTTAATAGTTAGCAGTTAGTAAATAGGCTAGAGGTCTGGGCCCAGCCACCATGTAAGGCCTGTTGCCTTATGCAAATGCCTCATCAAATGAGATGATTTAATCAGAGTCCAAGGGAGGTTCCCAGAGCCTGTACCTCAAGGACTCAAAGGGGCTCCCAGAGCCCACACCTCATCACATATATTTATATATTCATGGGACTGGAGAGACTGAGTGGGCCTTGATGCATCTTAGATGATTGTCTAAGATAGGGATAAGGGGACAGGTGGAGAGAGGATTCTGTATCCTCATTCATTCATATTTTCCATTTATCCCTGAGAATTACTGCTAACCCACTTTTAAGCTCCTCCCCTTGTTCATTGTAGTGGTGGAGATTGGTTGCAAGAGGTTCCAGAGCCTATTTCCTGCTTTGCTTCGAGTCCCCATAAAACTAACTAGCCCTCTCAGATTACACCTAACTGTGGTAAACGTGAAATCACATTGATACCATGGGTATTCAAAAGGCATGACCTGTTATGACTGATGGAGTGTAGGTTCTGGGAACCTCCTTGAATTTTCTCACTTGATCTGGGGTTCACCTAAGGCCATAAGCCTTCCATTATCTCTATTCCCAAATCTGTTACCCTTTACCTAGCCTAGCCCTTCATTGTGGGTCATTTCCAGGTAGCCTTCAACTACTTCCCACCTTTAATCCCACTCCTGGGGTTTGACCTCAGTCCCACCAAGATCCTCCTTAGACTCCTCCTGAAGACCCTCCCCAAGCCCATCCTCTAGACCACCTCTAGATCCCTCCCACAGTCTTTCTGTATATAAGATCCATCTTGCCTCCATGAAGGTGCTAAGACTCAATCTAGCCCAGACTCAGTCTGTGTCAGATTGTTCTGACCCCTTTCAATACAAGCATCACAGATACTTAAGCTCCTTAAGAGTCTACCCATTATGGTGAATCTTTAATAAACTTTGCTTTACTTTGGCTGAGAAGGCTTGAGTTAAATTCATTGGGCAGGACCCGATGTTTTGATATTTTGGGGTCTTGAGCACCCTTAAACCCCAAACCTCAGCAGAGCTGGAGATTTTATTATCTCTCTATTTAGACACAGACATAGAATGCCAGGTCTGCAAGGGATATTAAGGATCCTCTAAGCTAGAAGTTCTCAAAGTGAGGTCCTCTGGCCCCTTGTTTTGTTGATCAGTCGTGTATGACTCTTTGCGATCCCATTTGGGATTTTCTTGGCAAACATACTAGAGTGGCTTGCCATTTCCTTCTCCAGTTCATTTTACATATGAGGGAACTGAGGCAAAAAGGTTAAGTGACTGACCAAGGGTCACCCCGCTAATGTTGGATACCAGATTTGAACTCCAGACTCAGCATTCTATCCATTGAGCCACCTCCTTATCTCTGGAGGTCTCTAAAAAAACCCTTAGTTTTTTCATGGGTTAGTGTGGCAAAATTTTAGTTCCTGGGTCTGTGTGGTAAAATCTATTTTCGTAATAATGCTAAGATATTATGCACCTACTCTGTCCTTTTCCAGCTACATATTTACATGAGGATGGATTTTCTTCATACACTTCAACATATCAAAAGAGACCAAATGCAGAAGCAGATGTGAGAATCCAGCTGCTTCTATTTTCAGACATTAAAGAAATTTGCAAAGATACATAAAACAATGCTACTTTTTTTTGTGTGCCAATTTCCATCTCCCTTATAGATGATTGGTAATCGTTGTTGTCATTGTTGTTAAATTGTGTCTGACTCTTCATGGTCCCATTTGGAGTTTTCTTGGCAAAGATACTGAAGTGGTTAGCCATTTCCTTCTCCAGCTCATTTTAAAGATGTGGAAACTGATGTAAAAGGGTGAAGTGACTTGCCCATGGTCACACAGCTAGTGTCTGAACTCGGGAAGATGAGTTTTCCTGACTTCAGGTCCAGCATGTTATACACTGTACTACCTAGCTGCCCAATTGTAATCGATGCCAGACAATAAAGGAAGCCATACTCCTTTATTGACAGTGTTGCCCCAAATGGCAGACCCTGTTGGCAGCTGCTATTTTCACTCATGTCCTGATCTGCCTTTAGCTCCTGTAAGATCCCCATTGTCCTACCATCCAGGGGGATAGTGTTGCTGCTGAGTCTTCTTGTGGTGGGAACTTGTTGTTTGTCCTTTGTTTT
>WOXC01007315.1:510000-629920 GCA_011680675.1 Gymnobelideus leadbeateri | reverse complement strand
CAAAAGGAGGTCTTTCTGTGACAGACCTCCAAAAGAATATGTGTTTTTTCAGCACCACATGAAACTTTTACAAAAATTGACTATGTTCTAGGGCACAGAGATATGCAAAGAGATGTAAAAAAGGAGAAACAACAAGTGCACTCTGCATAGACCATAATGCAATAAAAATAGTCATTAGTTCAGGGACCACAAACAAAAGACACAGACCCAAAAGGAGACTTAACAGTGAAATCCTAAATAATGAGTGGATCCAAGAATAAATCATAGGAACAATAAATATGTGAAAGAAAATTATAATGGTGAAACAATATACCAAGATTTCTGGGATGCTGCTAAAGCAATCTTTGGAAAAATTTCTATCCCTACAAACATACCTTAGCAAAATAAAATTTAAAAAATGAGGATCGGGGCAGCTAGGTGGCACCAGCCCTGGAGTCAAGAGGACCTGAGTTCAAATATGGCCTCAGACACTTGACACACTTACTAGTCATGTGACTTTGGGCAAAGTTACCCTCCAAAAAGCAAAAAAAAGAAAAAAAAAAGATCAGTGAATTGAATATGCATTTTTTAATTAGAAGACCAACAAATATGCCTAAAATAAGCACTAAAAAGGAAATATTAAATGTTAGAGAAGAATTAGATAATTGGGGGCGGCTAGGTGGTGCCGTGAGTAGAGCTCCTGCCCTCGAGTCAGAAGGACCTGAGTTCGGATCCGGCCTCAGACACTTAACTCACACACAAACAAAAACCTAGCCATGTGACCTTGGGCAAGTTACTTAACCCCAATTGCCCTCCAAAAAGAAAAAAAAAGAGAGATAATTGGGAATCCAAAAACCATGGAGATAACGAATAAAACTAAAAGCTGATTCTTTGAAAATACTAATAAATGTGTTAATCTTTAGCTAATCTGATTTAAAAGAATTATCTAGAGCATGGGTAGTATAACGGTAATGGAATTTAAAGATCCCCCTGTAGTTAGTTTTTGGGTTGAGTTGTGGTTTGTGGGATGGACTTGTTGACATGAAGAGGGCTGAACTTGGAGGAACTGGTGCTGTGGAGACAGGCCCAACCAGAGGAGGCCAGAAGAACTTTTTGGAGCAGCATCATGAAGGCACAGAGAGAGAGAGAGAGGATTGCTGAGGGCCAGTTGAAGCTGCCCAGGACTTTTGAGAGTTGCCACCAGAAACTGAGGGGGTATGGCTGTGATGCCAGTATTTTGTCTGTCTGTTTTGATGTTGTTTTGCCAGATTTGTCTGCTGCTGAAGGATAGCGATGTTGTTGCAGAGGTCCTGGAATCCTGGAAAAGGATCTTGCTGATGTTTTCTAGGGTCCTGAGACTGTTCTGCAGGCAGAGTGAATTGATGAGGCCTCTGGCAGTGTATATTGTGGCTTTGTTAAGCTTTGTCTCCCCAGGAACAGAGATTGCTGAGAACTTGCCTCCTGTCTAGATGAAGAAAAGACCTCTCTTTGGGTATTAAATGCTGTGATATCTTAACCTTGTTGTAGCTTAGGGGTAGAGGGCCTTTGTGCTCTCCATTGCCCCTTTTGAGAAGGTGCTTGGCTTTAACTGATGATAATTGTAATTCAGTTGTGATCCAGGGGTGAGAAGCTTTTGACTTTTTGTGCTCTGTGACTGACCAAATGAAGGTACTTCGTTTATGACTGGAAATTAATCTCCATTTGAGAAGAGAGACTTTATGATTGACTAAATGAATGTACTGCACTGGGGTGGAGTAGTACTTGGAAATTATTGAATTACATTTGGTGAATGTGTTGTGCCAAAAGGAGGGAGACAAGCCCCCCCACCCCAGAATAAAATTTGGAAGTGGATTTTATTTTCCATGGGACTGTTTGTGGGACTGTTCTGGGTCAGGCCCAAATCAAACAGTGAGTCTACATGGACAATGTGTTGGCTTTTAAAGGGATGCCATGCCAATGGTTTGGCCACAACACTTCTTGGACTTTTCAATTTGGGATATCTTTTCAGGTGTCCTTAGCATCTTCTGGAGTTCTTCCTATCATTTAAATGCTTTCAGGGCACTGTTCTCCTGGGCTGGGGTCAGTCACCACTGGATAGTCCCCAGACTGTCAATTCAGTCCCTTCCACCTACACTCTTCCCCCATCTTCAGTCCCCTTTCACTCTTGGGCCACTGCTACATGTAAGTTTTAGAATGCTGGGAGCCACTATACCGTGAGTTAACGTTTCCATCTTCATCTCTTGTCTCCTGCAGTGAATGCAGTAATATGAGGAAGTGGAGCTGCAGTTGCTATGTTGTTTCCCCCTTCCTCCTTTAGCACCTTCTTTCTTCTCTCCTTTCTTCCCTCCCTGACCTGCATTCTTTTTTCTTTTCCTCTGCTAAGTAGCACTTACTGATTTCATTAGATTTCATGGATTTAATTACCATCTCTATGCTGATGATTCTCAGTTCTACAAATCTTTCCCCAACTTCTCTGTTGATCTCCGGTCTTGAATTTTCAGCTGCCTCTCAAACATCTCAAATTGGATGTCCAATAGACGTCTTAAACTCATATAACTTAAACTTATCTAACTAAATCTGAACCCATTATCTTTCCCTCTAAGGTTCCTTCCCCCCTCCTAACTTCTCTATTACTGTAGAGGGCAACGTCATCCTCCCAATCCCTCAGGCTTTCAACCTGCTTATCATCCTTTACTCCTCATTATCTCTCACTCTCCACATCTAGTCTGTTACCAAGGCCTGTTGATTTCACCTTTGCAACATCTCTTGAATATGTCCTCTTCTGTCCTCTCATCTTGCCAGCACTCTGGTCCAGGCTAGTAAATATAGTATATTTGGTTGAATTCACTTGTAAATCCATCTGGTCCTAATGGTCTTTTTCTTAGGAAGCTCAATTTATTTGTTTAGTTTCTTTTTCTAAAATAGGTCTATTTATTATAATTATTTGGTATGTTTACCTACCTTACGTCTCTCCTTACTCCAGTCCATTCAGTCAACAAAGTGATTTTTCTAAAGCATATGTCTGACCATGTCACCTTCTTTATTCAGTAAATTCCAGTGGCTCTTTGTCAGTTCCAGGATCAAATAAAAAAAATACTTTTTAACATTCAAAGTCCTTCATAACCTAGCCCACTTTTACCTTTTTATTCTTCTTATTCCCTGATCCAGTAACACTGGCCTCCTGGCTATTCCTTAAACAAGATATTCCATCTTTTGGCTCTGGGTGTTTTCCTGACTCTGGCTCTATGGTATTTGAAATATTTCTTTATAACTGTTGCAGTATTTTCTCCTTGGCCTGGTGGAAGTTCTGGAATTTGACTATATTCCTAATGGTTTTCATTTTGGGTTCACTTTCAGGATTTTTTCAATTTCTACTTTACCTTCTATTTCTAAGGTATATGGATAATTTCTTGAAATGTGATATCTGTGCTCTCTTTTTTTTAAATCACAGATTTCAGGTAGTTCAGTAGTCTTTAAATTACATCTCCTTCTCCTATTTTCCAGGTCAGTAGTTTTTTCTCTGAAGTATTTCATATTTTCTTTTTTTTTTCCAATCTTTTGACTTGGTTTTATTGTTTCTTGATATTTCATGGAGTTATTAGCTTTCATTTGACCAATTCTGATTTTTAAAGAACTATTTTCTTCACTGTATTTTTTGTACCTCTTTTTGCCATTTGGTCAATTCTGATTTTTAAGAAGTTAATTTCTTCAGTATTTTTTGTGCCTCTTTTACCAAGGTATTAATTCTCTTTTCATAGTTTTCTTTCATTGCCCTCATTTCCCCCCAATTTTTCATCTGCCACTGTTATTTAATCTTAAAAATGTTTATTGGTTTGTTTCTTTGCTCTTTTAACGTTTTCTGTAATTCTAAGAATTATTGGTCCACTTGTGTCCAATCTACATTTTTCTTTGAGACTTTGCTTATAGATGTTTTCAAGTCATTGCCTTCATCTTAGTTTGTCTTAAAAGCTTCCTGTCACCATAGTAGCTTTTAATAGTCAGTTTCTTTTTTTGTTTGTTTATTTGGTCATTTTTCTAGACTGTTTCTTTATTTTGGCATTTATATTTGAGTTGGACTGTGCTCACTCCGAGGGTGAGGGGATGTCTGGCCTGATTTTCTGACATTTATGTCCTGCTTCTTTCACATCTAGGTTGGGGGTGGGGGGGGCATGTAAGTTTTCAGTACTTCCAGGTTCGTGTGATCTACAGAGAGGTTTTGGTCATTGCCTTCCTAGTCTGTGCTCTGGTTCTTAACCAGGTATGGCCCCTGCTTCCTCATGACTAGAGCCACCCCTTTCCTCCCTGGAACTGGGTAATGGGTAATGGAGCTGCTAAATCACAACTGATCCTAAGCCCACTGCTATCAGAGGGTCTCTGGAATCTCTTTCCGACCAGGTATTCAATCCCTTTACCATCTCTTCTACTGTCCAGACCCCATAGCTAGTGCCACTACCACTGTGCCATACTCCCAACCAACCCCCAGTGTCTATAGCACAGTCTTTTCAGCTGAAAAAATATGACTCACTGGGGGTTTTTTTTGTTTGTTTGTTTTTGTTTGGGTTTACACTCAAAATTCAGTTTGACTGCTTTTTAAAGTTTTTTAGACGGCTATGGTGGGAGAGCACTGGCAAAAATGCTTACTTTATCATCTTGGCTCCTGCCTCTCTCTCTCCTTCCCACCCTTATCCTTTTTCCCCTGTTTTCCCTGCATTTTCTCTAGCTGTTATTCATATATGGAATGCTCTCCCTCCTCATCTCTACCTACCACATTCCCTGGCTTTTTTTGAATCGCAACAAAAATCCCAGTTTTACAGGAATTCTTTTCTAAACCCAGTGCCTTTCCTCTTCTGACTATTTCTTATGTATGCTGTATATACTTTATTTAACATATTTTTTTTTCCTTGTCTCCCATTGAATTGCCCTCCTTGAGGTCAGGCACTAACTTTTCTCTCTTTTTGTATCCCCAGCTCTTAGCACAATACCTGGCACCTGGTAGGTGCTTAGTACATTTTTATTGACCGACTTACTTTCCTCTGGGGATTTTTTTCATTTGATCCCAGAGCCTTATCAGAGAATACCTCTGACAGAGATGGTATTGAGAGTGAAGAAGGACTACAAGATGGACTAACTAAATGACTTCCTGGCTGTTCCCTATGAGATCATTAGGAATTGCTGGCTCTTGGATGCAGCTAACTACTCTCCCTGCCATTTGGGGAATAAGTAGAGTATATCAAAGCCTTTAAGCTGAACATGTGATGCCAGGGTGGTGGTTGGGAAGTACATTGTCCCCCTCTTTAATCACCTCGACACCCCTTCCCCAATACAGAAATTAAGGTGCTGTTGAGAACTTGCCTAGTGCAGACTTATACCAACCTGGGAAGGATTGTATATATCTTCTTGATCTCCTCTTTACACCAGGACACTCCTACCTGGGGGTGTGGGGAGCAACCAGCAGTTCCTTCATTCTTAAGTCGTATGTTGCCCCAAACCCTACCCTAGCTTCTCTTCTTCTCCTTTCCCATTTCCTTTACTCTGCTTCTTCTCCATCACAGGGGTCCATCTTACCAAGTCAGCCAAGCAGGGGTCAAATGAGTGTGAGCTAAGTGCCTTGAAATGTGAGGAAGGGAGATGAAGAAGAGTCAAACTCTGTCCCTTGTCTCCTCCTGGCTCCTGCCTGCCTCTCTCATTTTATTCTTTCTCTTTTTTACTGTTTTCTGTTGTTGTTGTTGTTTTTTTTAATATTTTCAAATTGAGAGAAAGGTAGCTAACAGTGGACATTTTATAAGAAGTACAAGTCTCATTTTCAATGTATTATGGGTCAAAGGGGAAAGGTATAGAAAGAAATGCCACCCCTCCCCCCCTTTCCTAGCTTCTCCTTCTCCCCTGGGCCCAGTCAAAAATAGTTTTCCCCTTCCCTGTATCCTAGCTTTGGACCACTATTTTGTGCTTTAATCCCTTGCACTGTTGCATGCTGGTCACAAAGGCCTTTGTATTTCTTTTTAATTTAGGTTTTTTTTGTTTGGTTGGTTTTTTTTTTTGGTTTTTTTTTGTTTTTGTTTTTTTTTTTGCTTTTTGGAAGGGGGAAGGCAGGGCAGTTGGGGTCAAGTGACTTGCCCAAGTTCACATGGCTAGTAAGTGTTAAGTGCCTGAGGCCAGATTTGAACTCAGGTCCTTCTGACTCCAGGGCGGGTGCTCTACTCACTGTGCCACCTCGCTGCCCCTTGTGTTTCTTTTTGATGCTTTGATCTCTTGTATTCCTTCTCATTCTGTGAGATGAAATTGTAATGAACTATTCCATGAGAATACCCCCAAAATAATGCTTACTGGGGCTTTTACTAGACTCTCTGGTATAGACAGTAAAGTGGGGGAGAACAAATGCCAGAAATCTTAGACTTTTTCTCCTCTCTTTGGAATAATAAAATAATGAATTTCCCTGAGTTCCTCCATGTGGTGAGTGATGTTCTATCTTTACACTTCACAATGATTCTCTTAATACAAGTTGGTGATAATAAGCAGATGAGCCAGAGTAGTACCAGGAATGTCAAGGGCATAGCACCGATGATGACTCTTCTGGGATAGTCAGTAGCTCTTCCTTGTGCATCCAGATCAGCTATAATAAAAGTAACTAAGATGCCCTAAGCTTCTTCCCAGGTTTAAGTTAATTACTGAGGTACCAGATACTCACACCACTATTGGCACTCACTATTCCCTGGCTCACCCACTAAATCCCTTATCCCCTTTGTAGAGGAACATTAAGGGAAAAATACAAACTCTTTGCCCTCTTTAGAGGCCTCTGTGAAGAGGCTACCTCCTTCATAGTGACTGGAAGAGAACTTACTGGCACCTCTATCCAAGAACTCAGAATTACCACCACTATAAGCAAGAGGATCCCTCTTTTTCTAAGTAAAATGCACAACATCATAGATTTACAGTGACAGTTTCACCTCCCCCATGCTATTCGAACAAAGGGACTTCTTACCTCACCCCTAGGATGCCATCAGCCCCATCCCACCAGGATCAACTGCCTCCAAGTGTACTGCCTGGCCCTAAAAACTGCCATATAGGGGCAGCTAGGTGGCACAGTGAGTAGAGCACCTGCCCCGGAGTCAGGAGGTCCTGAGTTCAAATCTGACCTCAGACACTTAACACTTGCTAGCCGTGTGGCCTTGTCACTTAACCCCAATTGCCCTGCCATATAGGCACCTATGACCAATAAAGGATCAGCAGCTTGCATGTGCCAGATGCTTTCTCTCTCATGACTTCCCCTAGTCCCTCTCTCCCTCTACCCTTCTTTTTAACTCTGCCCTCTGTACCTTTCTCCCTCCCCTCCTTCATCTTTATTCTAGGTTTCTTCTTACATTCCTTCTTCTAAAGATAGCACCGCACTTGGCACCCTCTGTGAAACTGGCTTTTTTCTTTGCTCACAGAGGGACAGAAGGAGTTGCCATATTGCTTATACTCCATTGCCACTAGAGTCTACCACCATTGCTTAGCAGCCGTATTTCCCTTAAAGTTCACTACATCCGGCCACTTGGATCTTCTTTTCTCTTTCCAACCTCCCCAGTAAATCCAGTTGCCTAGATTAGTCTTCGTTATTCCAGTCCCCTTGAACACCTGGGCCTTTTAGTTCTTTAGCCTTCCAAATGTCATGTCTTCTGTCTCCATTCTACCCTAGCCTTATACAGAAGCAGTTATACTTTAGACAACCCCCACCTTCAGCTAAATTTGCTATTGATGCTGGGATTTCCTATTACAATCTTTCCTGGTATAGCTCTCTCTTCCAACTTACTGATGCCTTCTAGCAATAGTTTAGGGTAAAGAACTAGATTTGAAATCAAAAGACCTGGATTTGAATCTCAGCTTTTCTTCTTCCTACCTGTGTGACCTTGTGCAAATTATTTACTTCTCTGGGCCCAGTTTCCTCACCTATAAAATGAAGTGGTATGTCTTGGTGTTCTCTAAGGTCTCATCCTAAGTTGATAATCCTGTGAATTGAAAATATTGAAGTTTTTTCATCATCATTTACCAATTTTTAAATTTTTAATGATATCTCTAAGCATCTTAGCTCCAAAGACTTCCCTCATAAATCTACCTAGGATGGATATTATAATAAACTGCATTGACTACAGAACAGTGGGCAAAGGAATTCAAAATCAGAACCAGATTGCCAGGCAAAGGATCAGAAGTAAACAAGTCCAGAACACAGATCTGAAATATGAAATAAAATTGAGTGTGGCTGATGTGTTCCATGACTTTGGGCAGCTGACCTTGTTAGGGTGTAGTATTTTTTTTATCCCACCTGCTGAATTCTAGAGAGACCATAGGTTCCTTTTTGCTCAGCATTTGGAAAGAAAGCCCAACTCAACTCTTGGCATTCTTGATCAAGTCCTGCTTTAATTCTGGCTCCCATAGCTTCTGCTTCCAAAGGTTATTCTATTTGGTGAGATCAAATGTATCTTCCCCTTAGCCATTCCTCTCATTTTGCTAAAAATCTTGTTTCTTGGGAAATTATCCAAAGCCAAGGCAAGGGCTCATGTTTGAAGCTCCTTGACTCGTGATGTGTCTTTTGGCTTCTGATTCCCATATTTGGAATCAAAGTGGTGTTTCCTACCAGAATTGCCACAGACTTCCCCTTCTTGTAGGATATGATTAGACCCATCCGTGGCCAGGGTGTCTCTCCAGCTCTGTGACTAGTAGGTGATCTGGCTTTTTCTGGCAGCTTTAGTGAAGTTACTCATTCAGCCATACCCCTCTTTTTTCTGGTATGCTTCTGAGCCATCTCAGTACTTCACACTACCTCCTAAGAGGCCTCCCTGCATTAAGGTCTACTTGGCAGGAATCTGCTGGGACCTGAAACTTATCACTTTGCAGCTAGAAATAACTTTATTCCCTGGGAATTAAAAAAAAAATTTTCAGTTTGCAAAGGGGAAGGTTGCAAATTATCTGGCTGGTTTTCCTCAGTTCATTATGTATACACACTTCATGCCCTCTTTTGTCATACTCTTGCCTCTTGATTCAGAGTTCAGGTAGCCCCTGTCCCTGCCATATTGGATTTGGTTTTAAGCAAACATCAAGTTCCTGGAGACCTTCATTTTAGTCACTCCTTTGGGAGCAGGTGTTCTTAATCTTTTTTTTTTTTTTTTTGTGCCATGGAGCTCCTTGGCAGATCTAGTGAAGCCCCTAGGCCTCTTATCAGAATACTGTTTTTAAATGCATAGAATTATAAAGAAAACAGGGCGGCTAGGTGGCGCAATGAATAGAGCATGGGCTCTGGAGTCAGGAGGACCTGGGTTCAGATTTGACCTTAGACATTTAACACAAAAACTAGCTATATGACCTTGGGCAAGACACTTAACCCCAATTGCCCTCCAAAAGGGAAAAAAAAGTTAAAAAAAAAGAATTATAAAGAAAACCAATTATATTGTCAGTTAGTAAAGAAATATTTATTAAGTAACTTCTTTGAACCAGGTACTGTGCTAAGCACTTGAAATAATTATAAAAATGTTTTTTTAAAAACAAGTTCATAGACCTTTTGTTAAAAACCCTCTTTTTAGAAGAAGAAGAAAAAAAGATTCAACTGTAATAAAACAAATTTAGATGCAAAATCAGATTTTTAAAAAACAAAACTCAATATTTTTTCCTCACTTGGGCTACAAAATAATTTTGTCTAGCAGTTGAGGAAGCCTGGGAGCAGTTAAAACCCGCAGGTTATGGTCCTGCTGACTCTCCTGTGGACTGTGTTTCAAGTAAATTCTCTTTTCTGTCTCAGTCCCACAACTTGCCCCAGAAATTGCAATGCATGACACCAGTAATCAGCATTGTGTAAATGTACACTAAATTGAACTACATTATACTCATAACAGAAAGATAATTGCACTGTTAACCATGAAATATAAAAAGACTTAGAGGAAGGATAACATTCAGCATGTTAGGTCGCTCCTCAGTGGAAGATCTGTAGGAGAACATGGACAAGATCACATGGGATAAGAAGGCATGCATGGCTTGCTATTTCTACCCTTGGAGGGATTATTCATGTTGATGAGATCACAGATCTGTATAAGTTTTAAGGCACACCCAAGCAACTCTTTGATGAGTTTTAATCAGATGGTTGTAATTGATTATTTGTAAAAATAATTTCCTTTCCAAAATAGAACTTCTCTTTTCCTCAAAACTCATAAATCTTCCAGACTTTTACTTATTTCTATTCAAAGTATTAATTATCATTCTTCTAGGAACCCAGGTTCTCAATAGTTCCCAAAAAGTCTTTCATGACTTTTCACTCACCTCTGTAAATCCAATTTTATTTGCTAAGTTTTGTTTCTGTTTCCCTAATGTATTAACCATATATCCCCTTCTCTCTGCTCTCATAGCCACCAAACTAGTACAGACTAGTGGATTATTTCCCTAGCTTCCCAACTCCATCTCCCTACTTCTGAGTCTCTCCCACTCTCTAACCCATAACCCATACTGTTACCGAAGTGATTTTCCTAAAACATAGGTCTGATAATGGCATTCCCCTAACTAAAGCAAAAACAAAAACTGTAGAGGTTCCTTATTACCTCTAGTATCAAAAATAAACTAGCATTTAAAGCTTTTCATAACCTGGCCCTTTTCTACCTTTCAAGCCTTATTCTGCAATGCTCTCCTCAGTTCATTCTCCAGTTTATCCATGTTGTCTTCTTGCTGTTCCTTGCATGTTCCGCACTTCATCAACCTTGGCTGCCTGCTGTGCCTTGGCTGTCTGGTAGTCCCTCCTCAATCCTACTTCTTGGAATCCCTGGTTTCCTTCCAAACTCAGCTCAGATGATCTTCTGATACTATTGGCAAACTTCTAGATTTAGAGCTGAAAGGTGTGTCATGTTGGCCAGCCCCCTCATTTTACAGATGAGGAAACTGAGGTTGACTTGGCTGAAAAGTCAAACAGCCAGCCTATAACTTAGGTGGAATTTGAACCATCTGGGTCTTCTAGTGCCTCCACTACACTCTAGTGTTACTTTCTTGTTTCTGCTAGAAAAGTCAGGCATATTCAACCTACTTGCTTGGGCTTAGGACCCGGTTCTTTGGCAGTTACAATGAATGTGTATAACATGCTGGGTGCTTAGGAAAGGGAGAAAGCTGAATGGCTTCATTTGCATTTCAGATTTAAACTCAGCTGCCTTCTTTCCTGCCCCCTTTTTGCTCTGTGGTTTGGTTCCAAATGTTAAGAGCACTGGTTTCTCTGGTAAGTTGGCCCTGGTGATAGAATCACCATTCAGTTGCTTGCATATTTTATTTTTGACCTGACCTATTATGTCATCAGTAAAGGGAGCTCCCATTGAGGAACTTCCTTTATCAATATTAAATAGCACATTATCTGCAACTTGTGGTCTTCAAAAGTTGCTCTAGGGCCCTATGGGTGAATGGTTCTGGGTTTCCCAGAGAACATGTGTCAGAAGTGAGACTTGAACCTAGCTTTTCTTGATTGTGAGACAAGCACTCTTTACATTATGCCATGCTTCAACTCAAATATATTGGCCCAAACTAGAGATGTTTACATAGGTCCTTATGATGATCTTGTCTTCTCTTTAAATCTAAAGCACTTTGCAGATCTTAAGTCAGGCCTTTTGACTTCCTGTAAGGAAAGGACCTGAAAAGAGTTCAAAATTCCAACCTGCCACGTACCAGTTTGGCCCTTGCTGTTCCTGAACTGGACGCAGCCTCTCAGGCCTTTTCCACATGGGCTGACTCTGTGGGTAGAGAGGCAGGCCCCGGGGTTGGGGAGCAATGTCTCTCTTCTCCTGTTCTCTCCCAGGAACAGAATCTGGCTCCCTGGCCTTTTAAGAATGTGGGCTCTGTGGCCATGGGGGGCAGCCTGGCGCCTAGCATTCTGTTATGAAAAACTCTAACACTGGTTGCCCACAATGGCTGGGAAGTCAGCTGTGGCTTTGGAAAGGTTAGTCTTAGAGACCCCAGGGGCCTTCGTTAGCAACCTAAGAGTCATCTTTGTATGGGTCTTTGCCAGCTCTTTTTAACCAAATCTGCTAAGGTGATAGGGGCTATTGTTCAGTCATTTCAGTTGTGTCCAACTTTTCATAACCCCATTTGGGATTTTCTTGACAAAGGTACTGGAGTGATTTGCCATTTTCTTCTCCAGCTCATTTTACAGATGAGGAAACTGAGGCAAACAGGGGTGAGTGATTCGCCCAGGGTCACACAGTGGTACAATGACTAGTAAGTGCACAAGACCAGATTTGAACTTAATGTCTTTCTGACTCTAGGCCCAGCAATCTATTGACTGAGCCACCTAGTGCCCTGGACAGGGGTTGTGGCACCTGGGAAAAAAAATAAGTGGTTTTTTGAGATGTAACTGATTGTGGCGAGTATAGTGTTGGGTTCATAGTTAGGTACTTAAGAAATACTTATTGGTTGGCTATTTGTAAAGGATCTGGCCAGGTGAGCAGCACCTAGAGGTAAAGAAGAAGAGTCCAGAATTTGGGGAGTCTGTATATCGGGGTAAGGAATGCATTTACATATAGCCCAGTGTGAAAAAAAGCAAAAAAAAAAAATCACGTGTCAGGAAGAGGCCTTACATTGAACAGTGGTGGCTCTCTCAGTTTTGTTTTTTTACAGCTGTCTTTCTGGACTATTAGCTTTGAGTTAATTGTACTGTGAGAATGAGAGACAATGTAGTCTGGAAATGAACTAGAATGGATGAAAGGATCTGTCTGCTTAAGACCTATCCCTTCTCCAAAACTCCAGACTTTAGACCCTTATTCCCAAGGAAGTAGAAATTGTCCTTTACTTACTCTTGCCTTAGAGAGAGGAGAGAGATAAACCCAGGCTGGAAGTCCATTTCTATCAGTGGAAGACAGGAAAAACAGACGTAAGGGGACTGGGAAGCTATAGGATGAAAAGAGGAGAAGGGCCGGGAGATGTTCCAAGGTACAGGTTTTACTTATATGGGGAGATAGTGTTATAGGGGGGTCGGGAAAATATAGTTTCCCAAATCATCCTTTTCCTTTAGAGTTGTCAGAAAAGCGGACATGACATGTGTGATTCTCATTCCAAAGCAGCTGAAAACCAAAAGCAAAGGCCGGATTGGGGGTGAGGAGGAGGTGCTGGGAAGTGAAGAGAACAAAGTAAGGAAGAGATTAATTTTCTCTCTGACTACAGTCTGGAGCGCCAGAGCCCCCCTATGGGCCAGTACCAAAGTCCATCTTGAAGCAAACCTCTCCTGAGAAAAATGAGCCTCTTCCCTTTATCCTTGTTCTTTGTTCTTCTCACTTGCTTTCCATCTCGGGTCACCTGTTTCTTCTCTGGCAGTCAAAGCAGGCAAATAGAAAGGAGTCTGGCTGTTTTGTTAGAGTAAAGATTGGCAGATGGCATGCCTCCTCTGGGTCTGAGGAAAGCTACAATCAGCTCCTTCACCCTTTAGTTAGGCCCGGCTCCACTGGGCTTTCTCAAAGCCACTGAGGTGTCCCACCCACACGACCTCACTGGTTTAACTTTCTGAAATTACTCAGTTGGACCACAAATGGAGCTGGCTGTGCCTTGTAATTTGTGTTGTCTTTGCTGACAGTCAGGAGTGACTCTCTCCCTTCCTGTGTCCCCAGGGTGGGCAAAGGGAGGGGGCCTCATGAAGGGGAGGGAAGGGTGGGCCAGGCTGGTGGATGTCTGAGGGAGCAGCCAGTTCAGCAGTGCCCTGGTTTTTGCCAAAGCTCTAATTTGGCTCTCGCTCCTCCCTGCACTGAATGGAGACCCTGACATGGATGGGTCTGGGGCAGCATTCTTCCTGGGATTATTCAACCTGATTCCTCTGTTTTAGAGGCATGGATCTCTGAAAGGTGGTGACAGGTAGTTTCTGGGACCCTGTGTGGTACCCTGCCAAAACAGACAGTTGTTGAGTATTTGTGCCACTTATCCCACCTCCTCATAGTACTTTACTATGAAGGAAGTAGTGATGACAGTTGATTCCAGCCACAAGTGCTAAGAGCCAGGGATAAGCTAGAGTAAAGAATTAAAGGGCCATCTGCTCCGTGAACAGAAATTTTGCAAATTCTTCCTTGTTATAGCCATTAGGAGAGGTCAGGACCTCCAGAAAGAGATGTAACAAGAATGATATCTTGGTCTGCTTGCCAGGAGACTATAGGCCTCTTCCTAAATGCTTAGTCCTGCTTTGGTGTGCCTGCTAAACCAGGAAGGGATGAAGGGTGGGGGAGCATACCCACTGCCTTAGTCTGAGAAAGAAGATTGGAGCTCATCTGCCTCTGGAAAAGCCTCTCAGCATCTTCTCTCTGAGAACCTTGACCTGGTAGAAGTGAGCAGCTCCTGTTTATTCCATGGTGGCATAAGCCACACACACACACACACACACACACACACACACACACACACACACACACACACACACACACACACACATATGTAGTCACTATATAGTCTCCTGTATGTAGTCATTGCCCATAGTTATAAGTAGATTATAATATAATAGTACCAAAAGGGTAGATTATAGTAGTACCAAATGCCATTTTCCCTCTCCTCCTTAGCTTACTTGCATGTAGCTTTTCTAGAAACATTGCCTGAGATACTAAGCTGAGATGAACAGTTGAAGATTCTTGCCTATAAGTTCTCCAAAACTATGACTGAACAACATACTTCTCTTCTTAATCTATAGCCCATGGAGCGAGAGACAATAGTGTGCCACCCAGATCTGGAGGATCTGTTCCAGGCCTGGCCAGCAGAGCTTCCTGATGAATTCTTTGAGATCACTGTGGATGATGTAAGGAGACGCTTGGCCCAGCTGAAAAGTGAACGGTGGG
The DNA here is from genome assembly GCA_011680675.1 of Gymnobelideus leadbeateri. Classification (NCBI taxonomy): domain Eukaryota; kingdom Metazoa; phylum Chordata; class Mammalia; order Diprotodontia; family Petauridae; genus Gymnobelideus; species Gymnobelideus leadbeateri. Next base: position 615,143 of record WOXC01007315.1, on the reverse strand, counting down.
TCTTCGGTTTTCCATCTGTCATCTGTCTTCTTTTCCCTTACCCTTCAATTTTTATATCCTGCCACATCTATCCTGTGTTAGAATCTAATGCTTATCCTTTTTGATACAAAAATCTGAGGTCTGCTCTTAGTGATACCTATTAGCATGTCCAGGGTCTGACTGGGGATAAGGACATGACACACAGAACCTAAGGAGAACCCAGGTCTTGCCTGAATATGCTTTACAGAACATGCTGACATTTTCCATGGATAATTATAACTTCTTTATGGGTAGGAGTAAGACTTCTGGGGTCAGGGCAAATAATGAACCTCAGAAATAACTCTAACTTGAGAATTCTTTGTGGAAAGAGTGAAATTTGAAACTACTTCTTCTGCTTTTTACCTCCTATATCCCTCTATTTTATCCCTACCTCAGGAAGCGCCTAGAAGAAGCACCATTGGTGACCAGATCTTTGCGAGAAGCTCAGATGAAAGAAAAATTAGAGCGCTATCCAAAGGTATATGAGGTTGGAACCTAATGGAATTCAGCCAGCCCTTTTCAGGATTAAACTTTGAATGGGATGGGGATCCTAGGATGTGATTCAACAGTAGTATGTGGCAAAAACCATAGAGGGATGGTAGGAATGGTGGTTTCTACTGTCTGCATTGCCCTGTTCTCTGCCAATGTCAGGAACAGAGTTTAGGAATGTTAGGAGACTGAGCTGATAGATTCTTCTTCTAGGTGACCGGGCTCAGGGCTTTGGGGATTGACTGGGTGCTATGCCTCTTGATAATCTGAGCTTGCTATTTTGGGGGGTGGGCTGTCTCTGTTAACCTAGATTGCACTGAGAATTCTGTTCCCTGACCGATACATCCTACAAGGCTTCTTTCGCCCAAATGAAACAGGTAGGACTATGCCTTAGGCTATTGAATCTTTTAATAGTACTGTGAGGGATTGTGGGACTTCTCCCTCCCATCCCTTGATTTCCTCAAACTAGGTTGGTTTGTCCAGTGGGACCTGATGAGAAAAGGGCTACCTAGACAGTAGAGCTAATAGAACAGGTACAGAAGGGTCTGACCTTCATAAGAAGAATAAGAGTAAGAGTGGCCCATGGATGATCCAGGTGCCTTCTTATTTGAGGGAAGATGGGTTGACTCAACCCATAGTTTCTTTGGCCTTGTCTGAGTGGGCAGTAATAAAGCTTGAACAATCTCAAGTATCTTTTTCCTTTATACTCTTAATTTCAATCCCTTCTCTGTACCCTCGGTATCTTCTGCATTGCCTGAGTGTTTGGACCCAGGGCAGGAGTGTAGGGTGGGAGTGGGCTGATTCAAAGGTGGGTTGAAACCCCAGGCTACCTACCCCTTTGAACCCAACACCTGTGTCTCAGGTCATGGCTGGGACCACACAGTTCTGTCAGAGGGAGCTAGAACCCATAAATACCTAAGACAAAAGGTAACAACAAGCAAAATTCTTCAATTAAATCCCCAGAATAATGGCATTAAAACTGGTTGGATCCGCTTTACAGAAGATAGGATGAAAATATAAAGTAGTTTAGGAGGGAGAGCACTAAGTTACAACATGATCTACCTTCATGTAAAAAGTGACACTTGAGGGGTGGCTAGGTGGTGCAGTGAGTAAGAGTGCCGGCCCGGGGTCGGGAGGACCCAGGACTGGTTCCTGCCTCAGAAAATGAGCCCCCACACATAAATGACTGACTGTGTAAAGAGCAAGTGACTTAACCCCGACTGCTTAAAACAAGTGGCACTTGAGGGGTGTCTTAGAAGAAGAGAGGACTTCTTTGGAGGGAGAGCTAATTGGGGAGTGAATCCCGGGCCTGGGAAAACCACAGGCACAGGTGATGGGGTGCTGTGGGAGAGACAGAGAGAAGTCACATTAGCTGGTTCTCAGTGTAGACGAGGGGAAGTAGTGAATGGTGAGGTTGGAAAGACAAGTTGGGATCTAGCCCAGTTAGGAGGCCATTGGAATAATCCAGGTGAGAAAGGATGAAGGCCTGAACTAGAGTGGCGGGGTGTGATACGTAACAGTTGTTGAATGTAGGAGCTGTTGTAGAGGTAGAAAGAGCAAGATCTGGCAACTGACTGAGGATATGGAGTATAGACTAGAGGAGGAGTGTAGTGCTGAGATTACAGACCTGGGAGCCTGGAAGAAGAGAGGTCTCTCTGGAGGAAAAGATGATGAGTTTTTTGTGGACACGTTGAGTTTGAGATTTCTGCATAGAGATGATTAAATACGTGAGAGTTGATGAAGTCTCAAAACAATATTGAGAGAAGGGGATCCAAGATTCTTGGGAAATACCCACAGTTAAGTAGTACGATGTGGATAAGCTGTCAGAGGCATACTGAGGAGTTAGCTAGACAGGAGGAAATCCAGGAGAAAGATTTATCATAAAAACTCAGAGAAGAGAGTAGATTGAGGAGAGAGAGGATGGTGCAGCAGATGAGTTGGGAAAAAACTGAGAACTGAGAAAAGAAACTTAGATTTAGCAACTAAGAGATCATTGATAACTTTGGCAAGAGCAACTTCAGTTATGATGAAGTTGGAAGCCAGACTGCGAAGGATGGAGAAGTCAGTGAGAGTGGAAGAAGTGGATATATAGAGTGTAGAAAGATTTTTCTAATCTTTTGACTGAAAAGGGGAGAAAAGAGTATAATAGTTTAAGAGGATGGTAGGGTTTGATGAAGGTTTTTTAATGATGCAGAAGACTTAGGTATGTTGGAAAGGCAAGAAAGAGACAGAGGAGGAGAGAAAAAAAAGTGGGGGGAGGAGGAGGAACAGATGAAAAAGAGAATTTAGAATATGTTCTGAAGTATTGGGGAATCAAGTGTTTGTGTTGACAAGGAGAGGGTCACCTCATTGTCAGAGAGGAAATGAAAGGAGGGAGTAGGGGATGGTATCAAAGATTGTCAAGGTACTGTACAGATAGGGTATATTAACACTTTTTTCAGCATACCTATCTAGTTTCACCTTCCTATCACCTAGCTATGTACTCCTGGACTAAGTATTACAGAGGTCTAACCCTACACTAGAGTCTTATTTTAGTCAAGGAGGAGGCTAGAGACCTGTGCAAGCCAAATATTTGCAAATTCAGTATTTACTTAGACTTAGCCGTGGGGATGCTTCAAGGCAGCAGGAGGAGAGGGGAAATAGAACAGAGAGCAGATGAAGAGAACTCAGGGCTATAGATTGCAAACAGGATAGAGAAAAAAAGACTGTTTATGTTTATGCTGAAGACACAATTTGGGATTCCCTCCTACTCCAAGTGTTACCACCTCTGCATATAGAGCCCCTGACATTTTGGTGGTAAGGGAGCCCCTGCTGGTTAACTGCCACTTCCCTGCACTCCAAGGATGAGTACACTCAAATCATATGAGATGAATAGGGTTCAGTTTCTTATTGCTGATGCTTGGATTAAATGCAGAGAATGAAGATGTCATTGCCACTGTGGAACAGAAAGGATTATCAGAACTGCCCATTTTGCAACATGGTGATTTACTGATAGACATCTCAGAGTTCATTTCTGAATTCTGCAGGCTAAGACTTTTGTAAGGCTGATGGAGGGTCTAGGAAAAAATGTCTTTTAAGAGTTACCACTGGCACTTTGCCACTTCTTAGATTCCCATCCTAAAGGGAAATGGGGATGTCAGGGACCCCAGATGTTAAAATGTTTTTCTGGTTCTTTGTAGCTAAGTCATAGAGTCCAGGTTCTGTCCTGCTAAAGTACTGATGTATCTTCGCCTTTTAATCCTTTTTTTCATTTTGTCTAACAGTAGGAGATTTGCGAGACTTTGTGAGAAGTCACCTGGGAAATCCTGCATTGTCCTTTTACCTGTGTAAGTTCTTTCTTGGTTTCCCCCTCCTGCCTTTTCTGAAAGCCCTGTCAGTTCCTGAGATAATGGTGGAGAAGCTGCCCCATGTAGTAATTTTCCTTTCCCAAATCTTCTGTTGATTGGGGGAGTCACTAACTAAGGGAGGGCAGGGACTACAGTTTGTATGACTGAGTCATATCTAAATCAGGGATTTATTCTGAACCTGCCTTCCTTCCTCCATACACAAGATAGGATGCTGCCACCCAATGGTTTGGGTGATATCAGTAATTCTTCCTTTCCACTTTATATCTTGATCAACTTCTTTGTTTTGGGAGGTAGAAAGAGTGAAAGGAGAGATTATTCTTAACCTAACCAACTTTTTCCCTCCACAGTCCTTGCCCCTCCAAAAACCATCCTGAGTGACGACACGCTGACCCTTTTCCAGGTACTAGGGCTGTTCCCCAACTTGGGTGTTGGTTGATAGTGGGTTCTGTTCCATGGTGTGCCAGATAGGATCCTAGCTCAATTAAAGGCTGAAAAAGGGAATGTCCCATGTGTGCTTTGGGAAGGGTATCAGATGCATCAGATGATGACACAGTCAGTTGGATTGACTTTCCACTGTGGTCATGGGGCTAGTTCCATGTTCTTCTGTCTATTCCTTTTGAGTACAGACCCTAGCCTTTGGTTTCTTGCAAGAGTTTGGCCATTGGGCTACAGTCTTTCTGCTGGGTTAGGGAGGTCTGCTATGGGGTGAGGCCCCAAGTACTTGGAAAGAAAGTTAATGGCAGCTTGTTTGCCAAGCATATAATAAAGCCTTTTAGAGGCAGATTGCATTAAGAAGGGATTGGGCGCACTCTGAAGTTGTTTAGAATGGAGCTTTGTAAAATTCTCCACTTCCTGCCTGGGCCCCACTAAAGGGGATGAGCTTGTAGCTGTTGTCCAGTCCCAGGAGCTAGGGCAGACTGATGTTCCTGGGTCCCTAGACTGAGTCAGAAAAACTGATCCTAGGTTTTTACTTGAGCTGATAACTTACTTTCTATCCTTTACCTCATGGGATTCAGCTTACCCTGAACATTGAACACCTGGCATTGGGATTCTCTTGCTTGACTACGGTTTACCTGATTGGCAAGACACTGCCCCATCCACTGTCCCTTGTGCCTGCCCCTGGAGTCCACTTGAATGGAGGTGTTGCTGTCAGCCCTTCTTTCAGGAAGATTAGGGCTGGGCAGGGTATCCAAGCCCACCCTTGTCAGAAATGTTTAGTAGTTCATCCTAACTAATATTACTATTTTCATTCCTTTCTCTTCTTAACTGTGGCCCCTTACAGACCATTGAGTGTAAGAAGCAGCTGGATCCAGATCCTACTGGGGACTGGCACCCTGAGCTACAGAGGAATGGAATGTTTCTAACCCATTTGCTTCCCACCCCACTCCCCCTTGCTCCACACCCCCAGAAGAGTTTCCTCATGTAGTCCCCCAGCATAGCTGCCTTAATGGTTTCCTCTTCAAAGCCACTTCAGATATTTTAATTAATAACAGCTATTAGCCCCTTTCAAATAACAGACAATAGCTTCATGGGCCTTTGAAACAGGAGGTACCCAAATTTGAAGTGGGGGTGATTTATGAATGGGGAGGCTTCTTCCTTTTTTCATCTGTCTTTTGAAGCATTACCATTATGGGGAAATGGGTGCTGCGCTGAGTGGGAAGGAAAGAGAAAAATCATAAAGCTAAGAGATAAGAAACAAAATCAGGATATATCAATGGAAAGGGGGTGAATGGAAATGACCTTGGAATGAAGGGGGAAGGGATGGGTAAATATTGAAGGAGGTTAGGCTAGGACAGCTAGGTGGTACATTGGGTAGAGCTCTGGACCTGGAGTCAGGAAGACTCCTCTTTGTGTGTTCAAATTCAGCCCCACATACTTACTAGCTGTGTGACTCTGGGCAAGTCACTTAACCCTGTTTGCATTAGTTTCTTATCTGTAAAATGAGCTGGAGGAGAAAAGGAAAAACCATTTGAGTATCCTTGCCAAGAAAACCCCAGATGGGGTCACAGAGAGTCGGACATCACTGAAAAACAACTCAAGAAAAGTGACCCAAGATCTATAGTAGGGAAGGGCCCACACCAGCTCTGTTTCTCTTTTAAAACTTGTTTTATTACCATATTTCCTTCCTTCCTTATGTGTTCATAAGTTGAGCCTCCCTCTATAGATCCAGAAAACTGTTTCTCTCCTAACTTTTCTCATTTTCCTCTTTTTCACTGGGCTTCTCCCCCTAACCCCTCTGCTTGGCAGCTAGCTTGTTGATAAACATTTAATTTGGAAGATGCATCATTGTAGAGTGTGGGCTAGAGCGCTGGGCCCCATGACCCATATGCTTCCAATTAGGAGGCCCCAGACTTGTGGAGCCCATGGGGCACTGACTTACTCTTCCATCACCCCATCCCACCTGGAGAAGCCTGATTCCAGGTGACATTTTGCTCCCTGCTACCAGCAGCCATCTCCTTTCATCTGTCAGCTTTGCCCCCAGTCGTCAGAGGGGGCCAGCCAGACCCGGCCCCACTTCTACCGGGAGTGGTGTTCCTTCCTGCCAGAGATCATAGTGCTGGCAGTGACTGAAGGGAGGCCTTTCTCCTCCTGGCGAGCGGCAGGCAAGGAAGCTGAAGGGGCTTTCATGTCCCTGGCAAGTCTGTTGTTGTTGGCTGGTCTCCCCCCTTGGTGGCTGGTCCTGATTGAGAGGCGGCTGCTGAATGCTCCAGGAAACTGACAGTTGCCTTGGGGGAAGCCAAAACTTGTAGGGGTTTGGGTTGTACGATTTGGAGTGTTAAAGTTTGCTGGGGGGAGGGATGGGCTGTCATCAGGGGGAATGGGGAAGGCGAGTGGATGACAGGGAGGTTTGTAGCAATCCTCACTCCCCCCACAACTGTACACATGCACATGTACACATATTCTTTTGTCTTTTAGCCTTTTGCCTAGAACCTGAGACACCTAAAGTATTGGCACAGTCTCTCTAAGGCTCTCCCTCATCTCATGCCTTCTCCACCCATACAGCCTCTCCTGTGACACCTGACATCTAAAACAATTGTTCTCCCTTGTGGGACTCTGGATGCCTTTCCTTTAGGAAGAGAAACTGAGGCCTGGAATGGGGGAAAGGTTTCCTCCCAACCTTCTGTCTCCCAGCCCCAGGATCTCATCATTGGATTGTGCTTCAGTGGAGGGCAGGGGAGCAGCTAGTCAGTCTCTGATCGAGGCTTTAAACAGGGGTAATGTGGGGAATTCTATTTCTTTTCCCCCTTGTGCCTAAACTATTGCTTCCCATAATCTGAATCGTAGAGGAATACCCCTAGGAAAGTACAGGCTTCTGCATTGTCCCTCCTGCCCCCTTCCTTAATCCCACAGCTAGCCCTCTCTCCTCTTCAGCTGTTTAGCCGTTGCAGGTACCTCTGGCTACTTTGCCTCCCCACCACTGCTAAGGTTTTTCTTCCTTGCCTATACTTACTAAGATTTTTGGTTTCTTCCTGCTCTTGAAATCTGCTTTGAGCTCTTGATGAGTCTTTTCCCCTTTGTCCTACACCTGGCAGCATTTTTAAGGGTCATAGAGATTCTACAAATGAACAGACTTCTCAGGCTGCTCCAGCACTCCATGACTTAAGTAGCTCTCCTGAGTGGAATGGTGTTTCAGTGCATGTGGGATGATGGAAAGACTTCAGGGTCACTCAGCTGGAAGCCAGGATTCGGGACTTCTTTGTAGACACCAGCAGAAGAGTATGCTTTAGCTGCTCACTCTCAAGCCAAGAAGAGTTGTTTCCAGCTCTAATCTCCATAGAAGCCTAATATAGGCATATTGTATCAATAAATATTTTATGCCATGAAACAAAAAGGAATAGACCTAAATTGGAGCAAGAGGAATTTAGGTTAGCCCCAGTGAGAACTTCCTGGCCCAGGTTGTTTGTCTTTAAGAATGGATGAATAAAGATGTTTCTGAGATATCTTTCGGGATTCTTGTAGCCCACAGTTTATTCTTTTCAAATGAGCTTAAGACACATAAAGTTCAGAATAGCATGCAGAGAGCTGGACTAGGTAGTATTTGAAGATGACTAAAGGAATTTGGGGGTTCTTGGTTAAAGAACAGGACTGGGAGAGAGAGTGGAAAAAGTTGTTTGTTTTTTTTTTAAGTTGGGGCTTAACTAATATGCTCTTGAATAGGGTCAAGGCCTTTCTTTTCTTCCTTGTAATCGAACTGCTTATTCTTCCACATCCCTTCTTAGCATTCTTCCTCCCAGCCCTCCAGAGCCTTTCTGAGTGTTAACTTTTTAAACAGAAGATACCATCTTTCCAGTTTTCTATAGAAGTTAACTCCTCTGGGGAATCTCAGTCCTTTACTTTCTAATCTACACCTAGTTTTTCTGTGTGTCAGTCTGTCTCTCTCCCCAGAACTGAGCACCTGGGAAAGATCTGTAGAAAAGGAAGGAGACAGGATACAGAGGCCCAGTCCTGATTTCCAGAGCTTTCTTGGTGGTTTCTCCTTTTTTGCTTCCTGGTGTTTGGGAATCACTTTCTGGAGGACTCAAGTGGAAAGCCGTAGACTTGGGAACAGTTAGATTTTGAATGGCATATTTGTATAATCCATTGCACCAGACCAGAGTGTCAGTTTGAAACACGTATTTGTGCACGCACACACATGCGTGCATTTTCCTTTGTGTTTTTTTTCACATCTCTTGAGGTCAGGTGGAATTCATGAAACCCCAAAGAACCTGTGCTTTGATGTCCAATGTAATGATAATAACTCTGTGTGTAGTTCAGGAGTCTTTCATCCATGGATCTCAAAGCACCTTCCTAACTAATTAATTATGCCTCCCCTCTCACATGCCTTGAGGGAGTTTCCTGTTTCCACAGAATGTATGTATGATTCCTCTGCCTCCTTTTACAATTTAAAAAGCAAAGGGAGGTGTTTGAGAGCCAACAAAAGAGCTGTAATAGATGTTGGCCCAGGACTGTCCTTCTGTGAGACCAGACACTTATTTGGGCTATTCATTCTTCTGTCCCAGGAGCCTCCCTACTGTCTGCCTTGCTGCTTTCCTCAGACATTTGCTTTCTACAAAGAGCCAAAGAAAGAAGTTGTGTTCCCAGCTTAGACTAGGGTTTGAGCCCAGTTGGAAACCTTTGGACAAACCTGGCACCCCTGGGAGCAGCCACCCAGGCCTAGCAGGGAGGCAGGGGTGGGGTGGGGTGGTGCTCAGTCATTGACATCTGGCACAACAGTGGTTGCCTCCCCAGACTCAGCTGGCTCAGCTCCAGAGGAAGGAGTTTAACAGTCAACCAACCTAGGAATGAGGGAAAGGGAAAATCCTTCAGAAAAACAGTTGCCAGCTTTCCTTAATGTCACTGTCATTCCCTGAACTTGGAGTTCCTAGTGTAACTGCCAACCACATCAACCAAGCCTGTTCAAGACAAATCTGTTTAGCGGAGGCTTCTGTTCTTTCTTGAATGATTCCAAACTCTTTTATTATCCTTGCTCATAGAATAGTTTGGTCTATGGGTAACCTAAAAAATAATTTTTATTGTACTTAGGAATTTGTTGTATGAAATTATTTCTCTTGACATGTAGTTTTCTAGTTATCTTTGGCTTAGGTAAAATGCTGGATGAAGCAAGGGCTCTGTTTCAGCTGAACCACTATGGAGTTCAAATTTATCTTTTCCACAGTGACTTTAAAGGAAATTGCTTCTTGCAAAATTTGGCACATGGTAGCTGATATACTTTCAGTTAAACAAATATAACTTGGTATAGGTTACAGAATTTTTTGCAGATGATTGAACTGAATGAAATCTACAAAATTAATTTGAATGCCCTGAATAGACTCTGGTAGGTGTTGGTAATCCATGACCCTTCTAGATGAGAGAAATGTTATCCTGAGTGTTAAAAATTAGCTTTTATGCATCCAGATATGTACAGCTGAGAGATAACTATACTTCTACCCGAGTTTGATTATGGGAGAAACAGGATTGTTCTTGGAAGACCCTTATTATCATCCATAGGATTGTCCTTTCTCTCCTTAAATCTCCTTCTTTCCCCAATTCTTTAGGGAGGTTTGGAAAGGCCTTAGGAATATGTGACTTAATGCCAACTATATGTGATTTAAGTCTTTGGAAACTTTGCTGGAAGAGGCAAAAGGGAAGGGAGGTAGAGAATGATTTCCCTTGAAAGGAAGATTGGGGATATTTAGATGATTGCTCCTTCTCAGGAATGTTGGCTAGATCTTCATCCATGTCACAACACTAACTATGAGTGTTTCCTGTTTCTTGTTCTGGACCCTTCTCAAGGAAGGATGGTTCCAGCAGGTTAGTAGATCCTTGTTGGAGGATCCCTGGGAGATGTATGGGTACAGTCATCTCTTGGCTGATGATTCCCAGATCTAAATGGCCAGCTCTAGTCTTTCCCTGTATCTCCAGTTCTATGTCATCCAGTCTTTAGGTCATTTCAAATTGGACATTGCCTAGGTATCTCAAATGTAATATACCCAGAATAGAACTCAACACCCACTCCAATTCCAAGCTTCCCTAATTGCTTTTGAGTAGGCCTGCATAGCATAAAAGCTGGCTCGCAGGCCTGTTTTATATCTTCTACATTTTTTGCCAGCTTCCTGAAATCCGTTGGTGGGCCACAAGCAGCGCTGAATGCTGTGCAGGCCTGTTTTAGAGGGCGCCACTATCCTCCCAGTGTCCTGGGGTCACAGCTTCATTGTCATCCTTGAAGCCTTATTCTCACTCATGCCATATATCTAGTTATGATTTTTGCCTCCACAATGTCTCTTGTATATGTCCTTTTCTCTACTCACACCTCCTCATCTCCTTGCACCTGGACTAGCATAATAGCTTTCTAATTGATCTTCTGGCCTCTTAAGTCTCTTCCCTCTCCAATTCATCCTCCACAAAGATGCCCAAGTGCTTTTCCTAAATTGTAGCTCACATGACTGCCCTCCATGCCCTCTAGGGTCTAGCAGTAGTGACCTACTTACTGTTCCTTGAACACATTTCCCATCTTGGTGCCTCCAACCTGTCTTACCCTAATTCTTGGAATGCTCTCCCTCCTCACTTTCACCTCCTAGAATCACTGGGTTTCTTCAAGACTCAACCCAAAGGCCACCTTATGTAGGAGACCTTTCCTGGCCCCCTTCCTCTGCTAGTTCCTTTCTCTTTAAAGCAGGGGTTTTTAACCTTTGTCCCTCTGACAGTCTGGGGAAGCCTGTGGACCTCTTCTCATAATGTTTTTAAATATGTAAAATAAAATACATAAGAGTTACAAAGGAAACCAGCTACAATGAAATAGTTATCAAAATTTGAAACAAGAACAGTTCACGGATCCTATTCTCCCAGCTAAGAACCCCTGCTCTAAAGTTACCTTTTATCTACTCTGTATATATCTTATACAACCCTATTTATATACATGTTATCCTCCTGTTGAAATGAAAATGAAAAAGTTCTTGTCAGGTGAGGGACTATTTTTGCTTTTATTTGTATCCCTAGCTCTCAGAACAATGCCTGACACATAGTAAAAGCTTAATAAATTCCTGTTGATTGATTCTCCAATGTCCTGAGAGAAATAATAAAATATTTTCTGGGCATCAGAAACACTTCAGAAGAATCCAGGAGAGCTAATGAGTCAAAGTGCTAGTTGAGAGAAATTGAATTCTCTGTTCCATATGTGGGAACCATTTTTTAGACCATGCACTTCCTCCAGAGTGCATTAATTTGCTTACTCCTTTTATGCTTAGTAGTCTGGTTTTCAGGATCTGAAATGAGACTGTTCTGTCCTTAACTTTCTCAGTGGTTTTTTCATCCCCTGCAAATAGTAGGGATTTGTTGGGTCTCATATGTGGCTTTAGCTTAAATTCTGAGCCCTTTGAGCAAAAGTTTTGTGAAGGACCCTGAGGGCATGTAACCTTTGCTCCTTCACCTAGCCTTCCTTACATAATCTCATTTGTCACCTATATTTCATAGAGGTCCTTTATGACTCTTCTGTCCATGTGTGAGAATGGACTTTAAGAATAATCTACTCTTGGGGCGGCTAGGTGGTGCAGTGAGTAAGAGCGCCGGCCTCGGAGTTGGGATGACCCGAGATCAAATCCGGCCTCAGAAAATGAGCACCCAGGCATAAATAATGACTAGCCGTGTAACCTTGAGCAAGTTACTTAACCCCAATTGCTTTAAAAAAAAAAAAAAAAAGAATAATCTACTCTTGTTCCTTCTCTCCCCTTTCTCCCCTACTCCCTTTCCCAGTTTATACTGCATTAAAAATCATGATCCCTAGGTTCCACTCCCAGCTCCATCACTATGGTAATGAATTCTGTCTTTATGAGTTGTATGACCTAGGAAAGTCATTTAACTTTTCAACTCTTGAGATTCTGTGATACTGTTATACTTTTCTGAGCCTCACTTTTTTCATCTGTAAAATTGTGATACTTGCATTACTTGTCTAGTTGCAAGGAAAGTGTTTTGTAGACCTTATAGAGCTATGTAAATGTGAGTTATTATCCTGGACCTAGAGGAAAGGAGCTCTTTGAAAATGCATTGGGGTCTGGTGATATGATATGATATGATATGATATGATATGATATGATATGATATGATATGATATGATATGATATGATACATGGAGGTTGTTTGGGTTTTGTGTGGAGATCTCTGTGGTATCAAAACAAAATATCACATTTTAAAAAATTCATCTGTAAACTATAGCCTATGGTTTTGAGGCTCCAGAGTGAGGCCTTGCAGCCAGGGAAGCATCACAGCCAAAGTTTTGCACAGAAGCAGGAATCCCAGCTGAGAGCTGGTGAGGAAGGGAGAGGTTGGTAGAATGGCAGGACGGTTGCTTAGTGGCAGAGAAATTCTGACCTGTTTGGGGGATGGGGAGTGATAAAGGGGATTGCCTAAGGGCTGCAGATCTATTTGGTGAGTGAGTTACTGTGGCCTTTGTGATGGCTTGTCTGTTATGTTCATTTTTCCTCTGACTTGTAAAGCCTTTCACAGGTTGGTCTCAGCCTGCCTTTCCAGCCTCATTATATTCCACACTCCTGGTGGAACAAAACAATCTATACTCCTAGAATGCCAGAATCTGTCAGAGACAATTGATTAATACACAAACGTTTCTGGTTGGAGAGAGGTTCAGACAGGCAGAATTTCCCTCTGCTAATTAGAATACCCTCTCTGAACCATGAAGCTTCCAAGCCAGGCTTTATAGGGGAACGGTGAATTCAAGCACTTCAACTGCCTCAGTCTCAATTTCCTTGTCTGTTCAAAGGAAATAACAGCTCCTGTCTCACAGTTATAAGCATCAAATAAAGTATATAAATAAGATGCTCTGGAAATCTAAATACAGTGTAAATCGTATTCCACCTAAAAGTAAAACAAAGATACATAGTTTAAGTTTGGGGTTTTTTATTTAGTAAATAGAACAATAGAATTGTTTATGAATAGCAATGTTATGCTGCTATACCTTTGAAGAAAATATCTTTCCCAAACCAATTTATACATTTTCTCTTTCAGTCTTCTCCAGAATAAATAAAAGGATACCTCTCTTAATTGTATAAACAAAAAAAGTTCTCATATTCCCAATATTTGATTGTTTCTCAATTAACTCTGATGATCTAGTTGGGGGAATTAAGATCCCTTCCCAAAACTGATCGACTCATTAGGTCTTGGGACACCAAGTATTTTAGACCAGGATATCATCCTAATGTTATATCTTAATGTTTTGTAACACCATTGAGGCCTCAGTGCTGTATACTTCCCCATCCTCTTCCCACACTCTACAGCTCAACCAAACTGGCGTCCTTTGCTGAACCTCATAAATGCTGGCCCATCTATCATTTCTCAGCCTTGGCACCACTTGTCCCTAATGTCTGGGATGCCCTCTTTCCTCTTTTCTGCCTCTGAGAATCTTTCCTCAAGATTTAGCTTAAGCTCCACCTTTTCTACATGAAACCCTTTTCTGATTCATTCATTAATGCTTGTTGGTTGAATGGTTTCTCTCAGTTGGATTTTTTAATCAATTTCAGTCAACAAACATTTAAGTGTCCATGGGTACAAAGCACTGTGCTGTGTGATAGGGATACAAAAACCAGAGTCATACTTGCCTTCTCAAGAGGAGTACAACATACAACAGATTTATAGATAAGTAATTACTAATGAGAGGATATTGCTATAACAAAAGATCATGTGTAGTCAGTGGATCCCAGCTGATCCTTAAAGGAATCTAGAGAACTCAGGAGGCAAGAGGAAAGAGATCATTTCAAGTATTTGGCAGGAAGGGGGGTGGCTTGGGGAGGGAAACTGGGGATTTCAGCCTTCACAAAGGGCAGGAGATGAAATGATGTGTATGGGGAAAGCAAATGGGATAATTTGGTAATTTGTATGAGGATCAAGAATATGAAATGTCTGGAAAGATAGGCATGCCCCCAGTTATGAAGGGCTTTAAATGACAGAGGCGTTAGGGAGCCACTGAAGCTTCTTGACCAAGGCAGGAACATTTTCAGACCTGTGCCTTTAGGGGTATTGGTTTTTATAGCTGTGTGGTGGATGTATAGGAGTGGGGAGAGACTTGAGGCAGGAAAACCTAAAGGATGCTACAGCCCCAGTTGATAAGTGATATCTTGAATTAGGGTGTTAGCCAGGTGAGTGGAGGAAAGGGGATGGCTTTAAAAGAGATTGTAAAGGTAGAATTGCCAAGACTAGGCAACTTACTGGCTTTGAATATTGGTGGGGAGGAGGGATGGGAAGGAGAACAAGTGTTGAGGTTGACTTAGTAGTGATTGTTCACTTAATAGAGGTTGGAAGGGTTGTAGTAACCTCAACAGAAATAGAGAAATGTAGAGAAAGGGAAAGATAACCAGTCTTCTTTTATTGTGCTATTAAGGGACGAATAAGCCTTATTCTCTACCATTTTATAGATAAGAGAAAATGAGAAGAGAGGAGTGACTTGGGGCCTGGTGATGGCAGGGAAGATTGTGGCCTTTATCTACCACTCGACTTTTATTTCATTGCTACCTTGCATGAATTGCAGAGAAAAGCTCGTAAGGAGTCATATTCTTAGCCTGGGGGAGGGATGCACAGAGACAAATTTACCTGCTTTATTGTGTTCATCTATAAGCTTGTTGATAGATTGCCTCTGAAGAGTTAGGGAGTAGAGAAATGTGATTGGTAAGGAAGTCCTGGCATTAACACTGCATCCACTACAAAGGGTGTGTGTGTCTGTGCACGCACACGTACAACACATATGACACATGTAGGATAGTGTGAAGCTTAAGGAAATCCAGTGATGACACTAGGGCTCACCAGTAGGGTGATCACTCTTTGCTTTTGGTCCCTGAGGAGATGCCAAAGAAGAATCGCCCTTGCTTTTCCTTTTTGCTGTGCCCAGTAATAGGACTGTCTCTCCTGAGATCGAGGACCTCTAGACTAGAAGGAGAGCACTAATTGAGGGCGGGGGGAAGACTAGAGGACCATGGTCACAGCCACATACTTAAAGATTGAATGGAAACAGTTGGTCACTTGCTGTGCTTCCATATCAGCAATAATAACAACTGAAATTTATAAAGTGCTTTTGTTGATTCTCACAGACACCTTGAAGTGGGTATTCTAGGTATTCTCCCTATTTTAGAGATGAGAAAATTGAGGCTTCACTGACTTAAATAATATTTATCATGGTCACAATTTCAAAGATAGGCTAAGTTGCAGATTCCAGGTCCAGAATGTTTTCCTCTCTCCCTTCCAGCCTCTGCCCTCCCTCTGTACCAGGCACCTTAATGATAACCAGATTCAAAAACAAGGCTAGTGACATCGTAGGACTACCTGGGGCCAGGAGAAAGTCTGCCTGTTCCTAGGGCTTGGAATTCTGTCAAGCTCTGATAACAACTTAAAAGGAAAACATCTCTTTGAATTCCAAGGGATGAGCAGACAGGGCTGTTGTCCCTGGCTCATCTCTAAGCAGTTGACTGTGAGGAAGGGAAGCAGGTAATTGGGTATTGCCCCCTCCCTCTTCCCCCAGTGTCCTTGATAGTCCACAGGGTCACCAGATGAAAAAGGTTCTTGAACAATGAGATAGTGATACTCGAGACTGGTAAAGGTTGCTGCAGTAGGCAGCCGGCCTGCAGTGTATGAGCATTGGATTTGGAGTCCAAGGATCTGGGTTTGAATCTTGCCTCTTGGGTAAGTTACCTTTTCAGTTTTCTCATTGCTTCCTGTTCTAAACTAAAGTCCATTATTCCATGTCACTTTTTCATTCCCCAAGAGGGAGGAAAGGCCTCCTTTCCATAGCTCAGAAAGCAAAACCACAGGCAAGGCGTGGTCATGGCCCCGATGGCACTTGGGCCATTGAGGCTTCCAAACTCTCTGCTCTCACTAGCTCAGATTTCTCCTTTTGCTCACAAGTCTTAGATGTTTGGGGCCTCCTAATTGGGCAGACTAGCTGCCCCAAAGCCCTGCACCCCAGGCTGCTCTCAGATCCTGGATCTTCCCAATTGGATTTTCAAAGGGCTTGCTCTTTTTTTGTATAAGCAGGGTGGTAGCTTAGATTTCAGCATTCATGTGCCTAACTCTTTGAAGCCCTCATTTTCGAATTAATCTTTTAATGTGCCCTCCCCCTTTTCTCCAGTGGACTGTTGGCACTCTAAAGCTGCTCACAGCCTCTAATGGAAAGAATGTTTTCTGTCCCAGCAGCTGCACATTACCCCTATGGACAGCTGATTAAAAAGCCACCTCTGACTGATCTTAGAACTTCCGACTCTCTCTTCAGCCCTGTAACACTCTGGGCAAACATTCGGCCTAATAGATTGGTCATTGGTCTCTTTCTTCTCCCCCCCAGCCCTCACCTCTTCCCCCCAAGAGAAAGTGCCCCAAGCTTAGGTGGCAGGGGTTATGAAGGAGAAATTTGAAAGAGGAAGGGTGATTATCCTGTAGGGGTGGGGGGAAGGGAAGAGTCAGTGAAGGAGGTAGAATTGGAGCAGGAATTAGAAGGAGGGCCAGGGCAGGCTGGGGCAGGCTGTTTATGGTGTCTGCAGCTCAAACGACTAAGGGTTGGGGGTGGAGTGGCAGTGGCAGTGATCTCTAGAAGGGCTTCTTCACTACAGGCTTGACTTCAGGACCATCATCTCAACCTTGCTGTTTCTTCCAGGGAAGTCTTAGGTCTAAAAGGCACAGGAGAAAGCCAGACTTGTTTTTATTAGCTTCTACTTTTGTGTACTCAGCATGTAACCAGATATTATATGTATTTCAGTAATTGGATGTAGTCTTTTCCCTTTGAGAACTTATTGTTGGTATAAATACGATGAAGAATAGGTGATTTCACTAAGAATACTTAGGAGTACATACAGGAGTCATTTAAAGTCCAAAACAGGGCCTAGAGGACTATCTCCTACAGATTCAACACTCCTTTCTCTCCCCAGAAAAACATGCTACCCCTCCCTGCCACAAGTCTAGGCAACTCTGGGCAAGGCTAGCTCATCCTTCATAAAGATTTAGTTAGCACATGCAAAGCCCTGTGCTAGGAAATAGAAATAGAGGAAGATAGTTCTTGCCCTCACGATGCTTTACAGAGGGAGCGGCTAAGTGGCGCAGTGAGTAGAGCACCAGCCCTGGAATCAGGAGGACCTGAATTCAAATTCGGCCTCAGACACTTGATACACTTACTAGCCCTGTGACTTTGGGCAAATCACATAACCCCAATTGCCCTCCAAAAAAAAAAATTAAAAAATAAAAAAGATGCATTACAGACTACTTGGTCGTGGACGTAAAATGTCTAGGAAACTGAATCCACAGCAGCATAGCCTCCGTGGGCATTCCATCATGTCCCCACCTCTCTCATGCTAAGGAAGCCAACTTTGCCAGAACAAGACTTAAGACCTGGCATTTCACAAGAGAGACTTTCTTTTGCTAATTCCAGGAAATGCTCCCCTCTCTTGGGGATGGGAATCTGATATCTCTCTTTTGTAACTATTAAGGCTTTTGTTTACCAGAGAGGAAATCTCCTGTCACTTTGGGGATCCAAAGAGCAGCCCTGCTGCAACCAGAGGGGGCTTTACCCATATAGGCAAGTGTTGCTGTAGGCGAAGCTTCACTGTACATCAAAACAATACTAAGCAGGTACTTGATGTTTGTTAGGTACTAGAGAGGGTAGAAAGCTAGCATTAGAGATTCCAGCGATCTAGTGGAGGGCTACAGCACAGACACCAGTCACTGTGTAGTGTTTTAAGTGCATAAAGGAGGTTCAAACCCAGTGTTATGTGAAATGTGAAAGCTATGTGAAGGGTGGTTATTGACTGGGAGGCTTTCTGGAAGAAGTGGCTCTGAGCCATTCCAGGCATTTAGGAAGCAGCCTGAGCAAGAGAATGAAGGGGATGAGAGCAGTATGATGTGTCAAGTCATTTAGAGTCCTGCTGCGATTGAAGGCTGAAAAGTTAGGGTGATGCCAGCTCGTGAGGCCTTTGAGTCTAGAGCAAGCAGTTAGCAGCTGACTGGGATTCCAGCTGCTAGTACGGAGGCTGCCTATATTGGGCCTTGCGTAGTGGCAGCGCTCCCTCTGTGGGCCTGGGAGTAGAAAATCCCAAGTCTTCATTCAGCAGAGAAGATATGTTTCAAAGTTTGGTGCCTGACTTTGAGACAGAAAGGGGGAACCTGAGAGATAAAAGATGTAATCCTTTCCCTAGCCCCTTGCATCCTCTCTGCAAGCCTGATATGTCTTTATCAGGCTTAGTTTGGCAAGTTAGGAGAGGAGCAGACCTTAATTGGTACCCTTACTCCCTCAGTTCTAAGTGATGTAACACTAACATTAGCCCATAGGAAGAATCCCAAAAGATTAAGAGCATAGTTACCCACTTGTATGTTTGGCTAGGTGTTAGGTACCATTCTTTCATTACCCTGGAAGCCAGTTAGCAAAGTTCAATGTGATCAAGGTTTCAGAAGGAGAACAAAGTGCCCAAGGGGCCAAGGAAATGAGGGCTTCTTCAACCCCACTCAGAAGCCATCCCTTCTCATACCTTGGGTAGAACCTAGAAACTTCACTGGAATGGAAGGATCTGAAATGACATTAGCCCTTCTTAGTTTCTACCCTGGCATTGTACTCTCCACAGATCATTCAAAAGAACTGAGTACCTACTAATGAAGTGGCAGAAGTCCAGGCACCAAGGTGTTTGGGGCTGGGAGGGTTGGGGTGGGGGGCGAGCAGCAGGGAAAGTGGAAGAGTAAGGGGGAAGAGTGATGAATTAGTTGGATCCTGGGGAGAACATGAGACAGTGGGAGAGGGACTGAGGAAGTGGCTAACTCCTCTTTTAGCTATAGTCCCTTCTTAGGGTTGGTGGCTATCCATGGGAATCTGTCACTTGCAATTTGTTCCTTGTCAGTGGCAGATCATCTCAGCACTCCCAGCACTTGGTGAGGTTTCCTTTTCCTACCCAGTCACCCTCCTCCTACCTCCCTTCTAAGTTCTCTCCCCCTTTCTCCCCCCCTCCTCCCAGCTCTGTCTGTCTCCTGGACTCACTCATAGACCCTGCCATGAATTTTCTTTGACCCCTTGGGGCCATTCCCACATGCAGCTTTGATGTGTGTGCCCAGAGCATGATTGACGGGGAAGTTTTAGTGGCGGCAGTGGGGAAATGAAGAGCTAAGGGCTGGGCTTTGAACTAAAGGACTTTGAGCTGGGAGATGCTGTGCTTAGTTATCTCCTTCAGAATATTAATTATTCACCTCGGTAATTGGGCAGGAGGAAGAGGTTATTAAAAAATTCCAACACTTACTCCCTATAAGAACCTTATTTTCCAGATTACATCTGGCATGAAGGGAACAACTTAGAAAGCCATATGCTGGGGGATGGGCACTAGGGAGGTCCATCCTTACCCCTTACAGGACTGGAATCCTTTGTCCCACCTCTCCAGATGGGTCCCCCTTCCTTCAGGATTTAAGAGTGTCTTGTTTGGAATTGAAATAGTAAGCAGAGGTAGATGGGAGGGATAAAGCCTCAGCACAGAAGACAAATATTGGGGAATACCACAGATTTTTAGCAGAGGGGGTTGTCAGAGTTACACTGGCTGTTAGGAGAGGACCTTTCTTCCCTCCCATCCTACTCAGAGCCATTCATTTTCCTATTGTGAACCCCATGGCATTCTATAGGAAAACTTTGGCTTCCTGTCTTCCCCACCCCCATTCTCACTTGGTCTTTCTGACTCCTCTGCCCCTCCCTGCAGGCTAACCTCTTTCCTGCTGCCCTTGTTCACTTTGGGTCTGAAGAGCCAACAGGTGAGTGAGAAGCTCTCGGCTGTGCTGAGCTGTTAGCTCAGACGGAAGAACTCCAGCAACCCTGAGCCCTCCATCCCTGCCTTGCCCCAAAGCTCTTAAAAAATTCCTGGCAAAGATCCTTGACGGGGAGAGTGGGGGAACGAAATTTCTCGAAGGGAATAGATGGGGCCTGGACTGGGGGCTTTGGCACATATTGGCAGGACCTGAGAGCTACTGTGCACCCTTCATTTAGGTCATAGGAGACAGGCAGACCCCACGGCTCCAGCATGTCCCACCTTGCTGGGGTTGTGATCCCCCGTGGTGCAGGGAATAGGACATCACCATTGGTCACCCTGTCCTTAAGGATAACCAGGGGAGCCATGGGAGAAAGTTGTCCGGAGCTAAAGGCTGGGGACAGCTCTGGGTCTCACTCTTCCTTCAGTCCACCTGAGGGTGGGACTCGGGGGTTTTGCACAGATTTCTACTTGGAGCCCCAGCTGCTGGAGAACACCATCTCTCCGTCTTCTGCTGATGTGCTGGTGGCCAGGTGAGTCTTGGGAACTGGAGAGAGGGGGAGTGAGGGTTCAGGAACCCAGCAAGTCCTGTTTGAGGGGGAGGGAAACACTGATGCTTGTTTGTTCAGACCCTTGAGCTTAAGGCCTACCCACACCCCTTTTATTTGGTTGCCTGCTCAGGTATATGTCCAGGGCCTCAGCGACGCCAACTGTTTTGCCAACCCTTGAGCCTGAGCTTTCTGAACAGGAGGAATCAACTGAAGTGGCAGTAGAACCCCCAGAACCAGTTGCAGGAACTGCTCAGCCTGTGAGGAGGAATCTAGGCAAAGTGCCCAAGTGGCTCAAACTACCAGGTAGCCTTTGTGGGAGGTGAATCTCCCAAGGGGGGGAGGATGACTTGGGGCTAAGGGTTCCCATGAACTCCTTGCCCTTTGTGTTTCAGCTGGAAAGAGGTGAGAGCCCAGCATGAAAGGAGGGGACGACTCCTCCCCCTGCTTCTCCTATACATTCCTGTACCTGAGCTGGGAATAAAGAATTGGTGTGCTCCTCCTAATCAATCTGAGCGTCCTCCTTTCTTATTGTCAGGGTGATGGGATCAAAGTGAGCTGCAGTGAACACGAGGAGCCTCACCTTGCCTCTTACCATTCAGGTTCTTGGTCCAAAACAAATTTTAATTCAGAGTGGTCAGAAGTTAAGGACTTTCCAATTCCATATAGAATGAAATTTGAACCTGGATTCACATATCCAGCTCAAATACTATGACTGCTGGGCCTCAGTTTCCTCATCTGTAAAATAGGGGGAATAATACACTTACCTCTCTCACTGGGGAAGAGGTCATATGGCTAGAGAACCAGCCTTGAAGCTAGGGATACCTGGATTCAAGTCCTGACACATACTGAATGTAACACCCCAGCCAAGTCATTTCTCCCCTCAGTGCTTTCTACCAGCAGCGGTACAGGAAGCTTCTTCACCCACCTGGACCAGTGAAATCACAGGTCTGGCCCCTGTCCCTGTTTTGTTGCAAGGAAGGTGTACCTTGGGCACAGTCTCCCTGGGACTTCCTTGTCTTCAACTATAAAACGAGGTTGGATTGATGGCCTCTGTCCCTTCACTCCCCACACTTTTGATTGTATGACTACATATCTTCTACTTGGTACTAGAGCCCATTCTTTTTAATTCTCCCAGTCACTAGCTCTCTGACTTGATAGGGTGAGAAGGAAAATGAATTCACCAACTAAACTCTTCTAACAGGGAATACAGTCACTTTCCTATCCCAGGAGTTCTGTTCTCATTTAAGAAACACAGGTATTGGGGGCGGCTAGGTGGCGCAGTGAGTAGAGCGCCGGCCCTGGAGTCAGAAGGACCTGAGTTCGGATCCGGCCTCAGACACTTAACGCACAAATAAAAACCTAGCCGTGTGACCTTGGGCAAGTTACTTAATCCCAATTGCCCTCCAAAAAGCAAAAAAAAAAAAAGAAGAAGAAACACAGGTATCCTTAATGACATGGCCAGTATAGGCTTCAGACTCTGGTCCTGGATTTTTTTTTCCTTTTTACATAACTGACATCATTAATTACCTCCTTGTTAAAAAGAACAACACTCCAATGAAGAGAACCTTTCATGTGATCATCTGCCTAGGCTGGGGCATCCAGGGGTCTGGCTGCCCCTCATTGTCTGGCACAGAGAAGGCTGACTAGGACAAGGTTGGGGAGCATGAGAAGGAAATGGAGCAGTGGCCACCTTTTCACTCCTCAGGATCTCCCTAATGGGTCCCTGTCCAAGAACTTTGTAACCATCCTGTCTAAGACCCAGCTGTGGGTGTGCCCTGTGCCATTTGGGTAAGTAGTACCCAGGCCAGGCAGGGGTTTCCAGTAGCTACTCCCATTTCTGCTTATTGGGCTGGACACACCCATACCTCTCCCCAAAGGAATAAAGCACAGTGGAGCTTTGTACCATCTGAATGAACTTCAAAGTGACTAAAAGGGGCGCCCAGGGTTCCTGGCACTTGTCATTGTCTCCCCATACCAGCCAGCATTTCCCTTCAGGTCTAATTACTTCCACATGCTCCCAAGTGCTTTGAAGCACAAAACCTTAGTGAGAGAAGGAAAGGAATAAGAGAAAGGTGGAGAGATGGGGTGTACTGGGTCAAGGGGTTGAGAAAGTATGATACAAGAAGGAGTGAAAGGAGTCACATTCTTTTTGAATAGTATTCAAAGCCAGGCCCCGAGTCTCCTACCACCTCTGGACAGTCAATACCAAACTCAGCGCATCATCAGCAACAGCTCCCACTCTGGAAAAACAGTGGTATAGAGTAAAAGTGAAAAAAGCCGCTTAGAAAACAAAAGCTCACTGCCTACCAAAGACTTAGACCAACAAAACTGTGGAGTCAGAGGTTTGTTCTGTTTGTTTAGACCATGACTGGTTCCAGCTGGGCGGGAGTGAGGCTCTGCTCCCTCAGACACCTGATTCCAGGCAGTTGGCTCTGGAAGCTGCTCTGGGCTTGTGTATAGCCTCCTAGCTGCTGGGCTGTACGGCTAACTGTACTGCTGCACACTTCAACTCTCTTCAGCAATGTTTGGGGCAGGTAAAACCAAAGTTGGGAATGGTGGGAAGGCTCCTAAAACGTGTCCTCGTCCATTAGGACTCCCATCATTCTTTCCCACTGAGGGAGTTGGGGAAATGATAGCCAAACAGCCAGGTTGGAAAGAGCCCCAGGCTGGACTCAGAAGACCTGGGTTCAGCTCCAACACTGTTTCTGGGCCTCATTTTCTTCATCTGTAAAATAGTATTAATATTTGCACTGCCCACCTCACAAGGCTGCTTTGTGTGGAAAGTGCTTTGTAAACTTGAAAATGCTAAGCAAATTGAAAGGCAACTGTCCTTTGCTGCTTCCTTTGGCCTAAGGCAAAGAAAGGCCTTTCTTGGGTTTGATTCTTTGGCATGGATACTGAAAGTGGGCAGGCAGGTCAAGAAAGTGGAGCATCCCCTCAGCTAGTCACCTTTACACTTTATGCCTGCTGGCCTTTCTTTATGGCACAGAGGGAAGAGTGGGTATAAAATCACCCAGACTGAAGATCAGCAGACACCTACCTGGTAAGGGACTGTTGCAGTTAGGACTCTGTCAAGCCTCAGTGAACTCTTGGGTCACTGCTCTCAGCCCTGGTCTTATTTCATTCTGGTAGTAACAGAATGAGGTGGCTCTTCCAGGAAGAAATGGCAAAGAAAGGTAAGGCATCCATTGTTAGTAGGCACTAGATGGCAATGGCACCCAAGAATGAGTATTGCCTGGAACTCAGGGTTTGTAAGGGAACCTTTTAGTCAGTAAGAGCCTCCTCTGCGAATCTGATTATTGAGGAGTCTTTGTACCATAGTGGTGGTCTATGCAGTTCTGTTTGTGTGTATATCCTTGGGATGCTATTTCTCACCTCAGTCAAAGCCTCACGTTATGAATCTCTTCATTCCTCCTGTGCCTGTGTGGCCTAATGCATGTCTGAGGATCTAACGGGACAAGTGGGCCTGGGTTTCTGTCCCCTCTGTAGTATCTACCCCCTCTGCCAACTGGTCCTGTGCGGCACCAAGATGCCACCCCCCCCCCCACTTGGAGCCACTGCTCCTGTAGGCAGTTCCCAAGGGCCTGGGGCCAGCCCACACAAACACTACTTTATCTTGCCCGCCGGCGGCAGCTTCTGGAGCAGGGGCTGCAGTGAGAGGAACGTTTTCCAGGCAAGCCAGGCTCTGGGCTGTGGCTCATGCCCACATGTGTAAGGTTTCCTATTTCACAGCTTCTCTCAGCTGCTGGCGGAGAGCTGGCTTGTGAGGGCTGGGGCATTCACACACATGCTGTTTGTTATTCTGGCCTTTTTAAGAGTTTTGCTTTCGTCCTAAAAAGATGGAGAAAAAAGCAGGGGGGGCAGGGGAATGGGGAGCTGAATAAGGCTTTGAAGCAACTTGACTTTGGGTGATTAATGGCAGTGAGAAGGCTGAGCCAGGGAGGGAGACAGTTTTGATTTATTGATGTTGCTTTGTGAGAACAAATTTATAGCTGAGGGAAAGAGCTTCTGAGGGGAATATCAAATGGTGAAAAGGTTACAAACCAGCTTTGATGTCAGAAGGCAGTGAGAATGTGGGGAGAGCACCAGGCTCTGTTTGTGTATAAACTGGAGATCGGGGCTCAGTGAGGGCTTGGGGAACTCCTCTTGGGGCCGTAGCTGGGGCGGACTGCTGAGGCCAAAGGCTAGTGGCACAGGAGATACAACTCAGCCCCATCCGTGTACATACAGCCTTTGTTTTCCAGGGAGCTCAGCATGGATGGCAGCACCAGCACCTTGTGTGTTGTAGTGTAGTGTTCCAAGTGTGCTGGAAGCAGAGCACCTTACTTTGTTCCAGCATGACCTGGCTTGCCCCCTCGAAGTTCTTAGCTTGATCTGAGCGCCTCATCCACTATCCCTTTCCTCCTCCCTCACCTCCCACCTTGTGCTATTTCCAGGAAGACACCACACAGGCTTCCTTATTCTCCAGCCCAGACAGAGGGGAAAGAAAGGGACCCTCATCCTGATGCTAAGTGGCTGTGGTAGAAATTCTCGGACAGACAGCAGCTATAGACCTTCTGTTTGGTTTGGTTCAGTCATGTCAGGAAGTAAACATAATCTGGCCTCTTAGGACTTCTTATTGAAATAAGATACTACCCAAAACGTTGGTATGAGGTTGATTCCCTGCCCTGGAACAGTTAGAGGCAGGTAGATGACTTGAAAAGGTTCAGGTAGCTCTGCTTGGTCTAATAACGTTCATCTTCTCCATGGCTGCTGCCTCTAAAAATCAAGAAGCTAGATGGAGAGAAGAGGAAACTCAGTATCTTCAAGTCATCAGTATACAAACTACTAAACCAATTTTTGACAGACTCTGCCCTTCCTAGCTAGGGTTATTCTAAGACCCCACTCTGTCAGCCAAGGTCAGTGTGCATCTCTCAATGCTATGATTCAGTGTAAACCACCCACCCCCTGAGAAATGAGGCTGAAGGCTCCATACCAGCTGGGGCAGCACCTTCTCGAACTGTTCAATGTCAACTTTATCCTGGTCTTCCGCCTGGGCCTGTCTTATTGCTCGGGCTGCAGCTTCTGTTCCATGAATACAGGAGAAAAGTAAAAGTGAAATTTGGGAAGGGTCAAGTACAGGATCCTGGCTTCAGATGTGGTTTATAAAAACCCCACCATGAGGATGACTGAACCCCCTGCTCATTTTGCCCAGGATTACTTTGCTGCTATGAGCTATGAATTTAGGGCTGATCTGCTCCCCAGTTTTCCTCCTTCTTAGTTGTGCTAAACTCTGCTAGGTGCTTACTCTTGAGTATAGCATAAGCAAATTGAGGGCAGGGCATGTCCTGCATTTATTAGATACTCAATAAATGCTTATTGGATTGGCTTAAGCTGTCATTAACCCAGCTTTTGGGCCTCGGGATTTTAAAAGTCAATTAAAATGCCGGAAGGTATATTCCATGGGAGAGATTGGGTACCTCCAAGGAACTGGGAGAAATACAGTGAGGCTCTAATACAAATAAATACGAGATTTTAGGATTGTTTTAGTCTCTGTGTGAAGCTATCAGTGGGAATTTTTAAAAAGGAAAGAAATGGGGTAAGCTAGGTGGTACAGTGAATAGAGCACTGGCCCTGGAGTCAGGAGGACCCGAGTTCAAATCCAGCCTCAGACACTTAACACAAAAACTAGCCTTGTGACCTTGGGCAAGTCACTTAACCACAATTGCCCTCCAAAAAGCAAGCAAAAAAAAAAATAAGTATCAGATCACCTTGGACAAAGATCTTCAGCATCTCCACCATGAGCTGCAGAGCATCTGCACTGACTGGAAAGGAGACAGAACAGAATTACTTGCATGCTTCCATCCCCACATGCCCATCATCCAGCCTCCCCTGGACTGATTTAGTGTCTACCTGCCTTTGTCTCTTCCATGGAACAGCAGCAACTTTAAGCCTTGTCTGGCCTTGTGCCTGGATAATCAGTGCGATGAGCCCTGCCATCTCTTTTTCATCAAATATGTAACCCTTTCTATCTCTATATCTTGCTGGAGTTGAGCACATGTCCATGTGTCTTTATGCCTGCTCAACACCACTTGGGGGAAGAATCCGGTGCCACGCTTACTTTTTAAACTTCTCAGTCTACAATGCAGCAGTTAGCTGGATACTCAATAAGTGTCACTGACTTCACAAGATCCTGATGCTAAAACCTGACTTCTGAGTGGAAAATCACCTTTGAGTCAAGAGGACCTGAGTTCAAATCTGCCTCTGACACTTAACACAAAACTGGCCATGTGACCTTGGGCAAGTCACTTAACCCCATTGCCCCTCCAAAACGAAAAAAAGAAAGAAAAAGAAAATTACCTTTGACTTTTATGAACTAATGCAAACCAAACTCTGTAAGCAAAACCAAAAGAAAAGCTTCCACGGTGACCAAAATGCCACAAAAGAAAACATTACTAAAAGACACCTGATGTTGAGTTCTGATCGAACTCTGATCAATACAGTGATCCATCCTGACAAAATTCAGACACTGAAACATTCCTTTCTCCTCTCTAGGTATAAAAATCAAGTCTGGGGGCAGCTAGGTAGCTCAGTGAATAGAGCACCGGCCCTGGAGTCAGGAGGACCTGAGTTCAAATTTGGCCTCAGACACTTAACACAAAAACTAGCTGTGTGACCTTGGGCAAGTCACTTAAAAACCAATTGCCCTACCTTCCCCCCTCCCCCCAAAAAAGCAAAAAAAAATCAAGTCTGGTCTCTAGGTGTCTTTAGGTATAAAAATGAAGTCTGGGGGTATCAGACATGGCTTATATATTAGCTTGTTTTAAGTTACATGTCTACTGAGTTACAAGGGAGGGTTCTGTTGGGGGAGATGGGGAGGGGGGTCTCCAGTGATTTAAAGGGGAAAAAAAGCTTTTATTTAAAAAAAAATAATCAAAACCTCTGGGTCAAAGGAGAAAATAGAATAAATGGGCGGCTGGATAGGATGGAGGGAAATATAGTCTTTCATAATATGACTACTACGGAAATGTTTTGCATAAGTACACATGTATAATCTATATTGAATTGCTTGTCTTCTTAATGGGGATAGCTGAGGAGGGAAGAAGGGAGATAATATGGAACTCAAAGTTTTAAAGACAAATGTTAAAAAAATTTGTTTTTACATGCAACTGGGAAATATATAGGTAATGGGGTATAGAAATATATCTTGCCCAGGCGGCTAGGTGGCACAGTGAGTAACAGCGCCGGCCTTGGAGTTGGGATGACCCAGGATCAAACCCGGCCTCAGAAAATGAGCACCCACACATAAATAATGACTAGCCATGTGACCTTGAGCAAGTCACTTAACCCCAATTGCTTTAAAAAAAAAAAAAAGAAATATATCTTGCCCTACCAGAAAGTAAGGGGTAAGGGGGAGAATGGGAGGATAGAAGAGAGGTAGACTGGGGGGGAAGGGGTAATCAGCATGCTTACCATCTTGGGGTGGGGGTAGGGGAAAGATGGGGAAAAAATTTAGAACTCAAAATCTTGTGGAAATGAATGTTGAAAATTAAAAATAAAAAAAAAAACTTTTTAAGAAAGGAAAGAAATTTACCTTTGCATCTGTCATCCTTAAAGTGTAAAAACAGCAACTTGTTTACCAGCTCCTATGGAAAGAAGGGAATAAGAGCTGGTAACATTTGGTGACCACCAGCAGCCACAAGGCAAATCTTATTCTGCTGCTCTCCCGTTTGTTCCAGTCCCTCCCTTCGCCCCCCCCTTCCCAGCCATTGATAGGGCCCCATCTACAATCCCAAATACTACATGAGAGTCTTAAATAGACAATTATACACTTAAGTACACAAAAATACACTCCACTTAAATATCATCATCTGCCCCACAGGCCTCTCTAAGTCCTGTTCTAAGCTGGGTGGGGGTGGTGGGCCCTGACTCCAGTTCCGGTATCACCCTGTCAGCTGGGTGCGCCACAGGAATGATGGCAGCAGGACGGAGCGCTTCAAGGGGGGCAGGTGCTACGGTTTGGTACTCTAGAAGTTGAAGGCTAAAGCCCTGCCAGAGGTAGAAGACTAAAGCTGATTGAAGACAGTAAGCTGAAAGGAGGTGACAGCTGGCAGCATGAACAAAAGTCTAAAGGGAAAAATGAAAAAAAAAGCCTTCAAACTATTCTACAAAGGACTAATTATCAAAACGATTTGGTGCTGGTTAAAAAACAGATCAATCAGGGCGGCGAGGTGGCACGGTGAGTAGAGGGCCGGCCCTGGAGTCAGAAGGACCTGAGTTCCGATCCAGCCAGACACCTAACACACACAAACAAAAAAAACCTATCTGTGTGACCATGGGCAAGTTACTTAACCCCAACTGCCCTTCAAAACAAACAAACAAACAAAAAACAGATCAGTGAAAAATTTAGGGATGCCATGCATAGAAGCAAACCCATAGTAGCATCATGTTTGATAAGAACAAAGACCTCAGATACATAGGGAAGAATGAATTTGACAAAAAGTGGCACAAATTAGGTCAGATCAACATCTCAAAGGCCCAAATGCATACATGACATGTAAAGGATGATATGAACAAATAAGCAAGTAAAC
Source organism: Gymnobelideus leadbeateri (assembly GCA_011680675.1). Classification (NCBI taxonomy): domain Eukaryota; kingdom Metazoa; phylum Chordata; class Mammalia; order Diprotodontia; family Petauridae; genus Gymnobelideus; species Gymnobelideus leadbeateri. The sequence goes on along the minus strand of WOXC01007315.1, from coordinate 585,939 downwards.
AATTGTGACCCTTGAGATGTAGGGATATGGGAAGAGTTTGTGATCAGAGGGATGGAAAGAATCACAGAAGATAAAAGTGGATATTTTTGTTATATAAAATTAAAACTTTTTTTCACAAACAAAACCAAAACTGTTAAAAGGAAAATGTAACAGTTAGGAGAAAAAAATTTGAAGCAAGTTTCTCTGATAAAGGTCTCACATAAAACACAGTGTATCCCAAAAGTCTTAGAGCAATTTTAAGCTATTAAAACTTAAAACTTTGGAACATCCTGTATACAGTGACCTGATTCAAATCTACAAGAACATTCCCCATTAGATATATGATTAAAGAAAGTGAACAGGTAATTGCTAAAGAAATCTAAGCTATCAAAAAGCATATGAAAAAATGCTGCAAATCTCTGATAGAGAAATGCAAATTAAAGCAACTTTGTCCTTATATCCACCAGATAGCAAAAACAACAAAAAGGAAAATAACAAAGGACTACAAATAACTGAAAAGACTGCAAAAATATAGGCATACCAATACACTGCTGATGGAGCTTTAAGCTGGTCCAGCCATTCTGGAAAGCAATTTGGAATTGTACCCAAAAAGTCATTAAACCTTTGTCCCAGCAGTATCACAGCAGGCAACACCACTACCCCAAGAGATTTTGTCCAAGGAACAATCAAGAGCCGTTTCTAAATGATCAGATGTGAAAGGGAAATTGCTGAACCCCAAATGGAGAGTAAAATGAAACGCTAAGGAGAAAGTTTAGACAGTTTCTAAATGAACTGACATTTTTCATATGAGATGTGTGACCATTAAAGTAGTCTGATAAATATACTGCTCTGAGCCTATTTCTCTAACCAAATGGCTCCTCGTTGGCGCTCTCTCAAGCGACTCACTTTTATCTACTCTACATTCCAGCCACACAAGCCTTGTTCTAGTCATGTCTTCTCCCCCGTTATTATGTACATCCCTCCTTCCCATTAGACTCTATGGTGCTTGAGAGTGGGGTCTGCCATGCACCCACCTTGCAGTACCCCTTATACAGTCAAATAAATGTTTGTTAAATTGAAACTGAACTGAAGAATAGTTGTAAACTTCAGCATCCCAAGTCAGAATCACCCTTGCGGAATGCCATCAAGTAAAAAGACATCAAGTGGGGCAGAAGGAGCTGCGTTTTATCCTTTCAATAGTAACAGAAACCATTAGAATGGATGCCCAAGAAAGACCATGGGAACAAAAAGAAAAAAAATACGTTCTTAGCACCACCTGCTGGTTATTTATGGAACTGAGATGCTCCCCATGTGCTTCATCACAATAGCAAGTATTCATGTTTTTTAAGTTTTTAAGGTTTTCAAAACATTCTGCAAATATTATCTTGATTGATTTTCACAACAATCCTGAGAAGTAGGTGCTGTTATCTCCATCATACAGTTGAGGTTAAAAGTCTTGCCCAGGGTCTCACACAGTGTTAAGTGTCTGAACTCAGGTCATCCTTACTCAAGCTCTATCCATGTGGCACCCTAGCCACCCCATGTATTAGTCACAATCAATCTATTCGTTGGTTTTGCTCAACTATTTAATGGGAAATGTACTTTAGGAAGAAAAAGATACCACTTTTTAATCTGCGAACATCTTTAACAAAAGTTAAAATAAAGGAAGTACTGAGTGAACAGCAATGTCCATGCGAGGGTATTTAGCCTACTATGTGTCAGATATTGTGCTAAAAACTTGGGATACAAAGAAAGGAAAAAAGACAGTTTCCTGCTCTCAAGGAGCTCACGAAGAATTGGAAACTAAGGGGGTGCCCATCAATTAGGGATTGGCTGAGCAAGTTGTGGTATATGCATGTCATGGAATACTATTGTGCTATAAGAAATGAGGAGCAGACGGACTTCATATTTACATGGAGAGACTTATACGAACTGATGCTGAGTGAGAAGAGTAAAACCAGGAGAAATCTGTACACAATCACAGACACAACATATGTGGACATATGTGTGAGACCAACTATGACAGACTGGACTCTTCTCAGCAGTCCAGGGTTACAAGTCAATCCCAAAAGTCTCATGATGGAGAGAGATGTCTACATTCAGAGAAAGAACTGAGTTTGAATCCAGATTGAAGCAAACTACCTGCTCTTTTTCTTTATCTTGTTTGGTTTTGTTTCCTCTTCCCCATTGTTCATTCCATCTGATAAAATCCTTCTTTATAACCTGACTAATGTCTAATGTGAAAGTATTTGCAGATCCTATACTTGATTGTATGCGGCCATAGGGGGTGGGGAGGGGGAGAGGATGGGAGGGGGAAGGAGAGAAAATTTGAAACTCAAGGAATTGTGGAACTGAATCTTTTAAACTAAAAGTAAACAAATTAATAAAGATCAAAGATCTATAAATAAATAATAAAATCAAGAAGAATTAGAGGGGATTCTATTAAAACATGCATAATGAAAGAGAAAAAAAGACAACATGTAAAATAACTAGGTACAAACAAAAGATAAGCAGGATAAATTGGAAATAAATAACTGGGAAGGCACTAACGTTAAGAAGGCATGGGGGCCGCTAGGTGGCGAAGTGATTAAGAGCGCCGACCCCCGGCGTCGGGATGACCCAGGACTGGTCCTGGCCTCAGAAAATGAGCACCCACACATAAATAATGACTGGCCGTGTAACCTTGAGCAAGTTACTTAACCCCAATTGCTTTAAAAAAAAAAAAAAAAAGAGGGCATGGAAAAGGTTTCTTCTAGGCAGTGGGATTTCAGCCGGGACTTTTAGGAAGCAAGGAGGCAGAGATGAGTAGCAAGCCTATGGACCCTTTCTCAACAGGTTTTTAGGTATATGAAATAAAATACCAAACAAAACTAATTATATTCAAATAGTTATTGAATTATTTTTTCAAACAAGTTAACGGACCTCCAGATTTAAGAAATGCTCATTTAAGGGCTAAAAAGAGGCTTTAATAAGAAGAACCCAACAATGTGCTGAATTTGTTTTGTTTGTCTTTGCTTAAGAGGGTTTTGTTTTGTTTTTGTTTTGTTTTTTAGAGGGCAGTTGGGGTTAAGTGACTTGCCCAAGGTCACACAGCTAGTGTTTGTGTTAAGTGTCTGAGGCTGCATTTGAACTCAGGTCCTCCTGACTCCTGCCCAGGGCCTGTGCTCTATTCACTGTACCACCTTGCCACCCCTGGTTTTGTTTTGTTTATCCCAATGAAGGGAGGTGGAAGGAAAAGAAAATAAACACTTGTTAATTGAAAACGAAAAGAAAAAGCAAGAAGGGCTAAGAAAGCTCTGGAGAAGCATAACAGGAAGGAAAAAAAAGTATCAGAAGAGAAGGCCCCAGGAGAGGCACCCAGCGAAGCCAGTGGGGGGCAGGAGAAGAAGAGCCGGGCTTTTGTCTGCCTGGCTCATGAAGCTGCTGACAAGCGGCCGGGCTCTGGGGGTCTGCTCGTGTTCTAGCCTCCAACACTCAGGTGTCTACTTCTACTCCTGCCCAACATTGCCCAAGTGATTCATCTGGCCCTTTGGCCCACCCACGAGAACCTGCCTATACACCAATAATAAAACCAAGTGTCTCCTCCCCTATGTTCATCCAAAAGGCCAAGAGGTAAATGATAAACCCAGAAGAAAAGAATAACTCCATAACAAATACAGGCAGAGCCTCAGAAGAAAAAATGGCTTGGTCACAGGGACTATAAAAATGACTGCATGAAATGAAACAAGAGATAAAAAAAAAAATACAACAAAATTAGAATTCTAGAGGGGATGAGTAGAGCGCCGGCCCTGGAGTCAGAAGGACCTGAGTTCCAAGCCGGCCTCCTACACCTAACACCTAATCGCTCCTACACCTAATCCGCACAAACAAAAACCTAGCCGTGTGACCTTGGGCAAGTTACTTAACCCCAATTGCCCTAAAAGGGGTGGCTAGGTGGTGCAGTGAGTAAGAGTGCCGGCCTCGGAGTTGGGATGACCCAAGATCAAATCCGGCCTCAGAAAATGAGCACCCACACATAAATAATGACTAGCCGTGTAACCTTGAGCAAGTTACTTAACCCCAATTGCTTACATATATATATATATATACACACACACACACACATACATACATACACACACACACACACACATATATAAAAGAATTATAGAGGGGAAAAAATGGAAAGAGGATAAATAGCCTTCTATAGTTGGTGGGAAATTTAAGCAAAATTAGGACTTCATGAAAAATAGAATGGACCAAACTGAACTCAGTGACTCCAAGAGACAACAAGAAATATTAGAACAGCCAAAAGACTGAAAAAAAAATTGAAAAATATAAGCTATCTACTATGAATATAACACTTGACCTATAAAATCAAAGACAGATAATTTAGGAATCATTAGAATACCTGAAAGCCATTACCAAACAAAAAACTTGGAGAGCCTAGTTTAAAAAACTACAAAACTACCCAAATTTAGAACCATAGAGAAAAGTAAAAATAGAAAAAACCCACCAGTTATCCCCAAAAGAAACCCCAAAATGAAAACTCCCAGGAACATCTTAGCCAAAATCAAGATCTTCCAAACCAAAGAAAATATACTTTAAGCAGCCAGAAAGAATTAAAATATCATGAAACAACATTTAGGATCACACAAGATTATGCTGGGAATATGATATTCTAAAAGGTAAAAGCTTACAATCAGGGATAACATACCATGAAAAACTACAGAGGAAATGAACCTTTCCTAGAAAAGATCAGAGTTGAGTAGAAATTTTGAAATGCCTGGAAAGTTAAACATATCTGTGTGATCTGAATTGACTAAACAATGATAAAATGCTCACATTCAAATAGAATAAGAAATAAGAATCTCTGTAGAATCCCATTGTCTTTAAGGGAAGAGGGAATTAAGATGAACATAAGGTCTGGGTAAAAAAGGAAAATTAATGAAGAAATGAGGAAGAAGAGGAAGGAACTTCTATTTCAAATAAATGGAGTATTTCAAAAGAATATATAAATATGGTAGAAGGATTGAGGGGAGCATAGTCTGACATCTGTATAGATGTACAGACATCCATCTGACTCAGGAATGTCTATGTCCATAGTAAGTCTTTTGATGTCTGTTAAAAGGAACATCGCATTCTTTGTGATACTGTTTGATGCCCACCATGTCAAAGGCCTACCAATTTTTCTTTTAAGCAAGTCTTAATGACATAGAAGCCTATGACTTCTGTATAATATACAAGTCTTTGGCCTCCCTCATTTCTTTCTCCTGAACTATACTTTCTCATGTATTTCTCCCCATCCTCATCTTTTTCCACCTTTGCATTTTAGTCACCAAGTACCAAAGTATACATTAATTTGATCTGGAGGATATAGAATTTATCTACCTGTTCATCTTCAGGAACTAATGTTGGTACATAAACTGTGATTTTTTTTCGTGGTGGTCTTTTTGCAAATACTTATGATCAGTATGTATTACAATATGTCACAACCAATGGGGACCGCTAAATGGTTCAATGGATAGAGCACCAGGCCTAGAATTAGGAAGGTCTGAGTTAAAATTCGGCCTCAGATACTTACTAGCTATGTGACCCTGGGCAAGTCACTTAAGTGTTATTTGTCTCAGTTCCTCATCTGTAAAACAGGGACAAAATGGAGAAGGAAATGGCGAACCACTCCACTATCTTTGTCAAGAATGGGTCATGTCAGGGGCAGCCAGGTGGCACAGTGAGTAGAGCGCCAGCCCTGTAGTCAGAAGGACCTGAGTTTGGATCTGGCCTCAGACACTTAACGCACACAAACAAACAAACAAAAAACCTAGTCATGTGACCCTGGGCAAGTTACTTAACCCCAATTGCCCTCCAAAAAGAAAAAAAAAATGGGGTCATGTAGATTCAGACATGACTGAACAAGGACCAAGTGTCCCCAAAATCATAACTTGTTATGACTGTGGAGCATGAGATTACCGTTTCCATTGTCTGTAAGAGCACCCATGGGCCATCCTTCCCTTGCACTGCAGCTTCTTTCTTCTGATTTCATTTGCAGCAAGACCGTCAAGCTTAACATGATTCAGCTTCTCCAGCATTATGGCCATTCATGGGTCACTGAACAAGGATCTTACATTTTATTTTACTGTTGGTATTCTAAAGTTTGTTGATGCTTTAAAAGCAGTGATTTTTAACCTTCTCTGTCCCCTTTCTGAACCACTGCCACTGTCACTCCAAAAACAGAACAGGACCACATAGGACTAAAGGCCCTTTTTCATTTTTCCCCTATTTCATGGATGGCAATAGCCATCACCAAGTGGCCAGCCTACTAGTGATAATAACATTCCATGATTAATTACTGGTAGTCCTCAGAAAATTGATTTGGTCTTTTGTGGGGTAGGATTGTTGGCTTATGGGGGGGAGAGATCATGAAAGGCTTCAAAGAGAAGGTGGTTCCTGAGCTAAGCCTTGAAGAAAGAGGATTCCAAGGAATATATTCTTTATGCAAGGGAAAAAATGTATGGGAAAGAGAATGACATATTGAGTTCTAGCAAAAACTAGTAGGTCAGTTTGAATGGAATGCAGACAACATGAAGAAGAATAAGATGAAATAACTCTGGAAAAGTAGATGGAAGCCTGATTGTGGTGAGCTACATTTAAATTACAGTTTTATATATTTAACAAAGTAAAAAAGTACACACCAGAGAACAAAACTTACCAGGAAGCAAAGAAAATATGACAATTCTCAACACAGGTATTATTTATCATAGGCTTTCTTGAAATGAAAAGTTCTTGTTACATATTTTAAATCCTCTCTTACGTTCTGCTCTGCATACAACATGCTTTTTTTTCTTTCTACCTTGGTATTTAAGTTCCAATATTAAAGTTTGTGATATGTTTTTGTTTCTTTTCTCTATTCTGTATTTGTGTTCTGGCATTTGTATCTAAAAAAATTGGGGGGATGGTCAAATAAATAAATAAATAGTCTTCGAGAAGAAATCAAAGCTATCAATAGTCATATGAAAAAATGCTCTAAATCATGATTGATTGGTTGTGACCCACAGTTTAAGAAGCACTGAAGGGGTTGAGAGTAGAAAAGTTTAGGAAGCCCTAGTGTAGATGATTCTTTCTAAGAATTTAGCAATAAAAGATGGGAGAGATATAGAATAATAGCTTAAGGGAAGGCAGAGTCAAGGTGAGGTTTTCTAAGGACAGGTAAGTCTGAACATGTTTGTAGGCAGATTTCCCCTCACTGGAAATAATCTTCAGGCAGAGACTAGAAGACCATTTGTCCAGTACATTTTAAGTAGAAATTCCTTTTCAAGTATGTGTTGGCCTAGAGAATGACTGAGAAACATTCCAACTTTGAAATTCTGTCACTCTCGCTTTGGTTTCTTTCATTTCTTACCCCTAAACCATATTTTCCAACTTTTTTTTTTGGCCATTCTTGTTTATGCCCACTTTAACACTGACATCATCAAGTATCAAATTATATGTTGTTTTAATTTGGAGGCTTTAATGGAGTTATTCAAAGACATTTTCTCTCCCTCCTCTGCAACTGATGTTGCATAATTACACATGTTCCCAGTGGTTCTCTTGCAGTGAGATAACAGAAAATCAAATGTCCCATGAAATGATGTTTCTTGTTGTCTTGGTATGCACAATTTAACCAATTTTCTTCTGGTTTCGTTCACAGCAAAAAATGTCAAGATCGATATGACTCAATGATCTCACTTTTCAAGTATCAACAGTTAACTTAATCTTGACATTAGACTGCCTCTAAAACCGCCCTGTCACTACAGAAGCAGGACACTTCCCAGTCTCAAAGACCATTTTGTATTTTTCTTAGTTGCAACAGTCAACATATTCAGTTGCAACATATCAGTTGCAACAGTCAACATATTCATCAGTGAGTGGCTACACTATTCAAGCTGGTCATCAAAAAACATTTTCCATGCCAGGACTGAACTCAAAGACTTTCTAGAATGCAGGCATAGGTTTTGAGAACCTACTGTCACATTCATAACACAGAGAGGTTTCACAGTAGGACTTCTTGTGACTCAAATCTATATATTCAGTTTTGCATTTTCAACTGCCTGCCAGATATCTTTCTACATACACATCCCATCAGCACCTCAAAATCATTAGTCCAAAAATGAATTTATTTTCTCCTTTCCAACTACCAAACTACCCCTTTCTTTGCTGTTGTTCAATCAGGTTCAGTCATGTCTGACTTTTGCTGACCCTATTTGAGATTTTATTGGCAAAGATACTGGACTGGTTTGCCATTTCCTTCTCTGACTCATTTGATAGATAAGGAAACTGAGGCAAACAGAGTTAAATGACTTGCCCAGGGTCACGTAGCTGCTAAGTGTCTGAGGCCAGATTTGAATTCAGGAAGATGAGTCTTCCTGACTCCAGGCCCAGCACTGCACCACCACCTACCTGCCCCTCTCTAATCTTCCCTAATTCTGCAGAAGCAACCACAATTCTCCAATTACCTATGTTCGAATGTCAAAGTTATCTTAGACTCTTCCTTTTCCCTCCCTCCTTCCCACCTACATACAATCAGTTGCCAAATCCAGTTGATTCGATTTGAATATCTCCTGTGACTACAACAACCCCAATTCATACCCTCATCAACTAGACTATTTCAATAGACCCTAATCAGTCTCTAGTTCACACAGGTGACACAATAATTTTCTTAAAGCACAGACCTATGTCACTCCACTGATCAAAAATCTTCAGTGCCTTCTTATTGCCAAAGTAGATCAAATACAAATTCCTCAGCCTAAAGTTTAAGGTCCTCCACAATCCAGTTCCAACCTACCCAGCTTCCAGTTAAACTAAACAAGCAAACATTTCCCCCACCTCAGCATCTTTGCAAAGGCTCTCCCTCAACCCCCATGTCTAGAACCTCATCCATAGACTAGAATGTTGGTCTTCTTTCAAGGCTCAACCAAGGAGCTTCCTCCTTCATGTAACCTTCTCTCACCGCAGGTGAGTTTCTCCTTTCTCAAACAGCCCTAGAATATTTGGGGCTTTCCTTTGCTCAACCTTGGACAAAGGAAATATAAGTTGTTCTCATATTTCTTCTTTGAGGCCAAGTGTGTGTTTTGTTATTTCCCAACATTCATTTTCTATTGTTTTGTGGTTGCTGTTTTTTAAATTTTTACATTGCTATGTACACACACATACAAATAGACTCTGGTTATTTCACTTTGCATCAGTTCAGATAAGTTTTTGCATTCTCTGTAAAAGTCTTTGATTCTCTGCTAATTCACTGTTTATTAAAGAACAGCAATATTACATTATATTCATTCACCTCAATTTGTTTAGCCATTCCCCAATCAATAGCCATCTAATCTGTTTCCAATTCTTTGCTGCCACAAAAAGTGCTACTATAAATATTTTGGGGTATATAAAGCCTTTTATTTTTTTAATCAATAACCTCCTTTGGGTATTTGCCTAGCAGTGGAATCTCTGTCAAAGACTGTAGACATTTTAGATACTTTATGAAATGTCACTTTAACGGTTACAAAGCACTTTACATTTGCAATCTAGTATACTCATGATCTCATTTGAATTTCGTAATTACCCCCAGAAGCAGATACTACAGGTTTTATCTTTACTTTTTAGAAGAGGAAACTAAGTATCAGGAGGTGAAATGACTTGCCCCAGGTCATAAAGCTACTGCAGTCAAAGGCAGGAAGTGATCTCAATTGTTCCTGACTCCTGTAAACTCAGCCAAGCCAGTCTTTTCTCTAGCCCACTCAGTAAACAAGCATTTATCAAGGGCTTACAGCAATGTGCCAGAGGGCAGCTAAGTGGTACGGTGGATAGACTTCAGGTCCTGGAGTCAGGTAGACTCATCTCCCTGAGTTCAAATCTGACCTCGAGACTCTTACTAGCTGTGTGACCCTGGGCAAGTCATTTGATCCTTGTTTGCCTCATCTGTAAAATGAGCTGGAGAAGAAAATGGCAAACCACTCCAGGATCTTTGCCTAGAAAATCCCAAATAGGGTTGTCAAGAGTGAGGCACGACTGAAACCGACTTAACAATAACATGTTATTCTATTAATAATTATTAACTATTATTACTATAATTAGTAGCTATTAATAAGCGCTGGAGATACAAAGGAAGAAAGATGAGGGGAAAAAGCTGTTGCCCTCAAGGAGCCCACAGTCTAAAGGGGGAGCCGACATACAATACACAGCAACAGAAGCTGGGACGATCCGCCGAAGGTGTTAGCTGGGACTTGAGGAAGCCAGGTGAGGATGGAGGGCAGCCCGGAGGCCCGCGCCTCTGCTCACGGAGCTGGAGGGCAGTCAGGTCTGACCAGACCTGGGGGAGCAGGTTTAGGAAGGCTTTCAAAGCCAGAGCGGATTCTGCATTTGATCTGAGGGTAACAGGGAATCACAGCCGACCATGGAGGGGAGGGAGGTGCCGCGGTCAGATCTGCCATTAACTTTCTCCCCAGAAGAAAGCGTCTGGACTCAGGTCCAAATAAGTGCGCTCTCCTGCGCCCGGCCCAGACCCAGGCGTCCCCGCCCCGTTCTTGCTCCGGGGCGTCCGGGGAGCGCTCTGCTCCCAGGGCGCAGACGAGCCCCTACCTTCCTAAAGCTAGGAGTGTCTCCCTCCATCTCAGCCGCAGAGGCCCGCGAAGAGCTCGGAGACCCCGCCCCGGAGGTCTTGTACCAGCCAATGAGAAACGGATGCAGGAAGAGACTGCGCAGCGGCGGCTCGCCGCTCCCGCTCCCGACGCATGCGTGCTCTGTCCTCCACGGGACTCCTGGGACTTGTAGTTCCTGCCGCCTCCAGGTCTCAGGCTGAACTACCTTTCCCAGCGCACTTCGCACTTCCTGGTTACCGGGGCGCTCCTGGCGGCGACGGGTGAGTGAGGTGGCGTTCCCACCTGCACCTCTCCCTTTGCGAGTGTGGGTGCTGGAGTGAGTGTGGTTGGGGGGGTGTCCTCGATCCCACACCTGTGAGGGGGAGGGGAAGAAAGCAGATGCGACCCCACTACCAATGCCTACTTCTTACCTGTGACCAGAAGTCAGAAACAGCTCCCGCCTTTCTCTGGGGGGTGGAGGGGAGGGAACAGATCTCGTCCTCAGCCCTCCCCTCCCTTTACCGTACCCACCACCCCTCCCCCATTCACTGTCTCCCTATCCCTGGATCCATTCACTTGTCTTTCACTTTCCGTCTCTCTGTATCTCCCTTCTCCATCCCCCTAATACGCCGCCCCCTCTGCACCACCGTTTCCTGTGTGCTGACCCCCCAAACACTAGCCTTGTTCATACGGCTCTCTCTGCTGTACGACCCCCGTGTCCCCCATCTCCACACCATCCCTGTCACTTAACGGTCTGTCCTCTACACCCCCCTTTACACGCGGCGCTACTCTCCCCGCCCTTATATATTGTCCTCCTCTCAGGAAGAAAAAATGCAACTTGTAAGTATTTTATTCAGGCACTTACTACGTGCTGAGCCCTGGAGACAGAAAAGTAAGACAGCCCCGGCTTTCCAGGACATCACGCTCTAATCCACACCCGTGGAAGGCTTCAGCTGCAAGTCACATGGGAAAGCCCCTTGGTCCTTGGGATGCCGAGACAAAGCAGCTGGCAGCGCCCCTTCTTTAAGGTCATTGCCACTGATAAGATCACAGCAGTTACTACTTCACAGTACCGGGTCTGGGTGAAACTTTGTTTTCCGGGTCTTCAGTAGCTGGGGCTGGAGCCCCTGCAGGAGCAGTTGCCAGGCTGCATCTCCACAGGGGATGCTTTCTGGGCTGATGAGAGAGCTGTGCTGGAAGCATCCCAAGGCTCTTGGGTTCAGAATCCCGGAAGCATTGCTATTCCCAACGCTCTTTTGGGTTCAGGGTCCTGGGCTGTCTGCACTGGGGCCCAAGGGGAGGTGGTGGCCAAGATGGGGATGGAATTTGACCTGCCTGGCCCATGCCCGCTTCCAGTGTCTTTCTCAGGATGCCTTGCTACTCTAGCTTGGCTGACTCACCTGCTTTTGTGTGTGGCAGCTGAGTGACAGTTGATAAAAAAGGCTGGTCCCTTCCCCACAGACATTGCTTTCCTCATACAAATGCAGTGAGAAGGGGCTAGGCTAGAAGCAGGACCGATGGGTTTGGGGCATGTCACTACTCTTAGGGCTCTTGTGCTTATCTACCTGTTGGTGATAGCGATTATTGCTGGTAGTCACGAGGAAGGTGATCCCTCTTGACAATGATTTCTCCCCTTAGTGATAGCTGCAGGGACTGGGCTGGAAGCAGGTCTGGTGGTTTGGGAGGCACTGCTATTCCCAAGGCTCTTGGGTTCAGGGTTCTAGTTTATCTCCACTGGGGTATGAGGGAAGATGGTAGTTAAAGTTGATGGTGATGATTTGTCTTTTTAATATGCTTAGGACTGTACTACACTCTTAAACTTCCTTGGGCCCTTCCTCTCCATTTACCCTAGGAATCATTCCAGTAAACAAGGGGACCTCCAGCATGACAGGGCCCCTATAGCTAGGAACTTCATTTTGTGCAGATCTCCTATGTGTATCTCCCCCCTAATTCTGAGGAACCCATCCTGCCCTTGTCTGCCACAATAACTGGACTGGCTTTTTGGAGTGGGGGGTGGGGGGAAGAGTCAGGAAGGAGAATAGGAAAGAGGAAGAAGGACCTAATGATTTCCCAACATTTGTCCTGTTTTTTTCTAATTTCATCTTGCATCCCTCATCTGGTGAGACAGCATCTCCCATGTCTAATCTCAAAGTGAATTGTTAGAAACTGTACTGTTATCTAGCATCCAATCTCATAGCACTTTATAGTCCTTTTATGCATTTATAGTATTCTAGTTTGTGTTTTATTTATCTCTGTATATTTTAAGTTAGCAAGGTGAAGACAACTTGGCCTACAAACATCCTGCAACTCTCCCAAGGATGGAGTTGATCACCTCATAACTTGTGAAGCTTTGGAATTACTAGTTCTCTCATTCTGGAATTTCTCCATGGAAAAGTTGGACTAAAAAGAACATACGGTTGAAGCCCCTGTAGTTTTCCTGGGACAATGGAGGAGTTCCGCCGTTCCTATAGCCGACTGTGTAAGGACAGTGGTGCTGAGCCTCAGGAAGCAGTCCTCAAGCAGCTACATGAAGTGCGGGAGGGCCATCACAAGAGCAAGCTGGGCCTGGCCACCCAGAGCTTGTCAGTTGACACCTGTGGAGCTCTGGGGAAACTCCTGAAAAATGACACCCTGTTTTCTGTGATCCTCCTAAGTGACTGCATGATGAGTGAAGAAGGTGCATGGTGGTTCTGGGCACTTGGTCAGATTCTAAAACCTCTGACTGCTATTTGAGCTTGAGCAGTTCTGAACTCCTTGTCCCAGTCCCTGGTTCAGATACATAGATTTTCTGAAACTTCCATCAGCATTCCATTTACTGAATATGTTACTTAGTAGTTACTAAGGTTCCCACTCAGGAGCCAAATCCCCTAAGGCTCCTTCAGTTGTCACGGTTTCTCCTTCTCCCAGCCTCATTCTAGAGTGGAACAGCCTAGGGAGATGGGAAGAAAGTTTTTCCCTCTTCTGCAAGGGACTTGAGGCCAAATATTTCTCTATAACCCCTAGATTTCTACAACAACCAGACCACTAGCCCATCCTCTTGCTTCCTTTAGGTTTATACCAAACTGTGTATTGGCTTAGAAATAAGCTTATTGTGTGATAACAATTCACCTCCATGAACATCAGTTTCCTTGCCTGAAATCTGGCAATACTTTCCTGAGTATACATGATTTCAGCTTGAGAAAATGCTTTTTAGACTTTAAGATGCTGCATAAGTATAATTTCTTATCAATAGGAGAATCCCTACAAGTCTCAGACTCAATATTTCCTCACCTAGTAGTCAGTTTGGATAACTGATTGTAGTGAGTTAGAGGAGCATCTTGTTGCTATGGTCATGACCAAACTGAAAATTAAAAAATCTCTTTTCCTGGCTCTAAGTAGTTGCTTACAGATAGGAAAAGGAGGTTATAAAAGATGACCCAGAGAAGCTCTTGTATTCCAAGAAAAAAATAACTCCTTGTCTCTTACAGGATCCAAATTGCTCATACAAGGACTTTGTTCAAACACAGTAGTCAGATATCTGGACTTAAAGGTGAGCAGATGGAAACGTTCTTCACAATAACACCAGACCCAAAGAGCCATGGGGGAAAATAAAGGGGGAAATGGGAATTGGCAAATATTGTGGGGTAGTCTCTGGTGTCCTATGGAAGCATCTCAGACTAGGCTTCCCTAGGTTTAGACAGTTACACCGATATTGTCTGAATGGCCTAGCTAATATGGGACCTCAAATTGTCTAATTGTGTTATAGACATATATCTTGAATGCATAAAAATCCTTAAGCTCAAAGACAGAGATCATATATCTCCTACAGTGCTTAATACATAGTGTTGAATGAATGAATGACTGAGTGGCACTAGTCTCATGAGGGAATGATATGAAAACAACTTTGAGAGAAACCTATCTTCTTTTTTAAAAAGGCAGCCCCTGACTCCCTTCTGCAGTGTCAGGGACCATCCCTAAAGGCCAGTGTAGCCCCAGTTTCACCTCCTAGCAGGGTGCAGCATACAGATAGACTCACTCACAAGGTAAGGCTGTCACATTGGGAGTCCAGCCTTCAGGAGGGTGAATGACTGGCCATTCATCTGTCCTAGGGTAATAACCTTCGAGCTGTAGGGGCTGAGGCTCTAGGCAAACTCCTCCGACAAAACAAGTCTATTCAAAGGTAAGAGGGTGACCCCCTGCCCACCTCCTTCTTGTCAGTATGGCTCAAGGATGCTCCTAGAGAGAAAAGCTCCCAAACCATTCTCCTATTCGTTTCCATGAGCCTTCATGGGTACAAGTTGCTTTTCTATGCCAGGCTTCTTCAGCCCTGATGATGGCTTTTTTTTTGCAGCCTTGTTCTAGAGTGGAACAACCTGGGGATGTGGGAAGAAAGTTTTTCTCTCTTCTGTGAGGGGCTTGGGGCCAATACTACTCTGCAGCAACTAGACCTCCGAAACAACCAGATCAACCACAAGGGGGCAGAAGATCTGGCCATGGCCTTGAAGAACAATTCTGCTCTTCTAGACATAGGTAAGAAAGTTCCATCCAGGCTTGACCCTGCTGATGTCTTTATTTGCCCTGGCCATGGAGCTAGTCTGTGCAAAGGGAACTTGGGACACTATTTGGAAAATGAACAGTGATAAAAATAGCTAGATTTCTTAGAGCACTTTTTAAGATTTGCTGAAGCACTTTACAAATCCCATTTTATTTGATCCCTCAACAACTCTGGGAGGCTATTATTATCCGCTTGTGACAGATGAAGAAACTAAGGCAAGCAGGCTCTCCCTGGCTCACACACTAGTAAGCATCTGAGGCCAGATTTGAACTCTTATCTTTCTGACTCCAGGCCTAGCCTTCGATCCACTGAGCCACCAAGGGAACTAGCTTATATTCCCTACACTGTTGCTATACATGTACAAGTTAGCATCCCTCTCTGTATCCAGAACACTCCAAGCATTTTGCCATCTCTCTTCCACCTACTGTTGCAATTTTCATGTTTTCAAAAAGTTAGGCAGGTAAGCATATGTGCACTTCTAACCGGGGAGAGAATGGTAACTTGAAGTAGAGCCTTTCTTCCCACCTTCCCAAACCAAAGTTCTAGCTCTATCCCTTTCTTCCTGCACAGCCTCCTACTCTGCCTTAGCTCCATAGCTGCCTTCTCTGTGATTCCATAGCCCCTCTAGTTAGAATGGGAGAATTAGCCACTGGTGGCAAGATTTCTTCTCTATTCTTCTGTCCTCTGGTGGTTTTCTCTGTCCCTATGACGTTGTCATATTTCCCCTTCAGATCTTCGTTGGAATAACATTGGACTCCTGGGAGGCCGGGCAATTGTAAATTGTCTTTCCAACAACAGGACCCTAAGGAAGCTGGAGCTAGCTGGGAACAATATCCCAGGAGATATCTTGAAAGCTGTTGGTAAGTGGCAGGACTGGGGACAACTGGATTCTCAGAACTGTGTATTGAAATGGAACCTAAACCAACTGTCAGACTTACCTGGTGGGTCCCTTTGCTTGAATCCTGTATTGAGGAAGCTAAATGCTTTGCAGAACCATCAGCTGGGTTGGGAAGAATCTAACTGCATAGATCCAGTGTGTAGTAGAGAAATTTCTCTTCTATACCTGTCTATTATTCTATCAATTTCCCTAAGAGAAAATTATTTTGTGAAAGTAGAAGTCATAGGTTTTATTCTAACATCTGCAGACTTCTAATGAAGGTAACTCAGAAATCCAACCTAAAGTGGGAGATCCTATGGCTTAATGTGACTTGAAGTTTTCCAAAGTGCTTGACATCAAATGGGCTAAAAGGGGTGGGGACCCTGTGGGCCTTGAGGCCACAAGCCGCAGGTTCCTTGTCCCTGGTTAACATGTGTAAAGGGCTTTGCAAACCTTAAAGCACTAAGAAAATGCCAGAAATTATTATTGATGAAATCAGCATAGTTGGAGCATTTTCTACTGATCTCTGTTCCTTGGGCTGGTGCTGAGGAAGTCATTCTTCATATATCTATATAGGCAAGACACCCTGAAGGTTTTAAGAGCCACTATAATAGTAATTTCTCATATTTACATAATAGTTTAAGACTTACAAAAGTGCTTTCATCACAATAATCCTATAAGGGATTAGCTGTGCCAGTATTATTGTCCCCATTTATAGATGGGGAAACTGAGGCCCTGAGAGGATGACTTTGCACAGGGTCACCCAGCTAGCTAGTAAGTGTCTGAGGCAGGATTTGAACTCAGATCTCCTGCCTCCAGTTCAGCACTTTCCACTGTGCTGTATTACTTCTCCAGAAAAATAATGGTGCACTAAACTTTCAGCCATTCTCTTGGGGGCAAGATTCTAGTTTGTCAGTTATCCAAAGAGAATGAAAAGTTATAGCCCAGTGTCTCCTTCCCCTCACCATATTTCTTTTTTTTTTTTTTTTTAAAGCAATTGGGGTTAAGTAACTTGCTCAAGGTTACAGGGCTAGTTATTTATGTGTGGGTGCTAAGTACTGAGGCCGGGTCCTCCCGACCCCTGGGTCTGGCACTCTTACTCACTGCACCACCTAGCTGCCCGTCCTCACCATATTTCTGAGTCCCCTCCTACATATTCTCAGTCAGAGTATTCTCAGGAAATTATGCCAATTCATTTTAAAATTACCCAAAAATGAAAATTCAAGAAGGTAAGACTACTGAAGTAATATTACGTGCAGTTCCTGCTTATTTGTCATTTGGGATTATTTATGTGTCTCCTCTAGTATAATAGCAGTAATTTATAAAAGTTTCTAGAATGTCTACTTGGGGGTCCTCAGCTGTAAGTCACTAGACAGGTCAAAAGAACAGTCTGGCTCCAAGTGGCTTATCCAGCTGTCTGCCAAATAATGAGACAGCTATCTCTGGGGTGACACTGCTGTCTTCTGACAGAACAAGCCATGGATCACAACCTTGACAGGCAGGTGTCACTCCAGGAGAATCACATCCGGACATGTGTGCTGAGCAAAGAAGTTCAAAACCTCAAAGAAGAGAAGTCCAAACAGGTAAGAAGTCTTCCTTCTCATCTGTCATCTCATCTCTGTCTTAGGGCTGAAGCAGCCCAGAGCACAGGTTTCTCCCACAAGAAACTGGCCACTGGCCATAGATCTGCAGTTTGTGCTTGTATTTTCATTGCTTACCCTCAGTGACATGATTTCCTTTGCCCTGCTCATTGTGAAGAGAAGTCAAGTCTCTTTCCCCCTTTCTTCCTACACCTTAAGATTTCTCTCCTTGGGGTGGCTAGGTGGCACAGAGAGTAAGAGTGCCAGCCTGGAGTCGGGAGGACCTGGGATAGGTTCCAGCCTCAGAAAATGAGCCCCCACACATAAATAATAACTAGCCATGTAACCTGGAGCAAATTACTTAACCCCAATTGCTTAAAAAAAAAAAAATTTCTCTCCTCTCCAGAAATAGAGTCATTAAATCGGGACCTTTGGTAGCTCATCCTTCTCTTGGTCACCATGAGCTATGCCACCCACTCCTCCTTTTTGGGGAGAAGGAAAGAGGACTGGTGCTACTTTTCTAGTCTCTCCCTAGGTTTTTCTTTGCATTGTCAAGTCCCTTTATCCAATTCACCTATTTTCCTGACTCCGTTTTCTGCTCTTGTACTCCAGAATTCCTCAATACCAAGTGTTTGTCCTTCCTACTAGCTGACAGCCCAGTGTCACAGGGGATATCCAGGGGGGATAGAAGAAGTGTTAAGTTAGAAGGGTAGACTCTATTATTTCCTTGGCGTGACCTAAGGCTGCTTAGTCTTCTGCTGATCTGGTATCATGCCCTTTGTCCCAGATGTCAGCTAAAGTATTAGGATTTGGGATGGCTAGGTGGCACAATGAATAGAGCACCGGCCCTGGAGTCAGGAGGACCTGAGTTCAAATGCAGCCTCAGACACTTAACACAAAACTAGCCATGTGACCTTGGGCAAGTCACTTAACCCCAATTGCCCTCCAAAAAGCAAAAAAAAAAAGTATTAGGATTCACCATTTTTATATGGCTTATGTCTGTTCTATCCCCAGTTCCTGAACCTGATGGATACAATTGATAAACAGAGGGAAGAGATTTCCAGGAATTGCAGGTGAGTGGTTCAGAAGGAGGTGAGAGGCAGCTGCTTTATGGGATTTTTGGGTTTGTTTCAATGATCAGCTCTCTTGCCATTCTTTAGGTCATCAGCAGTCCGAGTAGGTCAGCTTCAAGAGGCCCTGAATGAGCGTCACTCCATCATCAACTCCCTCAAGGCCAAGTATGTAGTGGGCTGGACTGAAGTAGGCAGATTGATGGTTTAGGTTACCTGTCGTAGGCTCCCTGAACACATCAAGAGATAATAAAAACCTTTTCTTTCTCTGACCTTCACAAAGTAGTCAGGGCATGAGAAAAAAACAGGCATGGACATTTCAGAACACCAGGAGAAAATAATGAACCAGTGGTAACAAGTGTGCTTTAAAAAATTATGCATAATAAAGGAAGAATTAAGGTTGGATTGGGTTAATCTGGAATGGCTTCTTGGAGAAAAAAACTTGGTGCTGGGTTTTGAAAGAGGTGGGGGGGGGATGTGGGCTGGCAGAGAAGAGGAAAGGACTACAGGTGTATTTTATGGAATGAGTAAGTTTGGTTTGGTTTGGTTTTTTTAGATGGATTAGGTTAACTGGGATAGAGGATTAAGGTGATGGGGAAGGATGCAGAGGGAGGGACAGTTGGTGAAGGGGTCTTTAAAAGCCAGGCTGAAGAGTGTGAGTTTAAAGCAGTAATGAGAAGAAACTCCTACAGAGTCTTAAAAAGCATCCCTCTAGGGGTGGCTAGGTGGCTCAGTGAATAGACCACTGGCCCTGGAGTCAGAAGGACCTGAGTTCAAATCCGGCCTCAGATACTTAACACTTACCAGCTGTGTGACCTTGGGCAAGTCACTTAACCCCAACTGCCCTGCCTTCCTCTCCTCCAAAAAGCATCCCTTCTAAGCACAGGCTTCCCACATGGACCTCACATAGCACTTTGTTTTATAACTCTCTGCTACCTTTGTTATGTGACACAATAATTGCTTTTATAGTTCCCTGTATTTTTTCTTATCCTAACTAGACTTCTTATACCTCCCCCAAAAACCTAACCCAGTGTGCGGTACCCAGGAGGCCCTGGTTAGCGCACTGATCTGATAAACTTCCTCTCCCATCATATAGGCTGCAGATGACTGAGGCTGCCTTGGCCCTGTCTGAGCAGAAGGTCCTAGAGCTGAGCGAGCTGTTGAGCACTGCACAGCAGGAGCAAATTAACCTGTCACAGAGACAATCCAGGGACCTGAAGCTAGAGCGACAGGTACTCTGGATGGAGAATTTCAGTTGACTCAGTGATCAGGGAAGATTGGGCGACAGGCAGACAAATTAGAAGGGGTGTTGTGCAAGTCTCAGAGGTGTGGCAGAAAGAGCCTGACCAAAGTTACTTCTCACCTAACTGTACTCCTAGGAAGCTGCAGGTCGGGAATCTAAACTACTGAAAGAATTGACCACATCCAGCGAAAGAAATATGCTTCTACGTAACCAGGTATGGGAGGGGGCCAGGCCAGGGCCATCAGGCTGAAGGGGGGTATGTTTATGTGTTCCAGCTAAGGAGCAGCAGCTCTATCCTGGAACAGCTGTCCAGGACATAGAGCTGAGCAGATCTGACCTCACTGATGTCAAACTCACACAGAAACAGGAAGGATCCCTGTCGGCCACATAGTGACTTAGAAAACCACATATTAACATGAGCTATGTTTTCTTGTATTTTTATTAAAATAGTTCCCAATTACATTTTAATTTGGTTTGGGCTATACCAGAAAGCCACATTTTTGATACCTCTGCTCTAAATAATGTTCTTTTTCAGGTGGATGAACTAGAGCGAAAGAGCAAGACGCAGCAGGAACGGCTATTCCTGACAAAGCAGGAACTGACCAACATAACAATGGAACTGAAGCTACGATTAACTCAGGCTGAGGGTGAGTACTGGGGGGCAGGGAGGCACAAAGTGAGGGGGACCCTGAGGGAGAGCAGGGTCACATGGGGCCACTAGGCTGCTCCTGTGAAAGGCTGTGACCCACGTCTCCCTCCTTTGAGCTTTCAGAACGCCTGGAAATGGAGAAGCGGAGATTCAAACAAAGCTTAGAAGATTCAGAAAGCCTTCGACTAAAAGAGGTGAAGAAGGACCCACAGCCCCTCATGGGGAGGCAGAACTTTAGAGCCTGCTTAGTCTCTCAGCCTTTCGTAGGGTTTATGGCTATTCCCAAACCCAGCAGGGGCACCACTAAACTGACCTGCAGCTCATCCATCTGGTGGGATTGAGGGTGGGGGTGGCTTCTGGGAAGCCAGCTGGGGCAGTCATAGCATCCTGGAATAGCAGAAAAGCAAGAAGAAGACTTCCAGACTATGTAGCCCAAGCGCCATTTTACACAGGAGGAAGCAAGGCCAGGAAAGTAACATGGCTTGCCAGAAGCCACCCAGAGAAGTAGTGGCAGAGCTAGAGCCAAGCCCAGGTTTCCTGATGCCTGGTTAATCATAGAGAGTTTGTTAAGCAAAGGGATGTGGCAGAGTGAAGACCCAAGTTCAGCTACACACACACACACACACACACACACACACAAACACACACGCACGAGATGTTATCCTGGGCAAGTCACTGATAACCTTTCGGTCCCAAAGGTGCAGATTTGCATTGGTAGAGGAAGTTCCTCACTGGGAAATCTCTCTCTACACTGATTTTTTACTCTGGTTAAAAAAATAGCCTTATCATTTACAAAATACTCATCATGCATTCTACTTAATCCTCACAACAGCCTTGGAAAATAGGTCATTCAAACACTGTTAGCCCCCATTTTACAGATTAAGAAACCGAAGGTCAGAGAAGTTAGGTGACTTGCCCAGTGTCAGCTGCTTAAGGAGTTAGAGCAGGGATTTGAACTGAGGCTTCCTAATTCCCAGTCTCTGAGTATCTACTTTCCCAGGCTACTTGTTTGACTTAAAAGCCTAAATCAGGAAGGAGAGCAGCCCAGCACATCTTAATATTAGGAAGTTAATTTCTTCCTGAAAATCAATTCACTTTCAAATAGGTGAACAATCCTTTCCCATCTCAGTTTTTCTTCATTGGCTGAGCTGGAGGCCTTTTGGCCTTGATCTCAGCTCTTCTTAGAAGAAAATGAATGGGGCTCAGAAAAGCAGCTGCTTCTAGAAGCTGTTGGGAAAAGAATTAGGGAACAGGGCTTCTTGAGGCCTCAAGCACTGCCTCTTTGTTACTGAGCAGGTAGAACACATGAGTCGTCACATGGAAGAAAGTGAAAGATGCTTACAGGAAAGGATACAAAAGCTGGAGACAGTGCGAATCTCCCTGGAGGAGGTAAGCCTTCATAATGGGAGATAATGGGGGTGGTGTGGGGCAGGCAGGGACACTGACCCACAACTAACATACCTTAGAGTAAGAGATTGGAAATAACCCTCTGGACTGTGTAGATATCACTCCTCCCCATACCTTCCTTGTACTTCAATGTCACAGCAGGAGCCTGGTGGACACAGATTCAAGGATATCTGGCTTCTGGGCTTCTGAGTTACCCCCTTACTCTTTGCCCTTAGTATGATCTTCTTAGAGGAAATGCCCAGAAACCCAGAAGGTGATCTAGGAAGCAGGCAGTGACAAAACAAGGCTTCAGTTGTATTGGAAGTGACAACTACAGAGCTTAGGGCAGGGGTGGGAAACCTTTGGCCTTGCAGCCACATGTGGTCCTCTAAGTCCTCAAGTGTGGCCCTCTGAATCCAAAATTCACAGAAAAGTTTGGATTTAGTCAGAGGACCGTGGTTGAGGACCTATAGGGCCACATATGGCCTTAAGGCTGCAGGTTCCCCACCCCTGGCTTAGGGCAAAGGGGTTGTTTTGAGGTTACTTATTTTTCTTAAGTGTTTGCAGGAGTGGAAGAGATACCCTGATAAAAGACCCTTTTAATAAAATACTGAATTTAGTTCAATAATTGAGAGCTCCTGGCTAAAGCTGAAAAGTAGCATTGCAAAGTGGATAGCACTAGGTTCAAGTCCCAGCCCTGACATATACTGGTTGGGTGACCCTAGGCAAGTCCCTTAACCTCTCAGAGCCCCTAGGCAACTCTCTGACACAATTGCTCAACTGCATTGGTAGAGGGTGCTTCTTTATGGGGGATTCCTTCTACCAATGAAATTACAAATCCAAGCTTCCCACCCCCAAAAGGGCTGACTTTGGCCAAAGACCTACTAAGTGACCAGAGCTAAGTACCCTGAGGATGGATATGGGTGGCCTAGAGGTTTCATGTCTGTGCCCAAGTAGGAGGTGAGCCGGGTGAAGAAAGTGTTATTGGCTGAGAGAGGTCAGGCAGAGGAGGAGATGATAAAGGCCAAGAACCAAGTCCGCCTGGAAATGGTGAGTTGGTTAACACTGTAGAAGCCAAGCCTTTTGCTGGTATTATGGGAGAAAAGATAAAAATAGAATGCCTGATAAATAAAATCGATTGCCACTCTCCAGAGGTTCCAAGTCTGGTAGGACACATACATGAAAAGAATATGAGAAAACAGCATTCATTTACAGATCAAATTTTATTGCAACAGATACCATTGCAATGATTGGTTTTCCTAATTAAAAGATTCTTAATCCCCAGTTTTTGACCCATCGATTCCAAGCAGTATTGGAAATGAACAACTCTTCACTCTTGGGGGCTGGTTGTAAAGATATTGGCCTGTTACTTACTGTGTAAGAATGGTGGAGCCATGGAGTAAAGGAGGCATTATTGAGTTGGGTTGGGGTTCATCAGATAGATTTTAAGAAGTCCTGAGAGGAAGAATAAGGCAGTCAAAAGGTTGGAGGAGGGAAGAGCCTTCTAGGGAAGCTCTGTCAAGGTGACACAGTGGTGACCCATCCTTCCAAGATGGCCCCAGTCATTGTTCTTCTTTGGACCTTGTAGCAACAGCAAATAACTCATCTAGAAGAGAAAATAAGGCTGATGTCCCAAGCCCGGGATGAAGCTCAGGAATACTGCCTCCAGCAGAAACAAGCTGTGGCTGAAAGCCAAGCCAAGAGCAACCAGATGAGCCTCCAGATGGAAGGGCTAAGACGGCAGCTGGAGGAGCTGCAGCAGGTGTGTCTGTAGGGCCCTCCAGTCCCTGCAGAGACGCTGTAGCTGGGGCCCCACTTTCTCTCCTCACAGTATTTCCCCCACTAGGACCTGAGAAACAAGGACCAAGAGAAGGTGGCCGAAGTGAACAAGGTGCGGGTAGAGTTGCAGGAGCAGATCGGCCACTTGCAGGCAGAGCGGACAGCCCAGGAAGGGTTAAAGGAGAAGATTGCAGCCCTGGAAAGGCAGATCAAAGGTGAGGCCTCTACCTGGAACAGCTCCAGGGAGGGTACTCATTCCTGGGTGACAGGAAACTGGCTCTTACCCCAGCCCCCACGTGATAATATGTGGTTCAGACAAAGATCACCACTTCCCCCTCAGTGAATTTCTCCTCTTCCCACAGTGATGTCAAGTAACCACCGAGAGGCTCTGCTGGACAGAGAGAGTGAAAACGCTTCTATCAGGGAAAAACTGAGGCTCAGGAATGCTGAGATCAACAGGCTTCGGGAGGAAGAGGCCCAGCGAGCCAGCTTCCTGCAGAATGCTGTCTTGGCTTATGTACAGGGTTCTTCCCTGGGGACTCCAAACCCTAACAAGAGTTAGGGGAGATTCTGAGATTGGGTATAGAGCAGGGGGAATGGTGGCAGCAAGACAAAGGGAGCTTGGAATTGTTTGCCTATGAGATAACCTCCACCTCCTGAGTCATTCTTGGGACCTAAGATGAAAAATACAGGATGAAGGCCTTCCAGAGCATTTGAGGATTCCTGGCAGAAGTATAGTTGATGCCAGAAAACTACTACCAAGGGAGGTGGGAAGTCTGGATTTCTCCCAACTTTTCCCTTCACCTCTTTCACACAAGGCTTTCCTCTCCCATCTCCAACTTAAAAGCAACACTGATGACAGAGGAGAATGGAGACTACCATGCTGTGTTTTCTGAAAAATGCAATTTAGTTACATGATTTGAATTTCATTGTCCCATAGGAATCACTCAGACTAGGCCCAAGTGAATTAAGTCTCCAGCAAGGGGCCTTGGCTGGTCAGTGCCCACTGTGTCAGAAGCAGATCCATGGGCAGTATCTTTGTTTATAAGGCAGATCATCTGGCCAGGTCCTCCCTGGTACCCAAGGACTTCACAATTCCCTTTTCTGCTATAGCTCAAAAGAAACATGAGATGCACAAATTTAGAGACATCCCCACTCCAAATGTTCACGTGGACTGTTTGTGCCCAACCTGTGGTAGAGCCTCTAACCCTTACCACCCTGAGCTCTAGTCTGATCAGCCACAGTCAGCACTGTGCCTTGACCCTGACCTAGTGAGGCATTTCTGTCTTCTTCAAGCACACAAGGACAGCCACCAATTTTTGCCCCTCCAACCTGTTTTGAGAATCATGTGCCTTAAGAGAGTGCTGGAATATGACTGGGAACCTGGAGCAGAACTAAATTTGAACTCTGCAGATCTCTCTCCCCAAGAGATAGATGAGGGTTTGTGTGGGGGTGTTTGCCTGTGTGTAATCATGTGTTAGTTACAGAGCGGCTAATGTTATAATCACTTTTAAAATTTAACCTTGAGACTCACTCAGTGGACATTCTTTTGCACACTGGCAGGGCCCAGCCCTGCAGCGAGTGTGGTGATTTTTTATTGTTTAGCATGTTTCTGAAATGTATAGCATGTGTATTTCATGATAAACCCAGGGCCTCCAGTGCCTGTGCCTCTCCCTAGGACTAGAGCATCTGGTTTCATGAACACAAGACCCTACTTCTGTTGTCCTGTGCCGCCTTGCTTAAAGATTTACCTCTTCCTTAATAAGCCTTTACCCCTAATTCTGCCCTCTTGCAGTGGTGGCCATGTGGCAATCTCTGGCAGCTTCAAGGAAAGGGCCCTTGGAGTAACCTCTTTCTTGTATAACAAAGGCTTGGTCAAAGCCCGTTTGTATATATGGATGCCAAAATCCACTTCCCCATAAAAGATATTTTCTCCAGGGAGTTTTGAGCTTCCGCAAAGTAACCATCATTGCACCATCACCAGGGTTTATGCTACTCTGTCAGAATCAGACCTTTGGTCTGGCGGCAGGGCATCTTTCTAAGACACATCCCCCAGAGTGCTTTGGGGTAGATGAGAGGGCGCAAAAGGAGTTGGAGATTCTCCTCTGCCTCCAGCCTGGCCCTGAGCAGGTGCAGCATGTGGTGCAGCTCTTCCTCCTTTCCGTGACCTGTAGACCCAGCTTTTCTTCCTCCTTTACTAGGGGATTTTACCCCGTTCTCCAAGTGCTTCAAATTAAATCCGACAGATACCAGACCTGCTTAATGGACAAGGCACAGAGCCGGGCGCTGTGGTTACAAAGACAGAACCAGAACAGTCCCCTCAGGGAACTTCAAGTCTACTTGCTGGATACATTCAGCACCGCTAATCAGAATGCAACATAGTTGCAGGAGAGCAATCCCTAGCCACTGGAGAGGGGAAGGGGTGAGGGACAGCGAGATTTCACCGAGGGGGATGGGTGGCCTGCCCGGGCTGGCTCCCGCCCTCAGCCGGGGTCACTTCCCTCCCTCCGTCCCAGCCCGCGGGCGTGTCCTCCCGCGGCCCCTGCCCCCGGGCACCCGCCGTGGGTGCGGAAGAGCGGTCTCCGCATCGCCAGAAAACCGGGCGAGACTGAGTTACCCATCCCAGAGGTCTTAGGGAGCCTGTTCGGGAGGAGCTAAGCCCCCCGCCGCCCCACTGGCCCCGGGCCACGAGTGGGCGGGGAAAGGTCTGGGCTTCCCCCTCCCACCGGCCTCGGGTCTTCGGCTATCTCCGGCCGCGGCGCTCGGCGGCGCTCGGCTGTCTCCGGCCCCAGCCGCTCGCTCGCTCGGCTCGGCCCCCAGCCTCTCCGGTCCCCGCCGTGGCCACGGCGCTGGGGCATTTCCCTGCGGTTCGGCTCGCAGACCCCGGCTCCCGGGCAGCCGGCTCCTGGCCCTGGGCACATGCAGGCGATCAAATGCGTGGTGGTCGGCGACGGGTGAGCCCCGGGCGGGCGGGGCAGCCGGCTCTTGGGGACGCGGGGGGCGGATCTGGCTCTGGGGGTGCCAGGGGGCGGGGTCCGGCTCTGGGGGACCGGGGGGCGGGGTCTGGGGCGCCACCCTGGCCGGGTGGGGGCAGGGACTGGGGCCGGTGCAAGGATGCTAAGGGTGGGTCTACATCTCGGGTGGGTGGGGGCAGGGTGGGGGGGGGGGATGAAAAGGCACGTTGTCTGGACGCTGAGAACCCAAAAGGCCAGGTGACAGGGCTGACACCTGCTCGGGGGGATCATGCCGGGCTGGGCGGGGTGTCTGCCCACCACCCTTTCCCCGAGGCCCCCCTTCTGAGGGCACACACATGCCACGCCCTGGCAGCGTTGTCTCTTTGGGACTGGTCAGAGCCTTGGCCGGTCCCCTCGGTCAGCATCTGGTCTGGGGGAGGGGGACCCAGGTCCCAGAAAAGGAG
This sequence comes from Gymnobelideus leadbeateri, assembly GCA_011680675.1. Classification (NCBI taxonomy): domain Eukaryota; kingdom Metazoa; phylum Chordata; class Mammalia; order Diprotodontia; family Petauridae; genus Gymnobelideus; species Gymnobelideus leadbeateri. Next base: position 558,841 of record WOXC01007315.1, on the reverse strand, counting down.
GGCAATAACCTGAGGGGCTGAAGAAATGCAGTGATAGCCTTGGAAAGGTCCCCCCTGCATCACTATTGATCAGGGACAGATGCTATGGAGAGCATTTTTACATCAGGTAGGAATGAACTGGAGGACCACTTGAGGTCCCTTCCAACTCTGAAATTCTTCCATTTCCCCTTCTATCCCCCTCCAGACCTCCCACCCGCATTTTCATTTCAGTGGACTCTTTGAGGACACCAGCTGTTTGATTTTTGCCTTTGTATTCCCAGCACCTTGTCCAGAGTATTGAATTTCTTCCGTGGGTGCCTCAGCCCTTTCCCCTCTATTTCTACTTTTGAGCATCAGTGACCCAGAAGGCAGAGTATCCCCACCAACTCTGCATTTTGAATGGGTGGATTGAGTCCCACTGGACTTTGAGGAGATCCTTATTTCTCTCTTCAGCTCTCACTTATTCCTGCCTACCTACCCTCTCTCCCTGAGACCTGAGGTTGCTAGTGAGCCCGCCTCAGTAGAATCAGCCTGTCACTGCCTTATGTGCTCCTTTCCTCTTCCCTTTTTCATCCTCCTTAAAGACTTTCTAAGTTCACTTGAGTTGTTAGAATACCCATCACCATTCCCTTCCTACCTTAACCCACCCAACAATTTCCATTTCTCTCTTCCTTCCAACCTCTTGGGACTTCCCAGAAAACCTGGATCTGGGGAGGCAGATGGAACCATGGGAGACCCCACAGTTTCAACCTTTATCTAGATTTGTCTCCTCATTCCAGACCTTGGGGTGCAACATCCCAAAGAGTAGAGCCTTCATCAAGTGGGTGGTTTCGTTGGGAAAAGATATGGGTAAGACTTTGAGAGTCCTTCTCAAGTTTATGCCATTTCTCCCTAAAGAGCCGTGGGGAAGACATGCCTGCTAATCAGCTACACCACCAATGCCTTCCCTGGAGAGTACATCCCTACTGTGTGAGCATCTGGGACCTGGGGAATCTTCTGGTCTGGGAACAGGGCACTTGACAACACCCAGCTAGAAGGGAGACCAAAGAGGGGGCACAGAAGGGATAACGAGTGGCTTTGACCCCTGCCTCTGCAAGAAATGGGAAGACCTTGGAGACAGGAGAGCAAATGCAGAGTTTGCAACAGTCTACATTCCCTGGGGACACAGTATTTATTCCTGATTCTGAAGGGTGGGAGGGGGGTGGAGGGAGCAGAGCAATGGTGGTGAAGCTAAGACTTTTGAATATCCATTTACAGAACTCTGGGTGGAGATCCAGGATTCACATCCCTCAACTGACTTCCTATCTCTTGTTCCTCCAGTTTTGACAACTACTCAGCCAATGTGATGGTAGATGGGAAGCCAGTGAACCTGGGGCTGTGGGATACAGCTGGGCAGGAAGACTATGACCGGCTTCGACCCCTCTCTTATCCCCAGACTGTATGTAGTCTTTGCAGTTCCCTACTTCCTCTCCCTCCCAAGCTGGGTAGGCCTAGTACTCTGGGGTCTGGGATTCTGGGGAAAATTTTAGTATTTAGACCTGGAGGTCAGGGTTGGGGTCTTACAGTAGGGCAAGGTGAGTGAAATAGAGGGTAGGGAGGACTTCTTTCACCAGCAAGCCACTGACCACCCTTTCCTACATAGGACGTCTTCCTGATATGTTTCTCCCTGGTGAGCCCAGCCTCCTTCGAGAATGTCCGTGCCAAGGTACTACATGGGCAAGGGCAGGAAGGAGAGCCATGCTGGGAACACTAGGTCCTTTTCTTTCTTTTCTAGAAGCATGAGGCCCAGGGAGGGAGAGAGACCCATGGCTAGAAAACAGGGACCACAAAGAAGGGACAATCCCTTAGCATCTTGAACTTCTTCCCATAGTGGTACCCTGAAGTACGACATCACTGCCCCAACACACCAATAATCCTGGTGGGCACCAAGCTAGACCTTCGAGATGACAAGGACACCATTGAACGGCTTCGGGACAAGAAGCTGGCCCCCATCACTTATCCCCAGGGTCTGGCCATGGCCCGAGAGATTGGTGAGTAGGAGCAGTGGGCAGTAGCAGGGGACAGTAAGAGAGAGGTCATACACATAATAAGACAGGGATGCTGCCATCCTCATTTTCACCCTAAGACCCTTTCCATTTGCCCCCAGGCTCTGTCAAGTACTTGGAATGCTCAGCATTGACTCAGCGGGGGCTCAAGACAGTGTTTGATGAAGCTATTCGGGCAGTGCTCTGTCCCCCACCCATCAAGAAACCTGGAAAGAAGTGTACTGTGTTCTAAATTCTGCCCAGAGTCTCCTACCCCAGGTGGCCTTTGTGGTGAGGAGGGCTAAGAGCCCAAGGCCAGGGGGTTGGGACAGTGTCCCAAACCCCCAATTATGGTGTCATTGTTGAAATGTTTGATTTCCCTTCAGTCTGATGTGACGTGGGTATAGGGAGTGGGAAGATAGAGGGAGGGGGGTAGGGAGGGGAGGCTTGGGCTCTGGGGAGGGAAGATCAGCACAAAGAACAGGGCATGCTGTCCTGAGGGGACTGGAGGGAGGGCTGATAAAGGAGAAAGGAAGCTCCTGCTCCCTCCCACCCAGGCCTGGGAAGCACAACCTGAAGCTTCCTCCCACTCTGCTCTGCACCCAGGGACCCAGGAGCCCAGGCCTCCAGCTAGCACAGGAGGGAGCAGGGTCTCTCTCAGAGAGGAGAAGGGGCATGACCAGGGCAGCCCTAGGATGGGCTTCCCAGGTTAAGGAGGGTGGGGGGAGGGAAGGGAGGGAAGTATGTGACTGTGGGTTCTATTCATCCTGGCAATCATCCCTTATTTTATACAATAAACATTCTCCATAAACACAGGCTTTGCCTTTCTTGGGAGCTGACCCTCTACTCACCAGAGAGCTTGCTTTTCAGCCTCCCCCCTCCACACACACACCTCCCTAAGTCACTACAGAGGGATAGCTTCCCTTGGTGGTTACTTTGTAACCAAGGTAGTATCCACAGGAATTCCACCTATACTATTGCCAGCCTCAGACAGTTTTCCCTCAAAGGCCCCAAAGTGACTCTGGACCCAGCTTGTCCTGAGCCCAAAGATCTAGCTTAGTTTGTAGGGTATCTTTGGGTACTTGAGAGTCTGGACCAGATTGGGCTTCCCCAAGAGGCCAGGCACTGATGTCACAATGCCTCTCCACCTCTACCCTCTGCAATATTACTATCAAACCCTATCCCCCTCTCTCCTCAGACCAAAGAATCAGCATTCAAGGATCAGATGATACACATTTAATAGGGCACAGAAAGCAGACACCTCCCGTTTCAGGATGCAGCTCTCTTAACCCACCAGATACCCTCCATCTACCAGCAGAGCCGAGCCAGTAGTCATGGCACTCCGGTCACTCAGCAGAAAAAGGATGCTGTTCACCACATCCTCTACCTCTGCAAGGGGAATAGGATGATATCTAGAGGCTGGGAAATAGGTCTCCGTGGTAGGGCCCTAGCTCCCATTTACCCCTGGCACTTTAAAAGAGGAGTTTACATTCTCTGTACCCATGGCAAGTGCAAGGGACTAAAGTTCTGCCCTAGCCATCTTGGAAGGCACCAAAAGATAAACAATTGGGGGAGAAGGGAGGGAGTGGATGGTATTTGGCCTTGAGGACCCACTGCACACCCTCAACTCACCTGCAAACTTGCCCAGTGGGATTCGGCTTAGCATGGGCTCTGATTTCTTGGAGTCACTCCAGTTGGCCTTGCCCATGGCAGTCATCACCACCGTAGGATTCACCGTGTTGACCCGGATCTGGGTTAGAAGGGTTCAGGTTGGCCCTTCAGGGGCATGGCCACATGTGAGACAAACCTGGGAATCTCAGGATCTGACCTAAAAGGGACCTCGGAAGAAATGTTGGCCAACCCAGGGTAGAACAAGAGTCCTCTCTACAACGTACCCAACAAGTGGTTATCCAATTTTTGCCTGAAGACCCCCACACCTACTCCCTCTTGAAGTAATCTGGCTCCACTTTGGGATAATTCTAATTGTTAGAAGGTTTGGTTTGGTTTGGTTTTGCTGATAACAAGCCTACATTTGCTTCTTTGTAACTTTTACCCATTACTTCTGATTCCGCCCTCTGGTCAGTCAGTCAGTAGGAATTTATTAAGTGCCTACTATGTGCCATGTACTGGTACTGGGACCATAGTGAACAAATTTAATGCCTCTTCAATAAAACAGCCATTCAATTACAGGAACACAGCTGTAACAAAACATCACCTTCAGTATTTTCTTCTACAGGCTTCTTGTTTTTTTGTGGGTTTTTTTGTTTTGTTTTGTTATTTTTAGGCAATTGAGGTTAAATGACTTATCCAGGATCAAACAGTTAATAAGTGTCTGAGGCCACATTTGAATTCATATCCTCCTGACTCCAGGGCCAATGCTCTATCCACAAGCTACCTAGATGCCCCTAAAGGTTAGTTGTTGTAGTTCTGTCCTTTCAATCCTACCTGACTCTCTGTGACTCCATTTTGGAGTTTTCTTGACCAAGACACCAGAGAGGTTTGCCATTTCCTTCTCCACCTCATCTTACAGATAAGGAAACTGAGGTAAACAGGGTTAAGTGACTTGCCCAGTCAGGTCTTCCTGCCTCCAGACCTAGCACTGTATGTACTGAGGCACATTTCAAATTCCTTCAACTGACAGGACACAAACTCGAGACCCATTTCTATCCAGCTTCTCCTCCAAACCCTAAAATCAATGTACTTCCTAAAACGTGGCACCAGAACTGAAGAGACTTCCAGCTGTGAGCTGAGCAGGGCAGAGGAGGTTAGGACTTTTATTTCTTGCTGGGGAGAGGCCCTTATGGGGCTTATAACAAATACATTTAGATGTCTCAGATCTTACCTTGTGGGGTCCCAGCTCCAGAGCCATCACCTTGGTTAGCATATCCATGGCACTTTTTGTAGAGCCTGGTGAAGGGCAATAAGGTGGAGAGGGAAAGTTGCGTCAGTTACTGAAAAGAAGTGAGAGTTGTTTGGCTAATTTACAGAGAGGGATCAGGAACTGTGTTTTGCCTTTCTTTGTATTCCCTGTGTTTAGCCCAGTGACTGGCATATAGTAGGCATTTAATAAATGCTTGTTGATTGACCAAGATAGTCCGGGTTAAAGAACCCAAGAGTTGGAAACAGCCTGGGGTAACAGGAAGAGTAAGTCCTGGCCTAAGCATCAGAAAACTTGGTTTCTAGTCCTCTACTGGAAAGTGAAGTAGTTAGATTACATGATTTCTCAGGTTCCTTCCAGTTCTTCTATTCTAAATTAAGACAGGAAACCTAATGGTTCAAATTGTTGAAATGAGCGGCTGGGGAAAGGACAATGGGGGGAAGGCTAATAGGGAGGGCACTCACAGTAGATGGCATGGTCCTTTAGGGCACATTGGGAGGCCTGGCTGGAGACATTGACAATAACTCCCGGAGCTCCCCGTGCTATCAACCCCTGGGAGACAATCTAGAAATCAGGGGAAAGAAACAGAAGAAGTAGAGAGAAGAAGAGGTTTCTCACTTCATTGTAATTCCTAAACTCTGTGTCACAACTCACCTGGGATACTTGGACCACTGACCGATAATTCACATCAAAAGATCTGGGGATAGACACCAGACAGACTTACAGCTAGAAGGAAAACAGCTCCCCCCCCAGAGCCCCAGCACCCAGCCCCCTCCTTTCTTCAGATGAGCAGATAAGGTGGATTCTCATTCCCCCAAGAAGGGAAAGATTCTAGGCAGGATTCCTAGGATCTGTGTTTTACCCGAGTTGGTTTTCCCCACCATCCTGAGGCCCTGATTTTTTTCTTTTTACTCCTAGGGCTTACCTATCACAAGCCTCCTTAGTGACTTCCAGGAAAGGCTGTAGCAGGGCTACACCTGCATTGTTCACCAACATGTCCACAGGGCCAATGGTGCTCAGAGCCTGCTCTGTGGCCTCCCAGTCTCCCAGATCCACACATAAAGTCTCTATTCCTGGGCACTTCAGGGGATTGGAAAGAGCTATTAGGCAATAATGGGAGAAAAGCTTCCCACAGTGGAGAGTTCCTGATCCAGCCAGAAGCTGGGGAAGGAGGAACAAAACTGGGGAACGACAATGGGAATGTGAGATGGTTAGATGATAATAAATAGGCCATTGGTTCCCATATCCTGGGAGTGTTTCCACTAATGGTTAAATGGATGGGATGGAAGTGTCTTAAGATGGTTTGCAAAATGACAGTGACAGGAGGAGGTGCTCCTTGCATCTCCAGCAGATCCTGTAGCCCCTGGCAATAGTCTCTGGGAACTTTGAGGCTCCTCAGAAAAGAATCCCTCAGTTCTAAATATTGAACCAGAATTGGATTTCTCAAGGAAACTGTAAGCTCTTTGTCCTGCCCACCCCATACACTTTTTTGGGGGGGAAGGGGGGCAATTGGGGTTAGTGACTTGCCCAGGGTCACACAGATAGCAAGTGTCCGAGGTCATATTTGAACTCAGGTCTTCTGACTCCAGGGCCAGTGCTATACCCATTGCCCTAACCTAGCTGTCCCCTCATACACTTTACTCTGTGCCCCCAGATTACTTCAAGTACTTTGCTAGGGATCAGGGAGCAGCAGTGGCTTCAGCCTCTGGAAACTGTCCAGTGTTCTGGAGTCCCAACGCTGTGCCCAAGTGTGTCTGGGGAGGTAATCAGATGAATGTGTAGAATACGAGTAGAGGGCTGAGAGTGGGGGGTGATTCTCACCGTTTGGCCCCAACAACTGGAGCATCAACTTGGTAAAGTGGAAGAGATTGAAGGAGAAATACAATGGCCTCCGTTCAAAGTTTAGAAATCATTTTGCACATGCTATTTATCGTAGAGCAGAGACGCCAAGAGGCAGCGGGTACTGCAGTTGAGAAGACCTAGGTCTGAATCCCACATCTGACATTTACTAATTCTGAACAAGTCACTTAACTCCTTTACACTTGCTTCCTCATATGTAAAATGTGGGAAATGACAGGAACTGAGAAGCATCAGGGCTTGGGGGGAGCCGGTACGGGTCAGGGAGTCCCAGAAGTGGAGCCCTCCCACGCAACTCTAGGGCCAGAGCAGTCTTTTCTGGTAGACGGAATTTCCTCATTAGGAATTCTCTTTATGAATGAAACTAGAGAAGCTAAAAAAAAAAAATAGTAATCCCCTACCTCCCTGGGCGGTGGTGAGGATTAAAAGACAAATGTGTGTGAAGGGTTTTTCAAACCTTCAAATGAACTGTATAAATGCCGGCTGTTATTACTGTGCGTCAGGATCATCTCCATTTTATGGATAAGGAAACAGAAGGTCACAAAGGAAATAAGGAGAGGAACTTGAATGTGAGACTAGGTCTTCTGCACCTAAGTCCAACTCTGCTACCCCTGAATGCCTAGCTTTTGCTGCTGTTTTTGGTGGGGAAGGCCTGGCAGGAGGGACTTGGCTGATGTCCAGGAGCCCAGCTTCTCTGGACTCACGCGCCTTTGCCTAGGGGGCAAAGTTCTAGTGGACAGGGCGGGGCTGGGGCTGGATGAGACAGCGGGGTTGGGAGATCCCCAGTTACCTCCTGGGCCAGGCTGACCAGGTCTTCCTGGGTCCGGCTCACTGCTACCACTTGGGCTCCGCTGGCAAACAACGCCTTGGCAGTGTCCCTCCCGATGCCTGCAACGTCCCGAGAGGCTTAGGTCCTCCTTAGGTCCGGGTTTCGACCCTCTTGATCGCTCGGCTCCCACTGCCCGGACCCCTAGACCCCAGCCCCATCTCCAACCACAGCCCGGCCCCACCTTTGCCCGCTCCGGTGACTAGCGCCCGGTGACCGGCGAAGCTTCGCTCCATCGCGACGATTATTATCCTTCTTGGACCCGAGTGGATTCTGAGGTCCAAGGAAGCGACCGGGGTCCAATCTGGGGGGCGAGGGAGGAGAGAAAAGACAGTTTATCCAATCAGAAGTCTTTCTTTCCACGAGCTATTCGAATAGCTTTGGCCCTATTAGTGGGATCGGAGGGGGTGGGGCCGGTCAAGAGGTTATGATTGGCTAAAAACGGGGGTAAAGGTGGCGCTGTGGTCGGGGGCGTGGCCTGGAGAATATTTTTGGCCTGATTCTCCTGCTTCCGGTCTCGCACTACTTTTGACTGGCCTCGGAGACTCTGACCTCTATCCCTGCGAATTCCTGCGCCAGGTATAATTTCCTGTAATAATTATGTGTCTACGCGGTATGCCCAGCCCTAGCACACGTTACTCCCTTTTACACACCTGAACACTCGCATCTTCTCTCCCTGCACCTTTGCACAGGCTCTCACTTGCCTGAACGATTTCCCTCCTCGCCGCTGCCTCATACCAAAGTCAGCTCAGGGGCCACGTATCACCCCCGAAAAATGATGCTGTAGATGCAAGGTACTGTCCCATTCATATGGTTGGTTACTGAAAGTGGCAGAAAAGGAAACTTCATGAAAGGAAAACTCACAAAAATCAAATTGTGAAAAAAGCCTTTCAAAAATACGTTGACATGCCTAAAATGGCTTCCTGAACAGAGCCCAGCTCCCCAGCAAGCACATATTCCAGGAAAAATATGAAATTTGCAGAAGATAAAATAATGCGAACTTTCTCAAGTAAGTGATTTTCTCCAAACTGCACAAAAAGTCAACCAGCAGCCTATTGGCTGCCAGCAAACTCGCCTGGCTAATGAGACAGTAGCCTTCTAACCCCAACAGAGAAGGGTCAGAAGTGGAACCCTCCCGGCTATATTTAATTGCTTGATCCCCCAAGGCAACTGGGAGATCCCCAGTTACCTCCTGGGCTAGGCTGACCAGGTCTTCGGTCTGGCTCACTGCTGTCACTTGGGCTATATATATAGCCTTGAAGGGCTTTCTGTTGGGGAAGAAGGAAGAGCAGAGATCTCCCCCGAGAAAGTCCCAGGTGCTTGGAAGTCCCTAAATAACAGTGACCAGTGTGGGTACAGCTTGAGCTAGGACAACCTAGGGCTCTGAGGTCCCTAGGACCCTATCCTGAAATTCCAGAGACACTTCTGACAATCCTGCCCTCTGAACCTCCCCTCCAAGATCCTGAGGGAGCTCAGCCTAGGAGGAGGAGGTCAGTGCAAGAATGCAGGTGACCCAAGGTAAGAAAAGTAAGGCAAACCACTGACCCAATTGTGCAGTAAGGGGTAGAGTATGCCCCTCACACAATGTCCCCATTTATGAACTAAAGGTGGAGAGATGACAAACCAAGAAGTCAATGATCAGTTTCAAATTTATAAATCTAGAGATTTCCCCCCCTTCAAAAAAAAAAAAAAGATAACTCTGGATCAGTTCTGAATCAACTCAAAGGAAAAAATGGATCTTCCACAGGGAGTATATAAATAGTTAGAAGAAATGAAACAAGAGCTTAAAAATGAAATAAAATGTCCAAAAGAAAAAAGTGGGAGGAAATTAAATAGCTTAGAAAATTTGCCCAAAAGAAAATCAAAGAGTAGGGTGGCTAGGTGGTGCCACAGTGAATAGAGCACCGGCCCTGGAGTCAAGAGGAACTGAGTTCAAGTGTGGCCTCAGGCACAATAGTTATGAGCCATGTGACCTTGGGCAAGTCACTTAACTCCAACTGCCTTCCCCCTCAAAAAAAAAAAATCAAAAGAATTTTTAAAAGCTATAAGATATCTGATATTAAAAACAACTGGCCTGAAAAAACAGTTGAAGGAGACATAATTTAAGAATCAACAGACTCCCTGAAAACCATGAATTTTAAAATTCTGAACAGTTTCCTTTTTTTAATTAAAACTTTTTTTTGAGCCACTTGGGGTTAAGTGACTTGCCCAAGGTGCAAGCACCCCAACATCTCCAGAGTGGCTGCCAACACAGGTACTTAGATCTGCCTTTCTAAAGGAAAGCAACTCAAAACGGGTTAACAAGCTTACTTTAAGCAATCAAACATAGATCATTTACCTAGTTCAGGGGAAAAAGGTCAGCACCCCGAACTTCAAAGTATACAGACAGAACTTACAAGACAGAGAAACAAACAGATCAAGCAGACAGGCTTCCAAACTGCCCAACTATTACATCAATACCAAATCACAGTTACCAGAGAGGGGAGCATCAACATCTGGGTTTTCAAAGCCAGGGGGCTCTTAGCTGCTGCCCAGAGTCTCATCTAGTCAAATCACACAACACTTCTCAAAGTGAGCCCCAAAGCAAAGCCTCACATCAGGGATTATATATCCTCCTCCTGGGTCAGATAATGTAACCACCCTCTTGACCCACTGCTCAATCACACAGCATCAAGGTGTGGGCATTCCTGAAAACCAAGCCTCCTGCCATAGGCTCCATGTGACCACATTCAGCCTATTAGGGGACAGAGTATATTTTCAAATCAAGAAAGGTTCTCAGAGTCTCTTAAGCCTGTCAAAGGGCCTAGGGGCAGGGAAGATCTTTAAATCTGCATTTCCATTACACAGGGTCTCACAGCTACTAAGTGTCCGGGGCTGGATTTGAACTCAGGTCTTCCTGATTCTAGTGCACTATCCACTTCACTTAATAAGCATTTGTTTTCTCTTCTTCCCATCTCCCTTCCCCAACTGAAAAAAGAATAACAAAGTTTTTTTTAACAATATACAGCAAAACAATTCCTACATTGGACATGTCATTATAAATGTCAGGTCCATCATCCCTCTTGTCAGAAAATGGCTTAAAGCATAGGTCTTCCCATACCTCTCCCTGACATTCGAGAGAAAATTTTCAGTGACTCCCTTTTACCTCCAGCATCTCATATAAATGCTCTATTTTGGCATTTAAAACCTTTCGCACTGTAATGGTAATGGGAATTTGAAGATCTTCTCTGACTCTTAATAAGCCTAGGGGAATTTGAAGACCTCCCTACTTTGAAGATATACTTAATAGGTTGAATGTAATCACAAGAAATCTGTGATGGGAAGAATTTGCTGAAGGGCAGAGTATAGCACATAGGAAACTGGGAGTCAGAGCAGTTAGAACTGGAGGGAGGAGAGGATATACCCCAGAGAGACAGCTTGTGAGTAAATGTTGGTTTGTGGGAAGGCTAAAGAATGGTATGGCTTCATGCCAGCTTATTAACTTCTTTGCAACTATGATGGATTCAGCTTTCTGGTCTGGGGATTCGGTTTTCTGCTGCCTGAATAAATGTTTTGTTTCTGTCTTCTATGTGGAGAGTCTGTTATATTTTGTGATTGAGCATTATGGCAGCCTATTTACAGGCACCATCAACACTGTGAATATTGTGTTGGTGCTACACACACACTCTCCTACCTTCCCAAGCTTGTGCCACTTTACCCCCCTCTATGTACTCTATGACACAGTGACGTTAGCTTCCTTGCTGTTGCTCCCACAAGACACTCTATCTCCTAATTCAGTCCCTTTTCTCTGGTTGTCCCCCATGCCTAGAATGTGCTCCCTCCTGTTTCTGCCTCCTGGCATCCTCCGATTCCTTCAACCTCAGCTCAAATCCTACCTTCTGTAAGAGGCTTTTCAAGGTCCCTCTCAATGCTAGTGTCTTCTCTCTGAAATTCCTTCTACTTCACTTCATTTGGGATGTCAGCTGTTTGAGAACAGAGACTTTTTGTTTTTCTTTATATCTCTAACACAGTGCACAGTGCCTGGCACATAGTAAGCACTTACTTATCATCAGTCCTCAGGAATTATGGTTAATTACCAAATTAGTCAAAGTTTTTAAATCCTTCAAAATTATATTTACAATGTTGTTATTATTGTATAAATTGTTCTTCTGGTTTTGCTCACTTCACTTTATACCATTTCATACAAGGCTTTCCAGGTTTCTCTGAAATTTCCTTTTGTAATTTTTTTTTATGGCATGATAGAGTTCCATCACATTAACATACCATGATTTCTTTAGCTATTTCCCATTTGATGTTTCTGGCTACTACAAAAAGAACTGCTACTAAATGTGTGTGTGTGTGTGTGTGTGTGTGTGTGTGTACTCATATGTATAAATAAATGTATATGTATATGCCCTGTTCCTCTGTGGTGATGTAATACTTTCAAGAAATCATAATTAGAACTATTTCTGTCTACTAGAATCCGAAGACAAAGTGAAGACAGAATCTACCTATAACTTTCTGAAAGAAATTCCAGAAAGGAAAAGTCTCAGAATTAGCAGAGCCAAAACCCAGCTCCCATGTCAAAGAAAAGGGTATCTAGAAAGAAGCAGTTCAAGTACCAATGAACCACAATCAGGATCTTAGACACTTCTATTAAAAGTGAGAAAAGATCTTGGATTAAAATGTACCAAAAGGCAAAAGCTCTAGGTTTATAACAACAACAACAACAAATCCTATGCTGCAAAGCTTAGTCTACTACTACTACTAAGGAAAAAAACTGATCATTAATGTGATAAGGACTTCCAAAAATTTACAATAAAAATACCAGAGCCAAGTAGGAACTTTGCACTGCAAACACAAGAGTCATGAGAAACCTAGAAACATGCATTTATTTGAGCAAGTGAAAGGAGCTGTATGATGATGTAGTGCTAACATTCTTATTAGAACATATTTCTAGAAACTTTAATATCTTCAGAGAGTAATGAGAAAGTTAAGTGAAAAAAAAATAGAGGTCCTTCCTGGAAGTAATTGGTTCTATTCTGAGAACTTGAAGAGCAGAAAGAGAGGGAGATTAAAAGGAAAAATATACTAAAGTAGAAAGGAGGAAGAAGGGGATGGAACAAACATGCTATTTCCTGTAATTAGGGTAAGTGAGAACAGTATACAAATATATATAAAGAGGTGGGAGGAGAGGGCATCAGATGAACCTCACTTATCTGAAATGGATAAAGGAGAGTTGAAAACACACCTACACACAGAGTTTAGTACAAAAATACATCAGACTCAACAAGGAAACAAACAAGGATGTGGGAAAGTAAGAGGGAAGATAATACTGGGGAAGGAGTATTCCCAAGCAAAACAAACTCCGTATCATTGAAAGGGAGACTTTTTCTTTTAAGAAAAAAGAAAAGAACAAAAATCTAAGGGGGTGCTGCTGATTGCTTCTTAGACAATTGGGGAATGAACAAATTGTACTATAAATGTAATGGAATGTTATTTCACTGTAAAAAATGACAGAAGAATTTCAGAGAATCCGGGATGGAATAAACTGACACAGAGTGCAGTGAGCAGAATAAAGAGAACAATTTATGTTCTTTTCATGGTTGCAAAGAATTGGAAATTAAGGGGGTGCCCATCAATTGGGGAATGGCTGAACAAGTTGTGGTATACGCATGTAATGGAATACTATTGTGCTATAAGAAACGAGGAGCAGACGGACTTCTTATTTACCTGGAGAGATTTATACAAACTGATGCTGAGTGAGAAGAGCAGAGCCAGGAGAACTTTGTACACAATCACAGACACAACATATGTGTGATGACCAACTATGATAGACTGGACCCTTCTCAGCAATGCAGTGATACAAATCAATCCCGAAAGACTCATGAAGGAGAGAAATGTGACATCCAGAGAAAGAACTAGAAAGAACTGAGTTTGAATCCTGATGGAAGCAAACTACTTGATCTTTTTCTTTTCATTGTTTGGTTTTATTTCCTCTTGACCATTTTTCATTCCATCTAATACAATATGCCTTTGTAACCTGACTAGTGTCCAATGTGAAAGTATTTGCAGATCCTATACTGGACTATGTGGGGGAGGGAAGGAAGGGAAATTTGAAACTCAAGGAATTATGGAATTGAATCCAGTAAACTAAAAATAAACAAATTAATAGGAAAAAAAAGAACAATTTATACAAGGACAGAATTATGGTAAAGAAAAATTACTTTGAATTGACTAAAGACCTCTAATCAATGTAATGATCAGCAATATCTATAGATCACCTAGGAATATTGACCTAGAGATAGGTCTCCAGAGGACCTATGAAGAAGTATGCTGTCCATCTTCTGACAAAGAAATGTAGACTCAAGGTCTTGGGATATACATTTTTTGATCATGGCTATTGGGTGGATTAATTTTGCTTTACTATGTTCATTTGTTACAGGATTTTTGTTTTTTGTTCTGGGCTAATCAAGGGAGGGGGAGAATAGGTGGGAAGGTAATAGGGGCTTTAGCAATACTAAATTTTAAAAAATAGGACTATAGAAACATTTTTTAAAATGCACAGAAGAAAACAAAAAGAAGTGCAGACAGAACAGTTTTGAAAGTTGTGTGTGGCACTTTAATATACTGTTAAAAACAAAGATTCGCTGTGTCACATCCAATCCTCTTTTCACAGTCTGCTATGTATATGGAAATGTTCTTTTTGTATCTCGAGTTCAAAATAAAAAATAAAAACTTAAAAGAATAAAATACTGAGGAGAGACACAAGATGTTCTGAGAACCAGCTACGTAACTGCCTCTCAAATGAATGAACTGAGAAGACCTGTTTAAAAGCAGAGCAATTACCAAGGAAATGATGGTATTAGGGCATTGTGATCCATCAGGTAACCCATTTGTATATGATTGTTTTTAGAGTTTTGAAATTTATAAAAATTATAAATCAAATAACTACTAGAGAGTCTGCTAGGACCACTATGTTCATACCAGATAGGCTCTGTGTGATACAAACTGTGTCTGTAGGGACTTAGGACATTGAGGTAATTCAGGCTTCTGAACTGCTATAGAAGCATGAGTTTCTGCATTCATGTATCTCACCATGATTAGTAGGAAATGGACTGTTATATTAAAATTATTCCTGCTTCAGATTTCTATTGAATAAACACACATATAACATAATACAATGATACAAATATCAGATTGAATAAATATTATAATTATTCTTGCTCTTGCCTTCTACTGTTATGATTCTTGTTGCTTCTGTCTTATTATTTAGCAAATATTTTCTGATTAAGTGTGGATGAGGACATAAATTAAAACAGTCCTGAAATGTCATCTCACATTCTGCAAATGGGCAAAGATGACAACAGATGGGAATAATCAATGTTGGAGGAATTGTGGGAAGATAGGAATCCTGGTGCATTGTTGGTAGAGCTGTGAATCAGTGCAATCATTCTGTAAAGCAGGTTATAATGATGTAAATAAAGGGACTGTAAGGTCCATATCCTTTGACCTAGAGATTCTACTTCTTCTGGAAATAACATGGATACTAATTGATTTGGGAATGGCTAAATATAAAACGGCTAAACAAATGTACCATAGTACATGTATATGAATGGAATGGAATATTATTCTGCAGCAAGAAATGACAAATATGTTGGATTCAGAAGCATGAAAAGAATTACATGAACTGTTGTCGAGTAAAATAAACAGAGTCAAGGTAACAAACAAGACTACAATAATTTAAACAACCACAAAATAATGAAAAGTAAATGTTGCAAAATTACAAATAAACCTGGCCCTAAAGAAGAGATGTGAAAAGACACCCCAGCTCCCCACCCTCTTCTTTGAAGAGACAGGAGATCCCCGGATGTGGAATGTTGCACATATTTTTAGATTTTTTAAATATGCTGATCTGCTTTGCTCATTTCCTCCTCTATTTTTTCTTTTAAAATAATATTTACTATATATGATGGCTTTCTGGGCATAGGGAAACAGAGAGATACTGAGAGAAATTTTAGTAATGTAAAAAAAGTCCAAAAGATGACAATAAAAATTTATTTTTAGAAAAGATTAAGAAAAACAACTTTGAAAGACTCAAGAACTGATGAAACAATAGGTGGCAGAGGTGATGGACGGAAAGAGACACACATTTTTTGATGTGGCCACTAGGTGGCTTCCCCCCCCATGCATATTTGTTAACGTGTGTTCTTTTTTAAAATTTCTTTTTCTTAGTTAATAGGGGCGGGGGAGGGGGAAGGATGGATGGTGCAGTTAGCAATAGTGATATCCAAATGTAGCACTTTTAAAAATACACAGAAAAGAACAGAAGGAAATCCAGAAAAAAATCACCAACAAGCCAGATAGCTTTATGAGTAAGGTATAAAATTTAGTACAAACTTTTTTTTTTTAAAGCAAGCAGTGTGAAATAGAGAGTCAGCCTTTGTGTGTGTGTAAAAATATTCTTTTTTGTATTTTAATTCAAAATAAAAATAAAATTTCAAAAAAAAATTGTAAAAAGTTGTTGGTATAATGCTGACTAATTTTGTGCAAATGGCATGAATGGGAACTCAAGCGTTACTGTGGTGGGTAGTAGGAATATATTGCCTCCTTCCCACACCAGGGCTACCCTGGCAGCCCCGAGAGGTTGAATCCAGCAGTACGGCATAGTCCTTTCTGGGAAGCCCAGACCTGCAGGTTGGATGACTAAGCAAGTGAGAATGGGGTTCTGGGTCATGAACTGGTTACCTATAGATATATGTACTCTGTATACATATATACACATATGCATATACACACACATGTTCATATGCATATATCATTGTTAGTCCTTCATTTCAGAGAAGATCAGTGACATCATGGGATGATGTCTTGACTTGCATGTGAATTGGATTTAAGTGAGGCAGAGTTGCCTCACAGTCATCAGCCTTACCCCCTCTTCCTGAGTCATCCAAGTCCAGTGGCAGAACAAGAGTCAGGAGATTGGCCATGGCCCAGGATATAGGGGGCATCTTCAAAGTCTGACCAAGCTCTAAGTGCTCCACCTTCAGCCACCTTCGTGGCCATTGGAACTAATTGTTCTCATCCACACATTATGCCAGGGGAAGGCTTCACATGCTGGGGGTAGATATCCCCTTAACTCATCTGTATTACCAGTATGGGGAATAAAATTGTCCAATCTACAATAAAAGAGACTGAGGCACTTTATTAAAGGGCCCATGGTCCCCTCTAACTTCCTCATGATCTGAGGTGCCCCCTTCTTGCAGGACCTTGTTTTTATGAGATTTGATGCTCCAGTATGCAAGAGGCATAACAAAATACAGAATCTCATTGGTTGATAGACCTTGCTCTTGAGGGCCAAAGATAACATATCAGTGGGGGAGCGGGGGAAGGGTGTTTGCATGGAGCATCTCCACTGACTAGGTGGTTAGAAGATGATTACCTGCTCGTATTGGAGAAGAGAGAATGGCCCAGAGGTACAAAAAGAAATTGGGGGACTTTCCGAAGTATCAAGGCATCCCACCCATGCTGGATTTTGATATGAAATTTAAGTAAAACAGGATGGATATGAGAAATAGAGGAGGGAGTTCTGTTTCCACAGAAGTGATGCATACATACACTCCCAGCCTCAGGATGTAAGTCAGAAGTAACTAGTTCCAACCAGAGCTGTGGCTTGGTAGAACCAGGCTTCTGACTTCGTAAAAGGTCAGAAACTCGTATGCATGATGAATGAGCTATTTAATATTAACCAACACACTCCCAGAATGGAGCAAGCTAATTTGAATGCACATGCAATGTGTGACCAGGAAGGGGGAACACACCTAGGAGAAAAACATGGACAATGTAGTTCAGAAAGTTGTACCCAGTCAATGGGGAACAGGGAAGGGACCTCATGGTCGAGAATGGGAATCAAAACCTGGCTGAGCCCAGCTCTCAGGGAACCCTACAGTCTAGGAAGAGTGTAATAAACTGCTTTCCTGGCTTCATCAGTCAAGGTCCTATTCCTTTGCAAGCACATCTCTCACAATGGAGATATCTTTGTCAGCATTCTTGTGGTTATGAAGCACAAATTGAGCCTCAGAACTTGGTAAACAAGTAGTGAACATATTAGTTTGAGACCTGCTATAAGAACCTATCTCTATATAATTTCTATAACATATCAAACTTATTAACACTGATTGGAATAGAGTAGTGGCCCAGATGAATTGTTTCTCACATCAGGGTGTGGCGGCTGCACATGCTACAGCTTCTTGGAGTCACAGGTGAGAGTTGGCTCTTGTCCTCCCTGAACACCTCATACACCCCAAATGCATGCATATAGGAGCAAACTTCCCTTCGTTCTGTACATCTTTATCTCACGCTCCTTCCATATGCTCGCCGTCAGGCTTCTCTTCTCACCACCGCATGCCTGGACCTAGAGGGGCACTTGGAATATCCCTTGTTTACAGCCTTCACCAGCAAGTTCTTTTCATTACAACTTTCTCTTCAATCCAAACCATAACGGCTATTGTATGTCAGTTCTCAGGTTATTCTCTCTCCTTCTCTCAAGGAGGTCAGCACCTGGCTCATCATCTTCCTCTCTGCCCCTACTCCAACTCTTTTATTAGGAGACTTCACCCTCAAAATCTCTAACCCTCCCACTTCTCGGTCTCCTTTACTCTTTACTCCACCCTCAGTCACATACAGGGGCGATCATATCCTAGACTTAATTGCTGCTCACAGGTATTCGATTTCCTTAATCAAAAATTCACACGTTCTTACATCTGCCCCTAACTTCTTATCATCTCTTCTCTCTCTATGCCTCACCCATCCTAGATCTACTCTTCTTCAACAGGGTGACTTCTTATCTCCCTATTCCTCAGTATTTTCTCAGGTCCTGTTCCAATCTCACTTTCTTCCCTTTTCAGTTTTGCCCTCTTAGCAAAGCTAAGTTTGAGTCTGGAAGAAATACATATGACTGTTGCTATTAAGTCCCACCCATCAGAGGAACAGCTTGGAAGAAACTCATTTGCTTGAGATGTTATGCTGAGTGACCTGTTAGCCAATTACAGCATGAATCAAATCATTTTAGCAGAAGTTTCTGTTCAGGATCGAAGCTATGCTCAACAAGGAATTTTTATGGACAGAAATAGGACACCAAAGTTTA
Organism: Gymnobelideus leadbeateri; assembly: GCA_011680675.1. Lineage (NCBI taxonomy): Eukaryota > Metazoa > Chordata > Mammalia > Diprotodontia > Petauridae > Gymnobelideus > Gymnobelideus leadbeateri. Next base: position 540,152 of record WOXC01007315.1, on the reverse strand, counting down.
AAGTTGCAGAGTTGTAAAATCCCTCAAGCTCAAGGGTTTTTCTCACTCATGTACCTATTTGACAGGTTTCCCTGAGTGTAGCTCGTTCTTTTCCCTTCCCCATCCCAGATTACAGAAAGCATTGCTAAGAAAGTGTGACCCAGGGGCGGCTAGGTGGCGCAGTGAGTAAGAGCATTGGCCTCGGAGTTGGGATGACCCGAGATCGAATCTGGCCTCAGAAAATGAGCACCTACACACAAATAATGACTAGCCGTGTAACCTTGAGCAAGTCACTTGACCCCAATTGCTTAAAAAAAAAAAAAAAGAAAAGAAAGTGTGACCCAAGTTTTATGTATGGATTGTAATATATTTTATTATTCATGCTCTTGCTTTAATTATTTGAGAAACTTGTACACATGATTAACAAGCTATTTAATATTAACCAGCACATGCCCAGGGTGGAGCAAGCTAATTTGAATGCACATGCAATGCTTGACCAGGGAGGGGGAACACATCTAGGAGAAAAACATAAGAGTAGGTGGTTCAGAAAATTGTATCCAGTCAGTGGGGAACAGGGAAGGGATCTAGTGGTCAAGAATGGGAATGCCTAGTTCTCAGGGCACCCTCTAGTCTTGGCTCCATCAGTCAAGGTCTTATTCCTTTGCAAGCACATCTCTCACAATGAAGATATCTTTGTCATCATTCTTGTAGTGAACTTGTTTGAGGCCCGCTATAAGAACCTATCTATCTCTATATGATTTCTGTAATGTATCAAACTGACTAATACTTATTGGAATAGAGTAGGAGCCTGTAATGTTATTATTCCTTTTGCTTTATTGCTAAATAAATCATTTTAAGGATCTAAATATGTCAGCATTGTGAGTGGCTGGGTTGTACAAATGGAAACACATAGGTGGGGCTTAGGAGCTAAAGTGGTGATTGTAATACCTTTTTAGGACTATTCCTAAAACTGAGAGAATTTTAATGTAATGGTGAAGGGGTGGTCCTTTCTGGGAACCTAGACCTGCCAGTGTGAGAATAGGTTGGAATGAATGAGCCAGCCCATCAAACCCACATGCTGTATAAGAGATGTGATATGCTACAATATTGGTGGCCACCCCATTTGCCTGTTATATGTGTACCTATTATCTCCCTGCTACAATGTAAGGTACTTAAGAAAAGGGAAGGGGAAGGAAAGAGGAGAGGAAGACAATAAACATTTATACAGTTCCTACTACATGCCGTGCCAAGTACTTTTTACAAATCTTATCTCACTTGATCCTCACAACAATTCTGGGAGCTATCATCCCCCTTTTGCAGTTCAGGAAACAGGTAAACAGAATGCCTGGGTCATTCAGTGAGTAAGTATCTGGGTCATTCAGTTAGTAAGTATCTGAAACTGGATTTAAACTCAAGTCTTTGATTCCAGGACCAGCACTCTATCCACTGTACCACCGGTGGCCTCATATAGGAGAGTGATTTCATTTTTCATTTAGAATAGGAGTTATTTCATTTTTTATATGTATCACAGTGCCTAGCACTTAGTAAACATTTAAGAGATGCTTGTTGGTTGAAATGTCAGAGTTGGACCTCAAAATGGGGGGCCATGGAAGTCTCCAGCCCCTCTAGCTCTATAATCCTATGACTAATTAATAGACATGTCCACCTGTTTAAAGCTCCATGAACCATCTAAAGTGTTGTGTCTTCCCTAACTACCTAGCTTAGTGCTCTGTATGCCATAGGTGTTTAATAGGCTCCCTAAGGGCCGGCTACTCTCCACCCAAGTGTTAGAATCAGATCTTCTAGTCACAAAAGTAGATTGTCAGAGCTACAAAGTGACCTTCAGTCCGGATTACCTTGTCTGACCCCCTCATTTTAAAGATGAAGAAATTTTGGTCCGTTTCTTCTTTCACAATATGACTAATATGGAAATATGTTTAACATGATTGCACATATGTAACCTATATCAAATTGCTTTCCATTTTAGGAAGAGGGGAAGGGAGGGAGGGAGAAAAATCTGAAGCTTAAAATTTTATAAAAATGAATATCAAAAGTTGCTTTTAGATAGAATTGGAAAATGAAATACTATTAAAAAATAAAGATGAGGAAACTGAAAGTCACTGATCGAGGTCCTGTCAAAGCAGGAACTTCCAACCCAGGGCATGATTCCATATACTTCTGAGGAGATGCAGAACCTCAAAGTCCCCCTCCCTGCCCTGCCCCCAATCCTGACTCCCACCATCTTCAGTGAACATTGGAGGTCTTTAGCAGGAGAGAAGCACCTCTCTCCCTCCCCACTGTTGGGTTATGTGTTTGGACCTTATGGTTCTTAGGCTCATAGAGTTAGAGATGGAAAGGGAGTTTAGAGGCCATGTAGTCTAACCCGATCTATTTTATAGATGAGGAAAATGTGGCCCAGAGAGGTTATAACTTTCCCAGAGTCAGGATTAGAATCAAGATGGAATCCACTGATCCCAAATCTAGCACCAGTTGGGAGACTGAAGTAGGAGGGGGAAATCAGGAAAAAGGAGAACAGGATTTGCTTCCCAGAAGAATTGTAAAAGCCAAGGAGATCAAAGATAGAGTTTTGAGCATTCTCTGAGATTTCTCCATTGAGGTGTTTAGGAGAGTGGAGGTGGGATTGAAATGAAGAGTTTTCTGAGAAAGCCAAGAGGCTACTATTCCCAGGAGATGATTAGAAGCTGCCAAGATGGTGGGACCATTTTATTTAGTTTGGGTTGGGACAGTATGGTGGGTGGGGTTGAAGGAAATAGAAGCTGGGAGCATGGGCATGTGTGTGAGAACATAACCTCCATGAGAACATGCCACACAAAGGCCCAGATTAGTCTAATTTTTGAATAGGACCCAGCCCAGGTAGGGAATAACCAAGATGAATCTTGTGGCTGAGAGGGAAATCAGCCTAGAAATGATAAAGAACTGACTGCCTTTGATGGAACCAATGCAGAGTGCCTTTCTCCCTTGGCAGCCTGGCAAAGTTGAAAGAACCCTGGGTGGGTGGCTAGGTGGCACAGTTGATGAGGGAATGGTAATAGTGATGAGGGAAGGGTAATAGGTTCTACCAGGGACCCTGATCACTATCAGTGACCAGAAACCCTGCAATTCAGTCTGGAAAGAATTTACCAGGCTCAAGCAAACTTGGAAGCTGACATTGTAAAGTTTATTGTTACACTGTACAGCACAGCAGGCAAGGATTCTTATGGAACCTGCAACCTTACAGAAATCACAGGTATAGTTTTAAGGAGTCAAGACAGTAAATCAGGTGTTAATTATGCTAACTAGGTGAGTAAGGGTGGGATTAGTGAGGAGTTAAGGAGTGGTCAGTGCTTAAAGGAACATGCACTTTTAATATCAACTGTGCAGGCGTAATTCACTGGGAATTAGCCCAAGGTGGGGCTACCTGGAGGTGTGGTTTTAGGCCTGACAGTCACTAAAGTCAACCATCCGTCAGGGCCACTGAGGAGTGCCCAGTCTGCCACCCATCAATGTCATGTTTGACAAGATGGATGTTGGGAATCAAGGCTAACTGAGACTCAGTATGGGTATAATTGGCTAAGGAGTTAACCTGTAGACAGGGTATTGAAGGATTCATGGTGCAACTGGGCCACTCTACTAGGGGAGATAACATTTACCCAAGCTAAAATGTTTATAGATAGTTTAGTGAAGGATTCATAGGTAGCTTGTTATTGTTCCAAGCAGAGAAAAACAGTTCATGAGTTGTTGCTGGGCAGAGTGCTGGAAGGGGGAAGGGGAAGAGTCAATGCTCTGAGGCTGGGGTGGGGGAATGTGATTTTACAGACTGGTTTTACCAATTGATTTTACAGACATAGATCCCAAAGCACCCCACTTACAAACTGATGTTACAAACTGATATTACAGACTGATGTTACAAACATAGATTGATGTTACAAACATATATATCCCAAGCACCCCATCACAGTGAATAGAACACTGACTTCAAATCTGACCTCAGACACTTAACACTTACTAGCCATGTGACCTTGGGCAAACTACTTAACCCCAATTGCCCTGCCTTCCCCCCTCCAAAAAGAAAAAAAGAAGAACCCTGGATTTGAGATCAGAGGACCCAAATTGAAATGCCTTGGGGCAGAGGGCTTACCCTGTCTAGACTTCTATTTTCCCATCTATAAAATGAAGGGATTGGGCCATAATGGGAGGTCCAGGATTAGTTATCCCAAACTGCCAGTTTTTAGCTCAAAGTGACATCTTCTTCCCGATGAACTTCAGTAATTTCACTCCCCCTCTCCCTCTCTCCCCAGGTCCACCCCCCACACACACATCCCACAAAAACCCAGACCACTAAGAGTTAGGTGGTTTGGGAAGGGTTGATTGAGTAGAAGAGGGAAAATGGGTGAGTAGGGGGCTTTACAGCTAGGGGGGTGGGTGGGAATGAAACAGAATTCCCACTCTGCTCTAACCTCTGGGGGCCCCCTGTTGGAGTCTATGTGGCCAGGTACCCGCCATCAACCATGATGCCTGAGCCATTGGTCATGGCGCTCTTGTCACTCAGAAGAAAGAGGATGCTGTAAACCACGTCCTCCACCTCTGCAGGAAGAAGGGATGAGATTAGAGGAAGGGCTTCTCCTCAAAGTGGGAAGTAAGACAGTGGAATTGTAGAAACCAGTCTATTCAGAGGAGGGGTTGAGTCCAACCTGGGGCTTCTTTCCACCTATCCTAGCAATATCAGGAAGATTGTGGAGTGGGGGGGGAAGTTGGCAGAGAAGGGGTTTGTGGAAAGTAGACTGCCCACAGCACATCCAACCTACCCCACCCTGCTATGCCCTGGGTCTGTGGTCTTTTAATGCCAAGGTCCAGTAATTCTCTGATGAAATCTTACAGGGGAGTGCTATCTGAACACTGGCCACCCCCCATCTCCCACAGATACATACACACCTGCAAACTTGCGCAAGGGAGTGCGATTCTTCACTGAGTTAGCAAGTTCTGAATCAGCAGAGACCTTTATCCCCATGTCAGTGAGGACCACTGTGGGATGCACCGTATTTACCCGAATCTGAGACTCAAAAGAGGAAGCCCTCAGTCTGGGCTTTTCTGTCCCTGGGGTCCAGACTCACTGTTCCTATAGGCCCCACTTGTCTTTGCTCCCTACTTCATCAGCAAACCTTGTAACCATCTTCCCCAAAGTTTCCCACTAGACCAGAGCTCTCACCTTGTGTGGGCCAAGCTCCAGAGCCATGATCTTGGTCAGAATGTCCATTGCACCTTTGGTGGAACCTGGAGGAAGGAAGGAAAGGAGAAAAAGTAGGAGGGTCCCGATCTGGGAGAGTCACACTACTTTCCCCAGGCTGAGTGATTCTTACCCATTGTGTGGGTAACTTCCTGGTCAAGTGGGAAAACCAGGGCTTTAGAGGGGAAGAAGGAGAGAGGGATAGAAGAATTCTAGAGTTGGAAGGGACCACAGAGTTCTCTTAGGGTCCAGCCTCTTTTTTCTAGAAAGGACCAAATAATTTCCTCTCTCTGGGCCTGTTTCCCCAAAGTCATGCAGGTGTCAAAATCGAGATCCAGAATTGGTCTTCTGATGCTGAATCCAATGCACTGTCCCTCAAACTGAGCTGAAGGATGGACTCAAGTTCTTCCCAAGGACTTAGGACGCAGGACTAATTCAAGGACTGGGTAGGAACAGTGGCAGGCAGAGGGGAAGAGAGGATACATCACTCACTGTAACTGGTCAAGTTTCTCAAAGCTCCCCGAGAGGCTATGCTGGAGACATTGACGATGGATCCTGGGACCCCTCGAGCAATCATCCCTTTGGTAACCATCTAGGAACCAGTGGAAGGAGAAGAGTCTTGATCATACTGCCTTCTATCCCTCAGAGCCATAACTAGAGTGAACGAAGTCAGTTTTATCCCAAACCTTCAAAATTTAGAGGGCCTAATGGATAGTTACTGTGGTAACTAATTCCCTTTCAAATGCCTTAATTACTTCTTTAAAAAATAAATATTATTTTAAAACTTGATGTTGAACATCACTATAACCAAGTGAACTTGTTTATAGTTATTTCACCTGTAAATGTATTAAAATAAAATTCATGAAATGTCACTTCCTCTTAAATTCCCATTAGAATTTTATTTATTCGTTTTCACTTACTTTTCCTCTTATCTGGTAGTAGTAATAATAATTTTTGTTGTTTTTCGGTCATGTCCAACTCTACATGATTCCATTTGGGGTTTTCTCAGCAGATACTGGACTAGTTTGCCATTTTCTTCTCCAGTTCATTTGATAGATGAGGAAATTGAGTTAAACAGGGTTTAATGACTTGCCCAGGGTCACAAAGCTAGTGTCTAAGGCCAGAGTTGAATTCATGAAGATGAGCCTTCCTGATTCCAAGCCTAGTTGCTCTCAATGACAACAATACCTAGCATTTATATGGCATTTTTTAAGGTTTGCAAAGATCATTACAAACATAGCCTTGTTTGATCCTGTGAGAATAATGCTATCATTGCCATTAATGACATCATTAGCCTTATTTTGCAGGTGAGGAGACTGAGGGAAGCACAGGATTGCCCAGGGCCATACATGAGGTCAAATGTGAACTCAGATCTTCCTGATTCCGGGCCCAGCACTCTACCCACTGCATCGCCTAGTGATAAATCTGTTCTTTTGGCCTTTGCCTTTCACACTTTGCCCCGATTTCACGGAAATCTCAGAATTGGCAAAGATGTCTAGACTCAGGCCAACCAGTTCAGCCCCACCTGAAGAACAGGAATCTCTTCTATAACATATGAAGTCAGTGACTAGCCAATCTGGTCTGTGCTCAAAGGGAATTCTACCCCTGTCTCCTGAAGCAGCCCAACAGCAATCTCCAGACAAGGAAGCACTTTGGCTCCTGATAATTTATATTTCTTCTTTGGTTTTTTTGGGTTTTGGTTTTTCTTTCTTGGCGGGGGCGGGGGGGGGGGGAGGCAAGGCAATTGGGGTTAAGTGATTTACCCAAGGTCATACAGCTAGTTAAATTTATGTTTCTTCTTTCAAGCACTGCCCCCTCTTTTCTATTGAAGAATAGATTCCACAAAGTTTCTTCCAAATTTCAGTATATTCCTCATACTTATTCATCTTAACTGCATCATAATATCCCATTCCATTTACATGCAATCACTAATTTGACCAGTCTCCTATTATTGGACATTTAGTTTGCTTCAATTTTTTTCTTTTTTTTTTTTTTGAAACTACATATGTTGTAGTTGGATTATAAGGTAGTACAACTACTGCAAGTAGATAGAGTGCTAGACTGTGTGACCCTGAGCAAGTCACTTAACCCTATTTGCCTCAGTTTCCTCATCTGTCAAATGAACTAGAGAAGGAAATGACATCACTCTAATATCTTTCCCTAAGAAAACCCCAAATGGGGTCACAAAGAGTTGACACAACTGAAATGACTCAACCACATAATATAGTCATGAAAGTCAACACATGAGTCTTATGTGTATAAAACATGTGTGTGTCACAACACTTTCAGGGTATATTCTCAATGATAGATTTATTCAATCAAAAAGTATTATTTTTATAACTTTTATTTCTCTTGCCAGATTTCTCTCCAAAGAGTTCAAGAAATTATATTTTCGGGACAGCTAGGTGGCTCAGTGAATAGAGCACCAGCCCTGGAGTCAGGAGGACCTGAGTTCAAATGTGACCTCACACTTGACACTTACTAGCCATATGACTTTGGGCAAGTCACTTAACCCCAATTGCCTTGCGTTCTCCACTCCAAAAAGACATAAAGCAAAAAACCCAAGAAATGGCATTTCTACCAGCAATAAGTACTCATTTATTTCATGTATTATTTTAGAATCACACATTACAAAGTCGATCAGAGACCTATTTGCTCCAGACTTGCTGATTGATGACCTTGGGCAGCAAAATTGTAGTCACCCTTGTCTAGCCCTGAAAGCTGACTCATCCTTACCTGGGACACCTGGATCACAGAGCGAAGGTTCACCTTGATGGTCCTGCAGACAAACACCCTGTTAGTCACAGATGCTCCCCTCCCCCCAGGGACCATAGCATATTTAGAGCTATAAGAAACCTTAGTTATCATCTAATTCAGTTCCCTCATTTTACAGAAGGGGAAACTGAAGCCTAAAGGGAAGGAAAAGCATGACCCAAGGTTGCATAACTACTTGGTAGCAGGGCTGAGACGTTGTTTCTCTTTGCCTTCTTCCAGCTCTCCAGCATCCCAAGTCTCTGTTTCCCCAGCATTGTTTTCCCTACCCATCCACTTCCATGATCAGCAACAGAGGGTCTAGCTTATATAAAGTAGTGGAAGGAAACCCAATTCTAAGACCTTTCTTTTGTTTTTGGTTTATATCCTAGCTCCTTGACCCCTAGCCCCAGTTAGGGTCCCCCTCAAACCTCCAGAACCTGTTTTCCTTTTCCTATTCCCCTCTCCCATCCCATCCCTGACCTGTCAAAAGCCTCCTTGGAGACCTCCAAAAAGGGCTCAGGCAGAAGTACAGCTGCATTGTTGACCAATAGGTCTATAGGGCCTATGTTTCCCAGGGCACGTTCAGTGGCTTCCCAGTCTCCCAGGTCCACGCAGACTGTCTCTAATCCTGGACTCTGTGGAACAAGGGAGTTAAGTATCAGAAAGGTAGCCGGAAGGGAGAAAGGAAATGGGAAAGAGAAAGGGTTGATGGTGGAGGGGAATGGGAGGATACAGGATAGGACACATGTGACCTTGAATAAAGACAGCCTTTCTGTACCTCTGTATCCTCATTTGTAGAATGAGGATTTAAGATCACTTTCAGTTCTAAAATTTAATATCCTGTGTTCTTAAGGCTGAAGAACTCAAGGTATGTGATAGGTGAGAGCTTTGAACTAGCTCAAGGACATAGAAGTTGGACTCAGGACATGAAAATTTAGTGGACCTTTGAGAGTTCAGTTAGCAGCTTAAAAACAATCTGAGCCAAGCTGTTAGCTAGTGAGAATAATTAGTGACCAGGCAGGCAGCTGGGTGGCAATTCGACCTCAGACACTTGATACACTCACTAGTTGTGTGACCTTGGGCAAGTTACTTAATCCCAATTCCCTTGCATTCCTCCCGCAAAAAAAAAAAAAAAATTAGTGAAAACAGCTTTCCACTCCCCAATTCAGCCCCTTTCTTCTCCCCCTGCCCTGTAGCAGCTGTGTCTGATCTCTGCCTCATCCCTCACACACACAAAGGGCAGCATCCCAGAGTGTTGGAGGACCTGGTACCCATTGGCTTCAACAGAATTATCTTTAAAATCTAAATTCAGAAGAAATAAAACAGTAGGGACATAGGGAGGGGGAAGAGGACAAGGGAAGGATCCTTAGAGAGGAGGGTGAGGGAATAGCTAAATAGGGGTCTAGAAGGGTGTTTGGATTTATGGGAATGGGAGGAGAGGGGAGGGATCCTTGGAAGGGGGTAGGCAAGTCACAGGAGAGCAAGGTAGTGGGTAAAAATAAAGCAGAGGAGGCAGGAGGGATAGGAAATAAGAGATATGTACATGCATCAAAACAAAGATCAGGAGTAGAAGAGGTCTGGGAAAGTATATGTCTCTGTATGTATTATACGTATTTGTGTGTGTGTCTTTCTATAGCTGTGGAGAAACATCTCAGCTTTATTGTGGCTTTGGGGGGGGATTGGGGAAGAGGAAAAAAGAACTAAGTAAAAAAGTACACAGTAAAGAACAAAAGAAAGCTTAAAAGGGAGAGAAGAAAAGATGGCCAGTCCTCAACACAATGAGTATTACTTATCATACAGGCTTTCTTGAAATGAAAATTTATTGTTACATATTTTAATCCTCTCATGCTCTGCTATGCACACGACATGCTTTTTTTTTCTAACTTTGTATTTAAGTTCCAATATTTAATTTTATGTTTTTGTTTCTTTTCTCTATTCTCTGTGTTCTGACATTTGAGTCCAAAGTAAAAATTTGAGAAAAAGTAAATAAAAACAAAAGCAGTAAAGTTCATGCTTTCAACCTCAAAAAAAAAAAAGATGTGAAGGGGAAAGGGAGGGGGTACATTTCAGGATTTCCAGACAGCCTGAGTAATGGCACAGAAATGTCGAGTTCAAAAACAATCAAGAACTCTAGTTTCATTGGAATGAAGCAAGCATGAATAGGAGTTGTAACTAATGATTCTGGAAAGGGAAACTGAGGCTGGATTAGCCCTTTTTGGGTAGCTCCCAACTGGCTGCTAATGAATTGTGCTATTATCTATGCCCCTGATGAATTAAAGTATGATTTAACGTATGAATGACTTAAAATATGAATTAAAGTATTTAGATACAGAAATGTATCTAAAAATGCATTTAAGTCAAACTTTATGAAAAATAAAAACAAAATACTTTTGCCTTTTGTTAAAAAAAAAAAAGTTGGTTAAGGCCAGAATTCTTAACTTGGGTTCTTGTTACCTTTTTTTTTTTTTTTTAAATTCAGTAACTCAAGGTGGCTAGGTGGCGAAGTGAATAGAGCACCAGCCCTGGAGTCAGGAGGACCTGAGTTCAAATTCAGCCTTACCCAATTAACACAAAAACTAGCCATGTGACCTTGGGCAAGTCAACCCCAAACTGCCCTCCAAAAAGCAAAAAAAAAAAAAATTGATAACTGTCTTTCAATATAATTGGCTTCCTTTGTAATATATACTTTGTATTTTATTTTATGCCTTTAAAAACTTATTTTGAGAAGGAATCCGTATTTTCATGATACTCATGAGAAGGGGTCCAACACTTGAAAAAGGCTGAGACTTTCTCTTTTAACAGCATGTTTGATTTTTTATGTCAGGATTGATCAGTACTTCTCTGCATGGTTATGAGATTTTCAGGGTGGGGGATGGGGTTCAGGGTTGCGTTTCCTTACCTCCTTGGACAGACTGACCAAGTCCGCTTTAGTCCTGCTCACAGCCACCACCTTGGCCCCAGAATCATGCAACGCCTTCACTGTATCCCTTCCAATCCCTGTGAGGGGGCAAAGGGATCTTTTGCACCCCAGGCCCACCGCCTCTACTGCCCAGAACATAGTATTCTTCCAAAATGCCAGCTTTGGTCCCTCAGCCATTACCAAACCATCACAGCTGGGGTACTGGACACACCAAAAATAACTTGGACAATTATGTAAACTTCTAATGACAATTTATTTTCTGCTCTGCTGTTCCTCACTGAGGGAAAGGGACACTGTGAACCCCCAGCAGAGTTCAACTGTTCATTCTTTAAAAATAGCTAAAATGACAGCTCAGTGGCCTAGTGAATAGAGTACCAGCCCTGGAGTCAGGAGGAGATGAGTTCAAATCAGGTCTCAGACACTTGACACTTACTAGTTGTGTGACCTTGGGCAAGTCACTTATTCCCAATTGCCTTGCCTTCCCCCCTCAAAAAAAAAAAGCTAAGAAGCTATTTTAATTTAGAATAATTTAATTTAAAATTAAAAAATTTAAGCTATTTTAATTAAGCTTTAAACTGCCTTTTGGAACATGCTCTATAAGACTAAACAACATCCCCTAGTACAAGCAAACATTTTTCTCTTCTCTGACCTGTTTAATACACCGGGTTCAAATGGAACCAGGTTCAGATTCCTTTGCAGAGACATGGGCTCTTAGGAAATGGAGTATCTGGGTGGTTTTCTCTTGGATAATCTCAAGCTAAATATACATTGCTGTCCAATTAATGTATACTAGCTTGTTCAATGAACTCTTTAGAGACAACATCCTCTCCACCCTTCTGAATTCCCCTGAATTTTGTTTTTGTTTTTTTTATTTTCAAAAGAAAAAGACCTGATTTATACTTGAGTCCCTGCCCTTCTGATCAACCCCTCTCCCGGTCTCCTGACCCCACCAGCAGCACTGGTAGTAGGCTTGCAGGATTTCTCTTCTGTTTTCTTTCTTCCCTAGACTTCCTGGGCCCTGCACCAAATTCTTCAAGTGGGGCTCTGCCATAAGCCTGCTTTTAGCAAGGAAGATTGGGTGAGGAAAGTGAAGACTTAGCCCAAGGACTCATGGCAGAATCTAAGGATTTCTGGCAAACCTTTCATCATTGTTATTGTTGGGAGGTTTTGGTCATGTCTGACTCTCTGTGACCCCATTTGGGTTTTTCTTGGCAAAGATACTGGAGTGGTTTGCCATTTGCTACTCCAACTCACTTGACAGATAAGGAAACTGAGGCAAACAAGGTTAAGTGACTTGCCTAGGGTTACATAGCTAGTAAGCATCTGAGGCTAGATTTGAACTCAAGTCTTCCTATCTCTAGGCCAGAGCTCTGTCCACTGCACTATCATTAACTGAAGGCAATTTGAAACATCCTCAAATCCCCACCCCAAGTTCTTCACAAAGTACTAGGGATGAGGGAAGATGATGCTTTTAGCCAGGACACAGGACGGGTTCAGTCCACATGTACACATGTACCCCAGACTCTGAACTTCTAAACCAGAGGTCCTTGACCTGGGGTCTATGAACTTTAAAAATATATATGCTTTGATAACTGTATTTCAATTGTCTTTTTCTGTAATCCTATGCATTTAAAAATATATTACTCTGAGAAGGGGTCCATAGGCTTCAGCAGAAGGGTATCCTGATGGAAAAAATGCAATCTAAGTCAGACTCTCTCCCCAGCACCTTAGTGACTTTCTCAGTGTTTCATCTGGGAGAACATCATCCTGGCCCTTATTCTTCCATATTTCCCACAGTCCAGGCAAAATCTGGGAAGAATTGGGGTCCTGGAGCTGAGTGCACCCTGTCAACTCTTTCCCCTTCATTCTCACCTTTTCCTGCACCAGTCACCAAGGCCCTGAATCCACTGAAGTCGATCTTCATGGTGCTGAAAGGAGGGCACAGGACAAGTGAGGGTTTCCTCCAAGAAGCTGTGTTTATATTCTTGTAAGGCTGGCTTGAGGCCAGAAAGCAAGAGAGAAGGCCAGATAGCCCTGGAATAGGCCCCAACCAAGGCAAAAATCGTTGCCAAGGTTATATAAGGATGACACTATTGACATTTAACTGCGTCGCTGAGGATAGGGATGGGTCCAAGGAGGGGAAAATTGCATCATAATTATGGTTCTCCAAGGATACCCTCCCCCCACCCCAACTGGGGGTGGTGGCAAAGGGTACCAGGAAATACTGGGGTCTCTATAGTCTTTAAACAATATCTATTCTTAGCTGAAAACTCCAAGCATAATGCTGGAAATAACAAGAATTTAACATTTGTTGATTGACTATTGGACCGTAGAATTGAACAACAAACATGCAAGCATTTAATAAGAGCCTACTATGTGCCAAGCACTGGGCTAGGTGCTTTAGAGACATCTTCTTTATTCCTTATGACAACCTGGGAGGCAGGAGCTATTATTATTATTATAATACTCATTTTATAATTGAGGAGCCTGAGGCAGACAGAGGTTATTTATCCAGGGTCACACATGAGCATCTGAAACTGCATTTGAACTCAGAATTTCCTGACTCCAGACCCAGATCCACTGTGTAATCTAGGTACCTGAATTGAATTCCCTTCTAAATATGCCTGGCAGCCAGAGGGATCAGAGTATTGCCTGGTACAGAGGCCTTCCTTTCCTAGGGCTTCATAGTTGGTTTCCTCTCAGCTCCATCACCTGGGGCATTGCTACCAGTCAGAAATATAACTGTGAAGGTTAAGTGAGGCTATCATTTACCAAAACCCTTCCCCAGTTGCCCCCTCTTCCAGGTTGCCTTAGTGCCAATGCAATATTCACAGAGCTGATGGTGATTGTAAATATGCTGGCATAGTTCTCAATTACAAAATATAATAGACTCTCTATATAGAAGACAGAAGTGAAACATTTATTCAGACACCAGAGAACCAAATCCTAACACCGGGAAACCAAATCCATCATAGCAACATAGAAGTTAATACACCACAATGCAGCAGAGAGACATACCATCCTTTATCCTTCCCACAAACAAACATTTACAAGCCTAGCTATCTCCCTGGGTGCTGTCCTTTCCTCCCTCCAGCTCTAACTGCTCTGATTCCCAGCTTCCTGTGGGCTCTGTTTCACCCTTTCAACAAACTCCTCCCACCACAGGCTCCATGTGATTACATTCAGCTTATTAGGGGGCAGGGAAGATCTTTAAATCAAGGAAGGTCTTCAAATTCTCTTAGACTTATTAAGGGGCAAGGAAGATCTTCAAATTCCCATTACCATTATAGTTGCTCATTCTGGGTCTAGGATACTGCTGACCTCAAGTTCACGAGCTATTTCTCTTGGCATACATTGGCATTCCAAGTTGCCCAGAATCTCTCCCGGTGTGTTGTCCAGACATGGTAATAGCTTCCCAGGTGGTCTGGATGCAGAATAAAACCTTGCTCCCTCCCCAACTCACACTAGATTCCTGCCTTTAAAGATCTGATTGATTTTTTTAACTAGGTAAAAGGGGCCATTTTCTGTCTCATTTCTTACCTAACCTTAATCACTGATCGGGCATTGTTTTAGTCAAAGTGAGACCTGATAAAGAGGCCAAGGTCTCCTACTTCATCCAGGGCCAGTCTTCCTGATTTATATCTTCCACTGGACCCAGATAGCTTCAGAGGAGATAGTGAGGCTGGTGACTTTGCACAGCCCTCCCTCACTTAAATCCAAATCACTTTCATGTCATGCTATCACCTCCCTGATGTCATTGCCCCCTTTGGGATCAAAGGACAAATAGTAACAACAAGGTGCCCTACCAAAAGAGGAACAAATTCAGAAAAAAAAAAACAAAAACCAGCAGCAGTGTGACTTGGAACCCAGGAGCAAAGCAGGGTCTCCATTCTAGTTTCTGACCCAGTCTAAAGCCTCCAGAAGAATAACTAGCCCCAAAGGAAGCTGGCGGTTCTGTCACTGAACCAGCAGCGCTTCCCAAATGGCTAATAGTGACGTGACTGAAAAATGACTGAGACTGTCATCTCAAAACCTTGTAGCAGCACTCAAATGATGAGCACTTCTTAGTCTCGTGAGAGAAGAAGGGAGTCATTGTTAGCCCCCATCCCAATCATGTTGTTCCCAGCCCTACGATGTCCTCTAGCCTATACAAAACCTACAAAAGGAGAGTTGTCCATCTGCTGGGGGTCTTTGGCATAAATGGAGGCAATCCACTGATCCTCTTATCAGCAGGCAGCTTGCCCCTGAAATAAATGTTATCTTGCTTAGAGGAATGCCTCAGTTTACACTTCTTGTTAAATTTCACCTGAGATACCAGTCTTTGCTGTCTTAAAAAGATCTATAAATATTTTTGCACATGCTCCAATTTTATTTTGCTAAGGACTAATCTGTCCCTTAATTTACCCTCCCTTTAATTCCCCCTTTGCCCCATATTCTACTATTTCCCTATTGAGTGAAATGTGTTTCTGTACCCAACCTGTGTGTGTGTGTGTGTGTGTGTGTGTGTGTGTGTGTGTGTGTGTGTATTCTTCCCTCTTTTGATCAGTTCAGGTGAAGTGGAGTTTCAAGTGTCAGCCACTCCCCTACCTCCTATTTGTATATACTTCTGTTAATGCATTCCATTTACTTAAGAGGCAAAGTTGAAAAAGTCCAGGGTTAGGGGACAGATTTGATAATGGCAAAAACATAGAAGATGGAATGTTGAAGTTGGGAAATCACAAGTAAGACAGATTGCTTGAAACAGAGTAAAGTATAATCAGTCTAAGACAGGCCAAAGCTAGATTATGAAAGACTTTAAATATTAGAGGAATTTTACTTTTTTCTAGAGGCAATAGGGAACCACTGATGCTTCTTGAGTGAGTGAGCTAGAATTGAGGAATATTAGTTTGGCAACTTTGTGGAGGGTGGATTGGAGAGAGGAGGAACTGGATGCTGGGAGACTAATTGGCAGGCTGTTGCAATGATTTAGACTAGAGATAATGAAGGTAGTGCTGTGAATGAAGAGGAGGGGACAGAGACAAGAGATGTTGAAGAGGTAGAATCAAAAAGACTGACACATATAAAGACTTATTACGCAAAAAGAAATAAATAAACCAGGATGAACTCTCCTCCAGTGCTTGGTTCTATGAAAGGATACCTCAAGATCTCCAATTAGAGAGTTCTGAATTCAAGCTCAGTGAGGGATTGTATGTTTGTCATTCAAGGACCAGACTAGCTGAGTAAGTAGAGACTTAATTGATCTCAACATTTCTCATATTCCTTATATTAAAACACAAAGGTTGTACTATGTGTCTATGAAGAGAACATTCACACCAAAGAAATCACAGATCTTTGAAGGACGGAAGTTTTGAAATACAGTTACATCTGATAGCAAGGTTAGGTTCTAAAGTTACAGGGTAAGGCAAAAAATCAAAGGTACCCTTGAAAAAAGCCTTTAAATCTTTAATAAAGTATAAGACAATATCTTTAGGCAGTTAAGTAGCTAGAAACTAGCTAGAACTTTAAGAGAAGTCAGTCTGTATCAGAAAACCATGGGAGATGAAATAGTACTACAGAAACAATCAAATGTAAATTTTATTCCTCTCCTACCACACAGAGCTAATAACAGGGATCAGGAGAGAGGAGAAGAACAAGGATTTCTATTCAATTAAAATAAAATAAAAACAGATAAAGGTTTGCCTGGCAGTAAAAGTGATGATTAGGGGGGAAATGCCTTTTTTTTTTCCCCAGAGCATTTTTTTTCAGTAATCTATGGTTTTCCTTGCCAACTGTATTTACTATTTTTTTTTTGTTTTCTTCTATTCTAAGATTCTATGCTTCTTAGATAATTAATCTTCCTAGATCTCAGTTTCCTGGGATTACCAGGGATAAAAATAATGGTCCTGTAGCAAGGATTTTTATTTTTTTTATCTATGGCTTTATTTTTTTTATCTATTTTAATTTTAATTTTAATTTTAATATTCATACTTTAATTTTGAGTTCCAAATTCTCTCCTACCCTCCACCCTTTCCCTCCATCCATTGAAAAAGCAAGTAATACGATATGTATTATACATGTGAAGTCATGCAAAACATGTTAGTCATGTTAAAAAAATAAGAAAGTGGGGGGGCGGAGCTTCAATCTGTACTCAGAATTCATCAGTTCTCCCCTTGGAAATGGATAGCTTTTCTCATCATGAGGCTCTGGAATTGTCTTGGATCATTGTATTGATCAGAATAGTCAAGTTCTTCAGAATTGATTATTGTTACAATATTACTGTTACTGTGTAGGCACAATGTTCTCCTGGTTCTGCTCACTTCACTTTGCATCAATTCAAGTAATTCTTTTTTCTTTGTGGGGGGAAGGCAAGGCAATTGGGGTTAAGCGACTTGCCCAAGGTCACATAGATAGTAAGTGTCATGTATCTGATGCCAGGTTTGAACTTCAGTCCTCCTGATTTCAGGGCTGGTGCTCTATTCACTGCACTACCTAGCTACCCCTGATTCAAGTACTTCTTTAAAGGTTTTTCTGAGACCATCTCCCTAGTCTTTTTTGTTTGTTTTGTTTTGTTTTGCTTTTGGAGGGGGGAAGGCAAGGCAATTGGGGTTAAGTGACTTGCCCAAAGTCACATGGGCTAGTAACTGTCAAGTGTCTGAGGCCAGATTTGAACTCCTATTCTCTTGACTCCAGGGCTGGTGCTTTATTCACTGTGCCATCTAGCCTCCCCCCACCCCAGTAATTTCTTATAGTATAATAGTATTCTATCACAATCATATACTACAAGTTGTTCAGTCATTCCTCAAGTGATGGGCATCACCCCAGATTCCAGTTCTTTGCCACCATAAAAAGACCTGCTATAAGTATTTTTCATCTTTTTCTTTGGTCTCTTTGAGATACAGACCTAGTAGTGTTGTTGCTAGGTCAAAAGACATGCATAGTTTTGTTTGTTTGTTTTGAATTAAATTTTATGTTTATTTTTAGTTTTCATCATTCATTTCCACAAGATTTTGAGTTACAAATTTTCTCCCCATTTTTCCTCTATCCACCACCCCAAAATAGTGATCCCACTGGATATCCCCTCCTCCAATCTGCTCTCTCCCATATCTTCCCCTGTCCCACCTCTGACTTTCCAGTATGGCATGGTGGATCTCCATGCCCCAGTGCCTATATCTTATTTCCCAGTTACATGTAGAATAATAATAATAATTATATATATATATATATATATATATATATATATATATATATATATATATATATATTTTAAAGCAATTGGGGTTAAGTAACTTGCTCAAGGTTACACGGCTAATCATTATTTATGTGTGGGTGCTCATTTTCTGAGGCCAGATTCGATCTCGAGTCATCCCAACTCTGAGACCGGCGCTCTTACTCACTGCGCCACCTAGCTGCCCCAATAATATATATTTTTAAACATTTGATTTTAAAACTTTGAATTCCAGATTCTTTTCTTTCCTCCCTCATCATCCACCCTTACTGGGCACATAAGCATTTCAATATAGGTTGTACATGTGTAGCTATGCAAAACATTTCCATAGTGGATATATATATATATATATATATGTATGTATGTATATATACATGTATATATGTATGTATGTATGTATGTATGTATATATATATATATGTATAATTTTTTTTAAGCAATTGGGGTTAAGTAACTTGCTCAAGGTTACACGGCTAGTTATTTATGTGTGGATGCTAAGTACTAAGGCCAGAACCGATCCTGGGTCATCCCGACTCTGGGGCCAGTGCTCTTACTCACTGCGCCACCTAGCCACCCTCACTGTGGATATATTGTGAAAGACTGACTATATTTCCCTCCATCCTATCCCACCCCACACTTGTTGTATTCTCTACTTTGATCCTGTCCCTTTTCTCTTTTTTGAAATCAAATGCTTTATTAATCTCTGGTTTACCTCATTCATTTCTGCAAGATTTTGAGTTACAAATTTTCTCCCCATTTTTCCACTACCCACTACCCCAAAATAGTGATCCCACTGGATATCCCCTCCTCCAATCTGCTCTCTCCCATATCTTCTTTCCAGTAGGGCATGGTGGATCTCTATGCCCCAGTGCCTGTATATCTTATTTCCCAGTTGCATGTAAAATAATACTGATAATAGGATAGATAGATAGATAGATAGATAGATAGATAGATATACATATAGATATATATTTAAACATTTGAGGGGCGGCTAGGTGGCGCAGTGAATAGAGCGCCGGCCCTGGAATCAGAAGGACCTGAGTTCGGAGCCGGCCTCCGACACTTAATCCGCACAAACAAAAACCTAGCCGTGTAACCTTGGGCAAGTTACTTAACCCCAATTGCCCTAAAGGGGCGGCTAGGTGGCGCAGTGAGTAAGAGTGCCGGCCTCGGAGTTGGGATGACCCGAGATCAGATCCGGCCTCAGAAAATGAGCACCCACGCATAAATAATGACTAGCCGTGTAACCTTGAGCAAGTTACTTAACCCCAATTGCTTTTAAAAAACAAACAAACAAACAAAAAAAAAAACATTTGATTTTAAAACTTTGAATTCCAGATTCATTCCCTTCCTCCCTTGGGAAGATAAGCAATTCAATATAGGTTGTACATGTGCAGCTATGCAAAACATTTCCATAGTAGATATATTGTGAAAGACTGATTATATTTCCCTCCTTCCTATCCCACCTCCCACTTGTTCTATTCTCTACTTTGATCCTGTCCCTTTTCAAAAGTAAGTGCTTCCAACTTCCTCTCCCCCAGCCTGCTCTCCCTTCCATTATCCCCCCTCTCATCCCCTTCCCCCCTACTCTCCTGTAGGGTGAAATACCCTATTTAGTATGTATGTCATTGCCTCCCTAAGCCAAATTCAATGAGAATAAGTTTAACTTATTCCCTTTTGCCTTCCTGTTCTTCCCTTCAATTGTAACAGTTTTTCCTTGCCTCTTCTATATGAGATAATTCACCCCATTCAGTCTCTCCCCATCTCCTCTCATTATATTCCTCTCTCACCTCTTAATTTCACATTTTAAGTATCATCCCTTCTTATTTAATTGGTCCTGTGCCCTCTGTCTATGTATACCTGTACACATATATACACACACTCACATATGTATTCATTCGCCCATATACCCTCCTACATAGACATATATATGTATGTATACATATATGTATATATACACACATTTCTATTCCCTTCAACTATTCACATACTGAGAAAAGTTCCATAAGTTACAATTATCGTTTTTCCATGTAGGAATGTAAATAGTTCAACTTTGATAAGTTCCTTATGATTTCTTTTCCCTGTTTACCTTCTTATGCTTCTCTTGCTTCTTGTATCTGAATGTCAAATTTTCTATTCAACACTGGTTTTTTCATCATGGATGCTTGAAAGTCCTCTATTCCAGGGGCAGCTAGGTGGCGCAGTGAATAGAGCGCCGGCCCTGGAGTCAGAAGGACCTGAGTTCGGAGCCGGCCTCAGACACTTAATCCACACAAACAAAAACCTAGCCGTGTAACTTTGGGCAAGTTACTTAACCCCAATTGCCCTAAAGGGCGTCTAGGTGGCACAGTGAGTAAGAGCGCTGGCCTCGGAGTTGGGATGACCTGAGATCAGATCCGGCCTCAGAAAATGAGCACCCACGCATAAATAACGACTAGCTGTGTAACCTTGAGCAAGTTACTTAACCCCAATTGCTTTAAAAAAAAAAAAGTCCTCTACTCCATTGAATGACCATATTTTCCCCTGAAACATGATACTCAATTTTGCTGGGTAGGTGATTCTTGGTTTTTATCCCAGCTCCTTTGACCTCCAGAATATCATATTCCAGGCCCTTCAATCCCTCAGTGTAGAAGCTGTCAGATCCTGTGTTATCCTGATTGTGTTTCCACAATATTCAAATTGTTTCTTCCTGGCTGCTTGTAATATTTTTTTCTTGATCTGGGAACCCTGGAACCTGGCTATAATATTTCTAGGAGTTTTCTTTTGGGGATCTTTTTTAGGAGGTGATTGGTGGATTCTTTCAACCTCTATTTTGCCCTCTGGTTCTAAAACATCAGGGCAATTTTCCTTGAGAATTTCTTGAAGGATGATTTCTAGGTTCTTTTTTTGATTATGGCTGTCAGGTAGTCCAATAATTTTTAAATTCTCTCTCCTGGATCTATTTTGCAGGTCAGTGGTTTTCCCAACGAGATATTTCACATTGCCTTCTATTTTTCATTTGTTTTGATCTGTTTAATAGTATCTTGATTTCTAATAAAGTTACTAACTTCCACTTGCTCCAATATAATTCTGAAGGAATAATTCTCTTCAATGAGTTTTTGAGATTCTTTTTCCATCAGGCAGATTCAGCTTTTTAAAGCATTCTTCTCCTCATTGGCTTTTTGAGCCTCTTTTGCCATTTGAGTTAGTGTATTTTTTAAGGCATTATTTTCTTCAGTCAGGTTGTTGACTCTCTCTTCATTATTTTCTTGCATCATTCTCATTTTTCTTCCCAATTTTTCTTCCACTTCTCTTATTTGGTTTTCAAAATCCTTCTTAAGCTCCTCTATGGCCTGTAAGCAGCTTGTTCTTTTCTTGGAAGCTTCTGGTGCAGGAATTTTGACTTCACTGTCTTTTTCCTGTTTTATGCTTTGATCCTTTTTGTCCCCAAAATAGGAGTATAAAGTCAGATTGCTGTGCTTACTTTGCTTCCTTTGTTCGTTCATGTTGCCACTCAATTACTTGACTTTTGAGCTTTTTGCCACAGTAGAACTCTGCTATCAGAAAAGGGAGCTTTGTCCTGATTGCTGGGGTTTTTTAGCTGCTGGAGCTATTAGTTGGCTGCCCTCTCTGAAACCTCCACACTCTCTGGCAAACTGGTCACTGGCAAACTGGTCATGTACCCCAGGACCTCCACCCTAGACAGTGATCTAGATCCAAGCAGGTTAAAGCAAGAGCGATTACCCCTCAGACTGGTCGCTTGGTCACCCTACAATCTGCAGGCCTGGGGCTCTAAGCAGCCACATAGTGCACAGCCTTGGAGCCTCAACTGCTTCTCGCCTTGGGGGCAAAGGCCTGACCACACCCCCAAACTCCCTGTTTCCACAAAGTCTACACCGACCTCTCACTTTATCCTTGGCATCTATGGGTTGATAATTCTGGAAACTACCACAGCTGTTGGTGATCCAAAGTCCCTCCAGCCAGTGGCTGGTTGTGGCTGCCCTGAGGCTAAAACCTCCAGCTCACACAGGGCTGGGCTTGACTCCCAGAGTGCAGTGCTGGCACCTTCCTGACAGCTTTCCAGGCTGTCTTCAGCAGGAGCTTAGCTTGTCTCTATCATTTTGTGGGTTCTGTAGCTCCAAAGTTTTTTTAGAGTCATTTTTTACATGATTTGGAGAAGGTGGAAGTGAGAGTTGCTCAGAAGTCCTGTTTCTACTCTGCCATCTTGGCTCTACCCCCTAAATACTCGGCATGCATAGTTGTATTGCCCTTTGGGCATAGTTCCAAATTGTTCTCCAAAATGGTTGGACAAATACACAATTCCACCAATCGTGCATTAGTGTCCCAATTTTTCCACATTCCTCCAATATTTGTCATTTTCCTTTCCTGTAAGGTTAGCCTATCTGACAGGTATGAATTGGTACAATGTGATTGTGTTCATTTGTATTTCTCTAATTATTAGTTATTTAGAGCATTTCTATATGACTATTGATTACTTTGATGTCTTCTTCTAAAAACTACCTGTTCATATTGTTGGACCCAGCTCCACACTGCCCTTCCCCCATTGATTTGTCACTTTGCCCTTCCAGAATGTCAGACACAAATCCACTCACCCTTTCCTTGAGTTGTAAAATAGGCAGTCCAATCTTCCTTTTCCTTGATTTGTAAAACAAGCAGCCCAACCTTTCCTTCATTGATTTGTAAAACAGAGAACTCCACCTTAATTAATCTATAAACAGGCAGAACCCCTACCCCTTGCTTTCCCTTGATTAATCTTTGGGTGGGAGTCCCAGCCTAGGGTTTCACGCCAGCAGGAAATTCAAATGTATACTGACCAATCACTAATTGTAGTTTCAAGTGTACACTGACCAATCATTGGAGTTTTAGCTTACATCACTATAATCACAGCTTATGCAACCTGGCTATGGAACCTCTAGAAAACCGGCATATTGTCTGTGCCAAAGCACTGTCTGATTTGGGTGACTACGGACCCCGACAGTCCCATGGTATCCCGTGGTAATAAAATCCACTTTTTAAACTTAATCTTGGGGATCTTGTCTCACTTTTATTGGAGTACAACAATATCCCTTGACAATTTATACATTGGGGAATGGCACTCATTTTAATATGTTGGGCTCAGTTCCCTATATATTTGGGAAATGAGCCCTTTATCAAGAGAAACTTGCTATAATTTTTTCTTTCTTGTTTTCAGCAAGGGTATTTTAAAGATAAGATAATCAAGAAATGGCGAGTCTCCACACATCACTTTGGGTACATTAAAGGGTTCCTATCATTGTCTCTGTCAGCCTAAATATAAAGAACCGATGGAAGGAAACAAACCTTTAACAAACATCACTTATGTGCCAGGCCCTGTGTGAAGTCCTTTACAAAAATCATCTCACCTGATTTTTACAGCAACACTGGGAGGTAAGTGTTATTGTTATCCTTATTTTACAGTTGAGGAAACCGAGGCAGACAGCAATTAAATGGTTTATCTAGGTCACATAGCTAGTAAGTACCTGAGGTCACATTTGAACTCAAGCCTTTCTGACTTCAGGTTTATCGTTCTGGCCACTGTATCATCTAGCTGCCATAGAACAGACTACCTGTGGGTTGATAATAATTAAATATCAGTTTTTTGGCCCTCAAAAAGATCCAAAGCCGAAGGAATCAATCAGACTACTTTGCTTTGCTTTAAAAGTGCCCTTTCCTGTGTTGGTAACTTGAAAGACCAGATAAGCTAGGCAATGTGTATTCAACACTTTGTCACAGGATGCTTGGAAATTCAGAATTTCCCTTGACTTGGGGGCATACTCCAGGTGGGGGAAAACAGAGACTTCTAGAGATAGTAAATTCTGCTGACCTTATCAATTGTCTTGTATTTACTACTAAGAACTTTCCTTTCCCATGATATGGATATGGGAACTTATGGAGATCATGAATTTGAGTGACACAGCCACCCAGAATTGGGGTGGCTCTAAAATGTATTTAAGCTTTCTCATTCTTTTGTTCAGGTAGTCAGAACTTAGCTTCTGACTCCTTGTGCATACAAGTAAGCTAGTTCTGTCTAGCTTAAAGGGAATGAATGCAAAAATGTATATCACCTAGCCTGTTTGTCTCCTTTGTGTATACAGAAAACTGCTACTGGGCCCAGGGGACGTGGGGGATCTTTCTTTCTCCACTAAGGATTTTCTCTCCTCTAAATCCAGAAACATATAAAATTAGGTTCAGTACTGGGAGAGTACGGAGAGGCTAGCTTCTTTTTTTTTTTTTTTTTTTTTTAGACTCTTCACATCTCTACCCCAGAGTCCCAGGGAGAATTACTGAAAACTTAGGTTTGGCTCATGTCTAGGGTCTCCCAAAAAGCGAGAAGCAGAAAACTCTCAGCTGTAGGTTAACTCTACCCAAAAGGAATGGTGAAACAAAAAGACACTCAAACATTCACTGAGAATCGATTCCTGTCTTCTGACAAACTAGACCAGGTCTTGGGCCTTCTTCCTTCTGCAGCATCTTCTCCAAGAAGATAATGGTTGTGACGGGGCGGGGGGGCTTGGGATCTATGTTTGTAATATTGGTTTGTAAAATCAGTCTGTAAAATCACACTTCCCCTTCCGCAGCCTCAGAGCATTGACTCTGCCCCTTTCCCCTTCCAGCACTCTGCCCAGCAACAACTCATGAACTGTTTATCTCTGCTTGGAACAATAACAAGCTACACTTATCCTTCCCTAAGCCATCTATAAACAATTTAGCTTAGGCAAATGTTATCTCCCCTAGTAGAGTGGCCCAGCTGCTCCCATGAAGCCTTCAGTGCCCTATCTATAGGTTAACTCCTTAGCCAAATATACCCATACTGAGTCTCCCTTAGCCTTGGTTCCCAACATCCATCTTGTCAAACATGACACTTATGGGTGGCAGACTGGGCACTTCTCAGTCAGCCTTGACCACTGGCTGACTTAGTGATGTTTCAGGCCTAAAACCAGGTAGCCCCTCCTTGGGTTATTTCCCAATGAATTATGGACAATATGCCTGCACAGTTGATATTAAAAGTGCATGTTTCTTTAAGCACTGACCACTCCTTAACTCCTCCCTAATCCCACCCTTACTCACCTAGTTAGCATAATTGACACCTGATTTACTGCTTTGACTCCTTAAAACTATACTTGTGACTTCTGTAAGGTTGCAAGTTCCCTAAGAACCCCTGCCTGCTGCAAAGCGTAACAATAAACTTTTACAATCTTGACTCCAAGTTTGCTTGAGCCTACTGGATTCCTTCCAGACTCAGGGACTCTGAGTCCCTGTGGAACCTATTGCCCTTCCCCCCATCAGTTGCACAATAGCTCCTCAGTTCTGACTGAGGGACCCCAAGAGAACCAGGCCTCCTGAACTCACAAGACTGAACACACCCATTTCAGAATTGCTGCTCAGTCACTTACATACACTTAAGAAATAAATCAAACAGAAGCAGAACCTCAAGAACCAGGCTCTGGTTTCACTTAAGACAACATATGTGTTTTAGCCACCATATGCTCAAAGCTTCTGTGTGGTCAGAATGGGAGAAGAATGAACCTTCTTGCACCCCTCATGGGAGTTTCAAACTCTCATCATTCCTTTAATACTAGTATCAACAGAATAAAACAGAATGAAGTCAAAGCTCAGCAACCAATTAATGAAACTCAACCCATGAATGAGCTATAAATAGTGAGAACCAGTCAGAAGATAACTTCTTGCACTGTTCTATGCATGCCAGTAGAAAGGTCACTTTATACATACATTTTTATATGTTTTATAAACATATATGTTTTATATGTGTTCATTATGCACATGTATTAAATGCATTTGTCCATCACAATAGAAAGGAAGCTACTCAAGGACATTTTTTATCTTTGTGGTATCTAGTGACATAGTGTCACTTAAGAAATATTTATTGCTGGTGGTGGCTAGGTGGCACAGTGAATAGAGCACTGGCCCTGGAGTCAGAAGGACCTGAGTTCAAATCTGGTCTCAGACACTTAACACTTACTAGCCCTGTGACCTTGGGCAAGTCACTTAACCTCAATTGCCTTGCCTTCCCCCAACAAAAAAAAAAAAAATGTTTATTCCTTGATTGGATAATTAGAGCCATGCAAACGCATAATGCCCCAGAACGGTATTCTATTATACAGCTCCCTCTGGGATGGAAAAAAATGCAAGTAACTCTTGCCACTTATTACAGAGCCTCAAAGGATGAAAGAGAGAAAACAGAAGTTTTCTCTCCCTTTTGACTAACACAGTGCCCCATCCCTCTGCCACTGTTATGGAGAACCAAGGGTCCACCTAGGATTTACTGCATTATATTAAAGCAGCATTCCCTTCAGCCCAGAGCCATACACGTCCCTAGATGTTTCCTTGATTTAGGGGCCAAGTGCCTTTCTTAGATATTAGCATACTATCATTCAACTAAATATTGTAGTCTAGACAATGGACATTTAAAATCTGTTTAGTTTTCTTTATGGGTCCTTAGTATGATCTCTTTTGAGTAGTAATGAAACTCAGATTATCTTCAGATACTCATTATTTCACAACAGGCTACCTATCCAACCTTTTAATACATTACACTCCATCCTGCCCTGTCAAATTGTCATTTTTGTTCTTCACATAGGACACTGCAGCATCACCTTTGCACCCACTTAGAATTCATTCGTAACTCACCTCTGCCTCTTACAATCTCTTGTTTGCATTCAAACTCTCATCAAATTTACACCTTCCACATCAGGAGTTCCTATCCTGAGGTCAGTGAACTTGGTTTTAGAAAATATATATTTTGATAACACTATTTCAATATGATCAGTTTCTTTGGTATTCTTATGCATTTTATTTTATTTCATGCATGTAACATGTTGCTCTAAGAAGGGGTTGGTAGGCTTCACCAGACTGTCAAAGGCGTTCATGATACAAAAAAGACTAAGAACCCTTGTTCTATATGGTATTTTTCCCAATCTCACCAGCTACTAGTGCCTCCTCCTTCAAAATTTTGCCTTGCATTTAATTTGTATTTTATGTAATTGATAACCAGACACTGGTTGACCAGAGCCACAGATGTTGGTGACCTTTGCCCAGAGTTTATTTCTGGGGGAAGCCTGACTTTTTAGTAAGGGAAGTAGATCCCTCAGTTCTCATCTTCATTGAATTATCACCCACTCCTTGGTTTCCCTACAAAGTTGCTAATTATAGAAATATTACATTTGACTCTAGTCTAGGGTTTTCCAAAAAAAAAGGGAACCATAAAAAAAAGGTACCCTATTGTCAGAGGTATGCTCTAATACCAACACTCTTTTGGTTTAGATACAATGTTGGGACAAAATGAGACAGTGACACATCATTGAACATTTAGCCCAGTGAAGTTTACTTTGCCCCAACACAGCAGAGTTGTACCAAGGATACAGGACATTTAGCTTCTCTGGAAGCAACTCCCTTTGTCTTCATGAGGAAATTTGTCTGGTCAGAAGGGCAGAATAAGGTGACTTGTGTGGGCGCTGAATCTGAGAGGCATAGACTCCATGTGGCTGGAATGTTGTTTGCCCTTAGATAACAAGGAAAATGCCTCAGGGAAGCTGAGGTCAACCAAATGCCAGGGACAGCTTTGTCTTAGGCCTGGGTTGAAGAGGGAGGAAGAAAGGAAGTTGCATCAGTGACAGGGGTGAGGGTTTCTAATCATGGAGGCTAAACAGGTCTGGAGGCAGCTTTGTCTTTTTTTAGGTAAAGTTCCCCATGTTCTAGGGGGGAGGAAGGGAGTTCCATCAGAGAATCGTTCGGTCCCACCTCATCTATTTACAAATCTGAATCAGCTATGGAACAGGTAGTTTATTCGCACACAGAAAAAAGGAATGCTAAGCAACAAAGAATCATAGAATGATTAGAACAGACTCTAATAACCAATTACTACTAGGACAATGAGTTGGAAAGCTAATATTAAAGCTTTTTGTGTACAGAAAGAGCTCATGCAAGGCCACTGCAGTTTATATTTTTACCTTGCAGTTTTTTTTTGTTGTTGTTGTTTTGGAGGGGCAGTTGGGATTAAGTGACTTGCCTAAGGTCACATGGCTAGTAAGTGTTAAGTGTCTGAGGCCGGATTTGAACTCAGGTCCTCCTGACTCCAGGGCTGGTGCTCTATTCACTGCGACACCTAGCTGCCCTCTTACAACTTCGTCATACACCAGATGGGATCTTCTTTCCTGTGGCCCTCTCTAGTACCAACTCTTTCCTGGGTACCAGTCAGTCCATTACATTAAACTGTACTCCAGGGACTCCAGGCCTCTTGAATTCATACAAAGCCGAAAGAAAGAAAAATGCAACACAGGACGTGGCCCCACCCTGGGCAGAAGCTAGCCTGGTCTGAACATGTGTTCTGCTGAGGGAAAATGTACTCCTTACTTGACCCTTCAGATAGGCTAGAGATTTAAGGACAGAAGGGAGAGGCATGCTGAGGGCTAGGTCATTCCTTTAATACCAGTATCAACAGAATAAAATAGAATAAAGCCAAAGCTCAGCAACTGATTAGGAAACTACAACCCATCAATGAGTGATAAATAGTGAGAACCAGTCAGAAGACATCTCCTTGCACTGTTCCGTGCATGCCAGGTATAGAAAGACCACTTATACACAGAGATTTTATATATGTTTATTATGTGTGCGAATTACATATGTGTTGTCTATCCCAATAGAATGTAAGCTCCTTGAGGACATTTTTCTCTTTGTGGTTCCATCACCTAGTACAGTGCTCATGTATATACTAGGCTAGTCTACTGACATAGTAGACACTTAAATGTTGATTGTTTGATTGAATAATTAGAGCCATGCAAAAGCATAATGTGCCAGAACAGTAGTCCATTCCACAGCTCCAACTTCTTCCGTTGTCTCAACGGTAAGTTGCCTTCAAAGGACTTGAGTCCTTTGGGATCCCTACCTCTCTTCTTGTCATGGGTCATTCCTCACAGACCCTCAGCAGCCATCTTCTCTTGTCACCAGTCATCCACAGACAGATGAGACAGAGAAAGTTGGTTCAGTGGCATGCTTGCTGGTGGAAGTCCCAAAATTTCAGCTGTATGGCCATTTGCCTCTCCAGCTCCCTGAATGTCACATACAGTCACATTCTTTAGGTATGGTGATCATAACTTCAGTGTCATGTGGTCTTTGGTGCCCACCATCTGCATCAACACTAGTCTTCTCTGGTCAACAGTGAATGCTGAATTAATAATAGTTGACTGATGATACCTATCTTTGGCAAACAACACCTAAGTTGGCCTGGTCATAATATGTCAGTGTATTGTCTGTCCATATGTGCAACTTTCCTCCACACAACTAGTTCTTGAACTTCTCAATGATAGTACTTTTTAAGGTCAGCTTGTGTGTGAGGGTTGAGGATTGGAAGGTGGGGCCATGGGAGATAGGGTTTACAAATCTCTAATTCAGCTCTCTGCCAGAAAATGTAATTGGTTTATGTAACTACCACTCATTACGGGAAGGCTCCCAAGCTCCTCAGGCTGGCATTAGTTAAGCTTACTGAGGTAGCTGGCCCACTTTCTGAAAGCTTAGTCACATCTTTCCATCATCCATCAGGTTCCTAAGGGCTTAGTGAGTTTTAAAACAAATAAGCCTTCTTTTGTCCTTCCTGCCTCTGATTCTCTTCAAACACATAAACACTAGTGAGATCATTCAGTGATTTAGCAATAGAAACATATTTTTTCAAGTAAATTTGCCATAATAAAAGCCAAATCCTAGAAAAGTCCTTAGATCTCAAAGGCGCTGTGGACTGGCCAAGCCAGGAACGCTTCCATTTTCTCTGGGTTGCTATTCATACTTTTTTGAGATATTATGTGAGCCACATACTGGACATTATGAAACTGATGTTTGTGATTAGAAGCTTCAGGTCATTTTTATTCTGGCTGAATCAACACTTATTGTTATCTGTCAACAAAATTTTGAATGCCATTCAGACTGAACCAGTCTCTAACCTTGGAATGGCTGGAGCCAAAACAGAGCAGGCCAGAGGCAGGTATGTCAGGAATCAAGAAGAGGTTGAATTAGTTTCAGGGTGAGGAAAACACTTGCAAGTG